>WAAB01011535.1:0-12957 GCA_013389865.1 Piaya cayana | reverse complement strand
GGCGTCCCCCTACTACCACATCATCTAGATAACCAAATTTTGTGAGCAATGGAATGAAAAAATTTTGCAAACCTATAAACAAGCAATAGTGTAAAGTAGAGCTGGTATTGGGTTGCAAAAGAGATTTCTGGCCAAAAGAAGAGGCATAACGCTGATTTGACTGTATTTTGATAATCTTTCCTCTGTGAAGACTAATTGCTTGTAAAAATAAACATTTATTCTTTCATTTTATTCAAGAATGAAAAATGTGATGTAGCAAGCATACTGGACAAAAGAATACTAGAGAGTCATAGAATCACTAGATTGGAAAAGACCTTTGAGATCATTAAGTCTAGCCATACCATCCACTGGTATGTATGATACTGACTCAACTACCTCCCTGGCCAACATATTCCAGTGTCTGATAACCCTTTTGGTGAAGAAATCTTTCATAATGTCTAATCTGAAATTCCCCTGGGTCAGCCTGAGGTAATTCTTTCTCTTCCTATTACCTATCATTGGGAGAATAGACCAACACAGACATCTCTACAACCTCCCTTAACATAGTTGCAGGCAATGATGAGGTCCCTCAACCTTCTTCCCTCTAGGCTAAAAAACCCCAGTTCCCTCAGAAGCTCCTCGTAAGACTTGTTCTTCAGCTTCTCTACCAGCTTCACTACTCTTCTCTGGATATGTTCCAGCCCCCTCAATATCTTTCTTGTAATGAAGGGTCCCAAACTGAACACAGTATTTAGGTTGTGGCCTCACCGATGCTGAGTAGAGGGGTACAATCTCTTCCCTGGTCCTACTGGCCGTGCTGTTTCCATGTCAGGCCAAGATACCATTGACTTTCTTGGCCACTTGGGCACACTGCTGACTCATATTCATCTGGCTGTCAATCAACATAGTCAAACTTTGTAAATCCTCCTTACCCTCAAGCTGATTGACACTTCCTCACAGCTTAGTGTTATCCCCAAACTTACTAAGGTTACTTCTGTTAGAATTCCTCCAACACTTAAGGTTTAGAACCCAAACAAACTAGTGATAACTTTGGTGACGTTGTACAGGTGAAGGACTAAATTTCCGAAGATTGTTTTTTCAACCTGTTTTTGGAACAAACATCATATGAGACAGCATTAACTTCCACCTGATAATGATAATGCTCTTCTGAGTACTCAGAATACATCGTTGTGGAAAGTTCAAGTATGTATTAACAGAAAAAGTTACGAATTAATAGAGATTTTCTAATAGTCTCTAGCATAAGAAGAAAAAGTAAGAACTATTTTCTGTGTAAATCTATATCCTAATGCAGCAAAATGACAAATGCAAAGCCAAATCTGTCTCTTCTGTTAAAGAAGATATCAGTGTTTTTTAAGTGTTTTTCAAATGGATGCATCTTAGTATCCAATTAGCTTACTACTTGATTACTTTAATTAACTTTTCCTTTAAAAAAAGCTATAGTATACTCTGATGTTACATGGTGATATAAATAAATGTCTCGAATAGTAGATATATTTATTATGGTATTAAAGTTTCACTGTGAACTGCTAATATATACAGAGTAATGGTTTTCACACTTCTGTGCAACGATGAGCTCTCCTTGCCACCTGTGAGGGCCTCTTCTATCATTAAGACCTCAGCAGTAAAGACACAGAAGGGTTATGCTGGTGGTAGTGTATAAACCTAACTGATCAGGGAAAATAGAAGCCAGGGAATGTAAATCCCTGTCTTTCAGTATTATTTGTTGTTTAAAGGTTAATTATTTTACCCTAAAAAAAACCAAAGTCTAAACACCAAAATGAGGAGGGCAGAAAAGAAAGGTCTTTATTTCAGACACTCCCTGTAGGTAGATTTTTCAGACACTCCCTGTAGGTAGATTTTTAATCATAAAGAACTGACATTTTAATTTAAACAAAATAATAACTAGTAAGAGGTGAGTGAACCCTTTTACATAAAGTACACAGTCACAATTTTCATAGTTGTAAAGAAGAGAAATTTAAACTATTTAGAATTAATTAGTCCAGTCCATAAATACTGCTGTATTTCTTCTTCTTCAGAAAATCTGTAGTTCTATTTTTATTAGTAATGACTTTTTCCTCTGAAAGGATTTTTCTCACTGAAAACAATGAGAGAGTCAATTTTGCATACA
The DNA here is from genome assembly GCA_013389865.1 of Piaya cayana. Lineage (NCBI taxonomy): Eukaryota > Metazoa > Chordata > Aves > Cuculiformes > Coccyzidae > Piaya > Piaya cayana. The sequence continues at coordinate 10,829 of WAAB01011535.1, read as the reverse complement.
GACAACCATTCAAAATCTTGTATGTTGTGTGAGTAAGTAAAATATACCATCTGTAGCAAGGCAGTAAATCTGCCTTTAAAATTGCATTACCTGTTGAAGTATGCAGGTAGATGAAGATGCTCTGACTGAGATTTAGTTAACTGAACAGAACATAGGAAACTACTGTATGTTACACCAGAGATAACTAGCACATATTAAAAAGTATCAAGAAGCTGACAAAAGCTGTTAGAGTTCTAGAAGGTATGCCCAGAGATACCATAACATTACGCTAGGGGAGAAACGGCCAGACTTCACAGATTAAAGAGTCATAGTTTGATTTTTTGGCCCCTTTAAAAAACCAGTCAGATTGTGGCTGAGGAAAAAAACTACAGATACCAGCATATTCCACACAACTTCATCTACGTAACTAAGGGTGTAACTGGGGGTGGTGACTCTCCTCCTTTTCCGGGGACCGAGGGAGCCATCTTCCCTTCTCTNTTTTGTTTTCTCAGCCTCTCTTTCCTTCTCCTGGATTCGTACAGCAGGTCTGGGGGGAGGGAGAGGGACTGCAATTTACTGTGGGGGTTTTTGGGAGAGTTTTGACTCAAACCATTACAGAACACTTGATGGGCCAACAACATCCCAGTAACCACATCAGTCTTGCTTACGTGTGGTAAAAATGGGGCCAATCGGGAGAACTTTATTAAGGATAGGGTGTTTTATGGGAAAAGAAAAACAGTCAAAGTGGATGGGAGAAAAGAAAGCAAAGAAAAATGGAGGCAAAGGCTCTTAAAAGGTGTCAATTACCTATAACCAAGATGCTAGTCAGTATTGCTTGTATGACTGACATCTGTGCCAGAGCAACACAGCCCGTTCTAGCCTCTTATTAAACTCTATTTCCAAGAATCATAGAATGCCTAAGTCTGTCAAGTCCACTAAAGCATGTCCCTAAGCTCCACATCTTCATGTCTTTTAAATACCTCCAGGGATGATGAGTCCATCACTTCCCCAGAGAGCCTGTTACAATGCTTGACCACCATTTTCGTAAAGAAATATTTCTTAATATGCAATCTAAGTCTCCCCTGGCATGACTTGAGCTCATGTCCTCTCATCCTATCACTCGATACTTGTGAAAAGAGACTGATCCACCTCATACAACTTCATTTTTTCAGGTAGTTGAAGAAAGCAATAAGGTCCCCCTGAACCTTCTTGTCTCTAGACTAAACAAGGAAAACCCCAACTCAGTGCGCTAAATTCACCTAACCTTAACCAGAAAAAATGTTAAAAGATGTTAAAACAATGATTCCATACAGATCTACTCTGAAGGTTCAAATCTATTGTAAAACTTTTGAGAATGGAACACAACAGCTGTACTAGTAGCTATAGTCAGTCCTATCACAGTAAGCACAGATTCCTCATCAAGTAAACTAGCTAAATTATCAAACATATCCTGAAATGGCCTGCTTCTCAGACACCAGTTTTTAAAAGAAGAAGAACATGTTCTGCTGTCAGAAGACAGTCACTAGCTGGCATTTGTGCAGTTCATTCTAGACACTGTAAAATTATGTTTATAAGACAGTATATGACATTATATTTCCCAAATTTACCCCTCAACAGAAGAGTCTGTGTTATCTGATATGACTTCTCAGCTACTATCAAATACAACCCTGAGTAACAGCCTAACAATAAAGTGAAAGTTTATTGTCTGTTGCCAGGATATGATTAAGAAAGCATTGTATTTTCTGTTCGTTGCACATTTTTGCTAAGTTACCCGATTTGTCATCTACTAGTGTACAAAAGGAATCCAATTATAGACATCTTACTATGGGTCATTATGAGATATTTATTCTTTTTTTCTGCTCAAGATTTTTCACGTTTCCTTATTCACATTCTTCTGTCATTGAGCGTGATCCTACTGTAAAATAAATTTTTCACAGATTTTATCCTGGGCAGCCTTACTTCCAAAAAATATGGCACAGAATGCATAGCAAATTACCAGCTTAAGCAATTAACTACTTCTTCAAATGTGTTACTGAAGTCACCACCATGCCGTATCAGGTTGTGACCTTACTGATAGCTCCAAGCCAAAAGGAAACCCTGTTCTTCTCAAGGCTTATGCTGAGTTTAAATCAGCATGAAGCTACAGAGAAGGTTATAACTGTCATCTTTTACTGGCAGATGGATATTGCTTTTATAGTCATGTGAGTGATGTCCTGATGAATTGTCAGCTGTTGATGTCACATTATAGCAAGAATTATAGTATTTAGGGAAAAGAAGCACGCATGTCTGTTCACAAAAGGAATTCTTTGTCCCTTTTCATAAATGCCCTATAGAATATCAGTTGTTTTCCTGTACATGATCCTGACATTGCAAGCAATCCTTTTTTTCAAAAGTAAACCATTTTTAGTTTTGAATGAGGTCAAAAAGGATACAATTCCTAGAAGATTTCTCTGTGTGGTTAATGTAATGCAAAGAGCTGACTGTTTTAACTCACTTATTCTAACACTTCAGAGATAATGAATAGTTTTGGTGACAGATTCATTAGCTGCACTGTAGCAATAATTTTTTTTTTCAAAAGTGACGTTATAGTCTAAATTTTATAATAGTTTGTTGAACACAGAAATACAGCTTCACTATGTAAGAAATCCTTTAGTATTACAATATACCTATATAAATATTACACTTACATTTTTAGCAACTATCCAAAATGATTGAAATTTAGGGAAAACTTAAAAAAATAAGGGATAAAGGATATTATGTCTGAACATCTGTAAATTCCTCAGTCAAAGAGATGAAGATTTATACTTCCTTTCACAGCATTACATTATCTTCATGCTGTTATGGAAAAGGAACAAGACCCTTCATAAACTGTAGCATAACAAGAATTCAGCACCATTTTAACTGCATCTTAGTCAAACCAAATAATTAATAATTATTATTATAATAAAAATTCAGTATTTACAGTTTAGCAAATCAACATGAATGTCTCTAATAACTAGATGCTAAATTCAACCAGAAAATACATATCTTTGTTGATGAGAAAAAATTGAATATGTGACAATTTAATCTGGTTTCACAAAATTACCAGTATATTGTGCCTGAGTAGTTCTTCAGTGTCATATTCTGTTTTCTTCTTTTAATATTCTATTCAAAAATAATGTTTTATTCCAAGATCATATTGCAGTGACACCAGCTTGTATGCCTCTTCATTTTAATGTGAATGTACCTGATTTAAAGACTCATGTTTATGAACCCTATGAGCTGTCCGTGACTACAGGGATTTCCTTTATCAAGGAGTTGTATGTATGCAGTTTATTTTTTCTATGGGAATTTATCTTTTAAAGTCATCTACTATCCTTTTAGTTGCTCCAAATCACCTGAAAAATCTTCAATTACCTTGCCCATCCTTGCCCTTTCTCCTTCTCATTGAAGAGCTGAGCAATTAATTCTCAATAACTTTTATGTTTTTCAGAATTTGAGCTATGACTGATAGTTTACTCACATTCAGATCACATCAAATTTCCTTCTCTAGCCTGAATTAATGTAATCCTGGAATTAAGTTTCCAGTGCTCAAGTACAAGTCTACATTATTTATCTTCATAAATAATTTTGGGTGATCAATTACATCCAAGCTACCAGACACTCTTAGTCACCTGATGCTTCTGTTACTCCCCCATTATAATAAAATAAATTTTCCATTCCTGCATGTCCTGTTTGTTCAAAGGGAATGTTTATAATATACTAGGTGAATTTAACTAAATTTAGACCTTTACCTGTCAAACATGAAATAAGTCACCTATCTTCCACTCCTTTTTTTTAGTAATTGATTATAAAATTACATTGAAATACAAAGTAAAAAGGAATACTTTGTACTATTTTACTTTCCTCCACTTTTATAAACATGACTGTTGATTGTGCCACTACAGAGTCAAAAGCATTCAAGTGAATTTATTTATTTAGAATGGTTACTTGTGACTATGTTCACATGGATGTTTCTGCTGAAGGAAACAAAACAGGACTATGGAGTAATATAACATCCTAAGCCACACCAACAATCTTAGAAGGTAAACAGAAAAATTCTGAACTTTATAAATCAAAGTCTAATTGATGATAGAAATATAGTATGCAGTGTTTCTATAGAATTAACTTCAGATATAAACCTCTACTACATGATTAAGATGTAATATGTTAAGAAGAAAAAATCTGAACTTGTATGGCTCTGTTTGAAGTGTTAATTTCTTACCTTATATTAAACTATTTAGTCTGTGGAGTATTTAAAGAGATACCTTTGAAAGGTTGGGAAAGGGTGGAGTTGTTTTAATTTTATATCATTAGATAGATTTGTTTAGAGAAGAGCAGAGAAATTGAAACATAATTTACAGCTCTTTATCAAACCATAAATATTCAATATTTTATGCTCTAGCTTTTCAGGCAAAGATCTGTTTATGGCACATACTCACACATATACACAGAAATAATTGTTCAACCCAATACAATAGTACGAAACACTTAACACAAAATACCAAAATAACTAGACATCAGGCTCAGGAAATAGTATCTCCCAAAACCCAGTAGAAATATGAACATTTTTTTTCACTCGGTATGCCTATACTAACAACTCTGCAACACTCAGTTTCACTTTCCTTTCCTACAGACTCCTCCAGCTTCCATCTTTCCCTGCCTCTCACTCAGTACGGATCTCCTGGTGCAGTGCCTAAACTCTGTTAGTACCCAGGGAAGGTGGCAGTAGCAGGCACAGGTGCAAGGTACTGGGTCCAAGGCTACAAAACAACAGGAAGGAGGGTCCTAGTTGCCTTTTGCCCTACTGCTCCCACCTCAGAAATCCCCAACATAAGGCACCTGATAAAAAAACCCACAAAACCTCAAACAATCCAAGAAATCCAGCAACAAAAGTATTAATGCTCTCCCACAACAGACACAAGAGAGGGCACAAAGAAGCAGTGTGCAGAGGAGGGAGAATTTCTTCCTTCTACCAACAATCTTGCAAACCACTACAAATCATTTTATAAAGGAATTAACACTGTATTACAAGCATCCAATAGTCAGATAAAATAACAGAAGGCATAGCTGTCAAGGGGTTTCTGTAATGTCATGGTGTTTGTAGTGGGGTGTTGCAGGGTGGCCTGTGCAGAAGATGGTCAGGGNATAAGAATCCAAAACAGCAATAAAAGCTAAAAAGAGATAATCACTACTTTCCTTTTAGATAACAAGACTTCATTAAGCAAGCCCCTGGCACTCCGCACTGTTCGAAGTCCACAGGGCCTCACTGCCTCACTCCTCCACACCAGCAGCTGATAGCAGAGCAGAACTTTCTAACAGGGCTACCGGAAGAGAAGAGAGGACAAGGTGTGCCTGACCTTCTAATTTATACCCTAGTTTACGTAGAAAATCACATGGAATACTGGGAGATGTAGTTCTTTCTCAGCTACAACCAGGCTATTAAGGAGGGTCTAAAAATCAAACCCATCACAGGGGCCTAAAAGAATCTAAAAGTTCTTTCCTGCTGTGAGTATTTTTTAACAAGCCTGCTTGAACAGAAGCACTAGTCCACCTATGGTGGATCTATGGTGGACTAGACACATAGAAGACAATAGGGAAATATCTTCATTAGAAAGCCAGACACCGAAACGTTCTGCCTGTCACACGCAAACTACATATGGTCTTAACCACTATAATCCTCAAAGTTCAGTGTTTTCAACTTGAAGGAGCAGTACTTTTAAATAACATGTGCGATGAGGAGCCTGAAATAGGATAAAGTGCAAACTGTTTAATCACTGAAATGGTTTAGTATTTTATATGATGCCTATGAAACTACAGGAAGAAGGAAAAAAAATCTATGCTGTCTAAAACTTCCATGCTGCAAAGAACTTTTTTTTGCTCTTTCTGCATGCCGTAACTAGCATTGACCACTCTATATACAACAAGTGAAATTTAAACATTTCATGTCAAAGTAACCTGCTTGATGGATGAGGGAAAGGCTGTGAATGTACTGTACCTGGACTTTAGTGAAGCATTTGATGCTATTTCTAACAACATACTACTTGAGAAACTGACCACCAGTGGCCTGGGCAGGCATACCTTCTGCTGGGTTAAAAGCCATCTGGATGTCTGGACCCAAAGAGTTGTGGTAATTGGAGTCAAATTCAGCTGGACGTCGGTCACAAGTGGTGTTCCCCGGGTTTGGTGCTGGGTTCAGTTCTGTTCAATATCTTTACCAATGACCTGGGAAAAGGCATTGAACACTCCCTTAGCAAGTCTGTGGATGGCACTAAACTGGGAGGAAGTGTCCATCTGCTGGGGCTCAGGTCGGCTCTACAGAGGGATCTGAATAGGTTTGATAAATGGGCTGAGGCCAATGGGATGAGATTTAACGAGGCCAAGTGCAGAGTCCTGCACTGGCTGGAAAGCTGCCTGGCAGAGAAAGTTCAGATTAGAAATTAGGAAGAATTTCTTCACAGAAAGGACTACCAAGCACTAGATTAGGCTAGCCAGGGAGGTGATTGAATCACCATCCCTGGAGGTGTTTAAAATGAGGTGCTTGGGAGTATGATTTAGTAGTGGACAGATATGGTTGGAACTGATGATCTTGAAGGTCTTTTCCAACCTAATGACTCTATGAGAAATGTTAACATTAAAAATAATTAATAACCTTAGAAGAAGAAACAGATTTTTTTCCCACTCTAAACCAATAAACCTTGTAGTAGGTTGTGGTTCAAAATTGTGAAATCAAAGCAGAAGTCCTAGTTTTTAACCAGTCACTATTGTTCATGTAGGAGACCAGGAAAGTAAGCCAAAATATCTTATGTGAAAAGCTTACCTAGAAAAGACCTAGATTCTTCAGTTATGTAGAATAACTATATTGACATCTTAAGTCCACATAAATTCCATTTCTAATGCATTGCCTCCTGTCCTTTGCCACCTTATCCCCAGATAATGGAAACAAAAAAATTGCTGAACAATTTAGGAATCATTGAGACAGATTACTCATGATCAGTTAGTAAATAATTGAAATTTAAAGCAAACCTCAGTACAAATCAATATTGTAAATCTCAATGCCAAAAACCCTCTGAAAAATAAAAATTGAAAGTTTAAACTATGTTCAAATATATTGCAAAAAAAAAGGATGATCAACTGGCTTTGAAAAGCAAAGTAAAATAGATACAATCCATGTTCATGTATCTGTCTACTGACCTACATGATAAACAGCAAGTCAAAAGCAGCTTTGTTCTTGAGCACACAAGGTCTTACACACAAACTAAAAAAGTAGGAAACCAAGAAGAGAGATATAAAGAGATCATTATAAAACATGCTCTAACCTGTCATGGCAAAACCAGGCTCAGTTCAATTGCTTCACTCAGTACAAGTGAAGATGTAGATGTTTCCTAACCCTGGCTGGAAAATGGTGTACAGGAGCGATCAGTGAGTTAACGTCAAGTTTTTGTGAAACTGAAGAAATCCGTGATGGATGCTTTTTAACTATTGATTGAGGCTTATGGTGAAGAGTTCCCAAAGGTAAAGTTGGTGCTCAAAGGAAACCATTTATTGTTTGAAGAAGGTGTGAAGGCAAAAGTGACGGAAATCCACAAGAGATTTTCAGAAAATGATCTGTGGAATTCCTTTGGATGTCAGCAGCATTGTATATGTCTATGTCTAAACTTGGAAGGGAACTATTTTGAAAGTGATCATAGCTGTTTTTTTTTTTTAATTAGTTTAATAAAAAGAGTCACAGGTAGTCTTGTCTCTATTTTGTGTTGGACCTTGTATGCAAAAAGTGAACAAGGAAAAGAAATGGTTGATGGAAGACACTTCTCCTTGACACTGTCATATGATGGCAGCCAGCATCTGTAGACAGACAAAAGCAATGAAGGCATGCTACTTTATTTGTATTGTAAATGAATATTAACACAAGTGTTCCTTAGGTATTCTTAATAAGATATTACTGAAATGTAAAACAATTGTGCAAACTAGATAAAATCTTAATATTGGTAACAATTATCTCTCAGGTTATTCATGCTGTCATCTTTTGCAGAAAGTATGTCACAGAATGAAACAATAACATAGAATAAGTCACGGAAAACATGACATTAATTTCAAGAAATGAATATTACAGGACTATATACGCTTTATGTAAAGGCAAAATTATTGTTACTATGAGACCACAAAAAAAAGGAAACTAAATTGGTCCCCAGACACCTATTCTTTAAATACATGGAAGATAACTTTGAACTATGGAAATCTTGAGTGGGGAGTTGTATAAGTCACAGGTCTTTATAGGACTTAATGAGCCCAGAGCAGAGAAACAGAGAAAGATGATCCTGTGTATTAGGTATCATCCTAAAAGTAAACCTTGCTGAGTGAGTTAACAAGCAGCTAATTAGGAAAGAGAGAACAATGCAAACCCAACATAGATATTTACTTCACAATCACTTAATCACTGAAGGACATGACAAGCTGAAAATTAGGACGCTATAGAGCACCAGCATCTAGGATGACAGGGAAACTGAGTAGTAGCAACACTAGTATCACAGTTAGAGTTTGTTCTCCAGTCTCAGTGTAGCCTCTAGAAAAGAGTCTACTTGCAGTAGTTTAACATGTTTGTCATGGTTTAATAGTTTACCATTTTGGCAAACTTCAGCTGCAACAGCTTTACAAAGCTCTCTTCTTATGCCTGTAGCAGCTATAGATTTTCAAGAATAGGGGTATTTCTACATATCTGACCTAACAGTACCATTTAGCAAAAGGAGACAGAAGTCCATAAAGTTATAAAGTAGATGCTGTATATAGGTTGAAATTGTTTCTGTGGCAATCTGTTCTGTTCAACAGCATTTCCATTCTATCAGTTAAGTTTCATATTCAGTAATGAAGGAAAGCATTATGTGGACAGACAGCTATGCCTGAGTTTTAGATAACTGCACAGCACAAGGTACTAATGGACATGGCATGAGAAATTACAGCATGTAAAAAATGAGGCTGGGAAGCTGATAAGTCTTACTGAAAGAACCATGAGAAATAAGTGGATTTCACAGATGTTTAAAGGGATTTAAAAAAGAGTTCTGGGATATTTTAGGGGATAGAACTAAACACGAGATGCTCTTGTGCCACAATTCCTTGACCCAAATTGCTACACATTTCCATTACACTTCAAAATGTATGGGTAGTGCATGTAGCACCCAGGTTGAATTCCGTCATCAGAAAAATAAAATTCATTTTATGTCCTAAGATGCACTGGCTTGCTCAGACTAAAAATGAACTTATTTTATTTAAAAGGGTTTTGAGCAGATATCTGGCTACTGGAGCTTGTGCTTATGGTACTCCTTAGTTGATTCATCATATTCAATGAGAAAAAAACATCTCTTCCCATGCATAATTGCGAGGATGAAAAATCACAACACTTGAGACCAAATCTCTGGAAAAACTCTTAAGTTTCAAGTCTCTAAGGCAAGGTCTTACCAATGCCTGATTAACATCCTGAATTGCAGTGGGGGATCACTAGGCCTCAAAGAAAACTGCAGATTCCTAAGAAACATTAAACAAAAAAGAGCTGATCAATTTTGATAATTCTTATATTTTTAATTGTTTCAAGTGTTATATCAAAACACATTTTCCCATTTCTACTGCTTTGAGTGCAGGATCCTTTTCAGTAATATTATCGTCTAACAATATGGAAGCGGTTCTATGAACAGAACAGTCATCCAAAAGTTCATCCTCTGCTTGGAATGCCTTCCAAGCACTGTTCACATCCAATGTGACTCACTTGAAATTATTTTTAACGAAGCAAGCTTACAACACTGAATATACTAAAAGTATTAATGGATGAGCCAGTCTTTTGAAAGTCAGCTTTAACCACCATTTATTATTACAACAGCAGTGGAATTAAGTTTATATTATACTCTACTCAAAACAAAATTAAAATTAAAATTAAAAAAAATCAGGGATATATCATATTCTACTGGTGTTGTTTATTAGAATATTTCAAATTCTGTACATAGCTGAAAAACGCTGATTTATTTTTCTTCTCTGCCAAGCTTTAGATCTGTAAGTAGTACTGCAAATCAACTATTCATTTGAGCAAGTAAGGGTAAACAGATTTAAAAACTTGGATTATAAGCAACATAACATGATTATTGAGATCTCATTTCTGCAAGTACCTCTTGTCAGTTTGATATCAGTACTAAGATATTTTCTGTGAAGCTCATTGCTATTGTTAGTGTTGCAAGGCTATCAGCTGATATATGCAAGAACAACAACACTGTTCATTGGAGTATTGGACATAAAATACTAAGCTTAATATTAAATCAATCATGTGAATGCAGAGCTTGTATTTCTTTAGAAACAAAAAGAAATAACAGATCACAAATTTTCCACCTATTTATTTGGCTCCTTCTGTGTTTCAACATCATAGACTTCAGCAATGCATAATAAATTACCTTGTAACTGACCATTTGTAGTCACTATACCAAATCTGAGACCTTCACTGTAGTTACTCATTAGAACAACCTGGAAATATTATAGGTTAGATGAAGTATTTATTGAAGAAATCCTCCAATTCTAAATGCGATTCAGACTTTATTTTAGCCTGTCACATCACAACAGCAGTGGGATATCATCAACCTTTTTTTATTGTTTTTTTTTTTTAAAGCAGTCACATTTTGGTCTCCTGTATAAGAAAAACAAACATTACAGTAAGCTGCATTGCTTTGTAAAAATACTAAAGAATTCACTGAAAAAAAGCAGAAGGAATATCTATTAGATTGGAATACATACATTGCACTTGCATAGTTTTTTTTAAGAGGAAAAACTTTTAGATGTAAACATGTAGCGATTAAGGC
>WAAB01011534.1:10846-36518 GCA_013389865.1 Piaya cayana | reverse complement strand
CTGGGCCTGATCACCCGGTTCTCTGCATGTGCTTCATGATAGCACTCAAGATCACCTGTTCCATGACTTTCCCTGGTACTGAGGTCAGATTGACAGGCCTGTAGTTTCATCGGTCCTCCCTCCAACCCTTCTTGTAGATGGGCACAACATCAGTCAATCTCCAGTCCACTGGAACTTCCCCAGTCTTCCAAGACTGTTAGAATATGATGGAAAAGGATTTGGCAAGCACATCCGCCAGCTCCCTCAATAGTCTTGGGTTGATCCCGCCTGGCCCCATAGACTTGCAGGTGTCTAGCTGGGCAAGCAAGTCTCTAATCATCTCCTCTTGGATCATGGGAGCATCATTCTGCTCATCTCACTACTGGGTTTGTACACAGAGGGAACAACTTTCCTTACAATTAAAGACCAGCAGAGATAAATCTTGCCTATGGCTTGTCAGCCACGCTTGGAATACTGTGTTCGCTTTTGGTCTCCAAAATGCAGAAAAGATGGACATGGGCTGGAGAGGGAGGGTCCAGAGAAGTGCCAAAAATATGATCAAAGGACTGGAAAGTTTGCCGTCTGAGGAAAGGCTGAGGGAACTGGGTTTGTTCAGCCCTGAGAAAAGATGACCTTATCACCATGTTGTGGTATTTAAAGGGTGGTTACAAAGAAGATGGAGACTTCTTTTTTACAAGAAGCTATATGGAAAAAAATGAGAGATAATGGGTGAAGTTGCTTCTGGGGACAATCTGAGTGGACACAAGAGGGAAATTACTCAATGAATACAATCAGTCATTTGAATAATCTCCCCAGGGAAGTGGTGGATTCCCCAACACTAGACTCAGCTAGAGAGAGTACTGGATAATCTTCTCTAGACTATGTTTTACCAAGAAAGTCTGGATCAGATGATCCTTGAGGTTTTTTTCCAATCTAGTATTCTATAATTTCATTATTAAAATCTTATTTTTCTCCAGTCTTGGTAGTCTTCATGCCACTGCAAGAAAGAACCTTGGTACTGTCCTCCAACATGGTTCTGCTTTTCATATGGATCAGTGAAAAACAATTGGCTTCCAGGGAAATAACAGTTAATATATAGTGCATTATCAAAGACAATTAAATAAAAAGACTGATTTGGGAAAATGTGGGTGGAAATGGTTGATTCTTTGTCTATTTATTTATTCCAACTAAAACATTACCCCACCATACTTCTAGTCCCTCTGGCAAGCAATTAAAACAAAACAAACAAAAAATCCACACATAAGCAGCATTATATAATCTAAATCATTCAATGAATGTTTATAGACAAATATTTCTCCTGTGGGCATGGGTCATGATTCTGAGAAGAAGAAATTCCTATTTACTACCAAGCCAATTTTTCAGCATTTTTTTCTTCTTTTTACGCCAGAGGCCCACATTGTGTGCACACAAATAGAGCAAAGATGTTCCTGCAAGATGAACTACAGACTTCAGTGAAAACACCTAATTCAGACTGCTTTAGATTCACACTCAATGCTTGAAATTGAAATTTCAAATTGAAACTTGTTCAAAGCAAGAATCAAGTTTCAATGGCAATCTTCTTGATCGAACATATAAATATATAACCTGTGTTTCTAACAGTAGCAGCATTTTATATGCAGAGTGAGATATTAGCAGATCAGGCATCTGATAAGACTGTGTCTTTGAATATTTCCAGTATTTATCTGCAGTTGACATTTTATATACATTTTTCTTGAAGAAACAATTAGCCACTTCTGTAATCAAAGAAAAAATATTCTCTTGGTATTAAAAAAAATCAGATTATTAAGATAGTTATAATTGTTGTAAGGAATATAAAATAAAAACTGTGACAGTGAGGGAGTTCATCTATGTGCAACTGTCTTATTGGAGGCTTTTCAGAGGTGAGTGAATAAATATTTGACTAAAACTTCAGCAAATAATTCTATGTCTTTTAGAAAGATTGTCTGCAGGGGAAAGCTATTTTGTTTAACTTTACCTTTATTAAAATAATTCAATCTTCAAAAATAAAGATTCATAACATTATTCACATTACGTTTTGAAAGGTTGCTTAAAAGTATAAGAGGTCATTATCGTTGTATCAGAAACACCATGACCAGCAGGTCCAGGGAGGTTATTCTCCCTCTGTACTTGGCACTGGTGTGACAGCACCTCAAATACTGTGTTCAGTTCTGGGCCCCTCACCACAAGAAGGACGTTGAGGCTCTGGAGCATGTCCAAAGAAGATCAATAAAGCTGGCAAAGCGGCTAAAGAAGAAGTCTTACTAGGAACAGCTGAGTGAGCTGGGGTTGTTTAGCCTTGAGAAGAGGAGGCTGAGGGGAGATCTCATTGCTCTCTACAACTACCTTGAAGGAATTTGTGGAGAGGAGGGAGCTGGCCTCTTCTCCCAAGTGACAGGGGACAGGCCAAGAGGGAATAGCCTCAAGCTCCGTCAGGGGAGGTTCAGTCTTGATATCAGGAAAACATTTTTCATGGAAAGGTCCATTAGGCACTGGAATAGACTTCCCAGGAGGTGTTTAAGTCACCTTCCCTGGAGGTGTTTAGAAGATATGTGGATGAGGTGCTGAGGGGCATGTTTTAGTGACTGATAGGAATGGTTGGACTCGATCCAGTGGGTCTTTTCCAACCTAGTGCATCTGTGATTCTGTGATTATAAGACACCTGAATATTTCTTTGTCTGATGATCTTCCCCGGCTATTTTCACTTGTTTCTTTTCTCCTTGAGTGCACATCAAACCTAGTCTGCTCTTCAGCTCTGCTTTTAGATAAGGCAAAAGAATGTGCACAGCCTGTGGCTGTTGTTCAATAGTCCATGTAGCTAATCATCCTATGTATGGTCAGAAAAATTAATCAGAATGATGATTCAGAGTACTTGCATTGGTTTCTTCTTAGACTTCATCTTAGACTTCTTTTCTAAGATCAGAGTGTAATTTTTACACTTTACGTGACTCAAGAATTCTATAACAAGCAATACAATAACCACCCTCCTTACAAACATGAAGAATCAATCATTTGCAAGTCTCCGTGTTATCTGTCTTTTCACAGACACATTTCTTTTTTTTTTTTTTCCTCTCCTTTTGATTCAACTATTCTTTTGTTCTGTGGTAGAATGACATGAATAGGTTAAATATTTGTGCTGTATATATAATCTGTGTAGGGCAGACAGTCCACACTAGGGAAATGAAACCCTCGATATAGCTAGCTGTCTGTGGAACATCCATTTTACCTGCACTTTTAAAGTGAGACCATTGATTTTTACATTAAATAGGAATGAAAACATATTTTGATTCATAGTGTTCCACAAAGTGAAATTCATATGTTCTGCTTACCTTTAAAATTGATCAAGGCAGCAATGTACCACACTAATGCTTTTATTTTTGAAGATTAATGGAAGTCTGGAAGTCTTATATACGTGATGTTCTTAAACTACTTCATCCTAATCTAATACTACCTGTGAATAGTAATGTCTTGTGAAATATGCTTCTGTGATCTGTTAGCCTGCAGAGTTTTGAGGGGGTTTTTTTGGGTTTTTTTTTTGAGTGTTATTTTTTTCCATGCTAATTTCCCCATGGTAAATGTCATAGAATAAAATTTCAAAGTACAGTCTTCATTGGTAAACCTCAGTTCAGGACTTCCCCCTCCAGGCTCTTCATTGCTGCTTACACTTCAGCTCTCTATTCCTCCAGTTGTTATGATGCAGTGTTTTATAGCAACATACTATAGCCAAATCAATAATACAATAAAATACTTGTTCTCTTCCTTTTAAATTTTTCAGAAGGTTATTTTCACCTAGATCTTTTCCCAGATCCAGCTTACATTATGATCCCATAGAAAGTAGTCTGAGTACAACTGCAAACAGAAATCTGCAACATCTTGACATTCAAATGGTTGAGAGAAGTTTAGTTCTTTAAAATGCTTTTCCACATCAGAGCTAGTGTAGCTGCCTTATTTGGTCTTTATGTTTCATAACATCACTCAGTGGAAATATAATGCTAGTAGGAATCTGCATTGAAGTTTTTCTGATTGTCTGTAGGAGTAATATTGGTGCAGTGGTGTTAGGCATGTAAGGAATTTAAGAGGCAAATCACAACACTAAGAGTCTGTTCTCTAATAGGCCTTCACATTGACTAGTACTAATATCCAACAACTATGAGCAGATTCTAATGTCTATGAATTTTAACTTTTGTAAATAAAATGACAATAAAAGTATTGCTTAACCTCCTACTGATGTGAAATCCAACTTCAAAATTACACTGAACTGAAGAAGAAAAGCAATTTATTTCACATTGACTTCAGGGTGCCTGGATCAAGATTTAATAGGTTCATCACTGTGACTTTATAATTAACCAACTTCACAGTTTTTGTATTAAAAAAAAAACCAACTTCAACAAAAATTAGTACAGGTTTACCAGAATCTCTATTTTTCCTAGCAAAAGAAACATTTTATTGAATGTGAGTAATTCAATTAGCCCAAAATAAAACATTTGGATTTGGTACATTCGATACAGGCGAACAGTAAAGATCTAGACTGTCAGAAGGAAGTCAGTTCTACTTTGCACTCCAGTTTCTCAGTTCAGAAATCTAAGATCTGTCAAATATTCAATTGTATTTATTATTATGGGAAAATTCAGCCACCTTTTACCATTTGTTATAAAGATTACCTAACAAGGGGCTATGCAGTGTTATTGAGAGGTGGGGTGAGCATGTCATTGAAAGAGATTAAGGACCAAAAAGCCACAACTTGAATACTGGGTTCAGTTTTGGGCCTCTCAATACAAGAAAAACATTGAGGTGCTGGAGCATATTTAGAGAAAGGGAAGGGAGCTGGGAAAGGGGCTAGAGAACCAGTCTTATGAGAGGCAGCTGAGGAACTTAGGATTGTTTAGTCTGGAGAAAAGGAGGTTGAGGGGAGGCCTCATCATTGTCTGCAACTACTTGAAAGAAGGTTGTAGCAAGGTGGATTTTGGTCTTCTGTCCCAAGTGACAGGTGATAAAACAAAAGGAAATGGCCTCAAGTGGCACCAGGGGAGGTTCAATTTAGATATCAGGAAAAAGTCCTTCAAAGAAAAGTTTCTCGGGCACTGGTAGAGGCTGCCCAAGAAAGCAGTTGAGTCAACATCCCTGGAGGGGTTTAAAGGTGGGCACATTGGGTGCTCAGGGATGTGGTTTAGTACAGGACAGGTACAGTTGGACTAAATGATCTCAAAAAATTTGTAAAAGTCATAGATATTATACAACAGCAACTCATTAACATATAAGTACAACTACAGTATCTGACAGAAGTATGTTTTACATACAGTTTACAAGATCAATTAACTACAGGATTTAAGAGCTGCATAGGAAATCAGGTACACAGGGTATTAAACAATATTATTTTGTCTAATAACTTCTGTATTAGATATAGGCAGACCTTTTAATGAAAAGAATCCTAAAGCAGTGCAGTGGTATGACTTTAGTTTTACTCAAAACTACTGTCCTGGACTTTCTGAAATTTTTTTTCCAAATTGTGAATACTATGTCTTCTTCACTAAATTACAGTCATGTTTTGAGCAACCTGACCCAGTAGGTGTCCCTGCCCATGAAGGTTGGAACTAGATTATCTTTAAGGTCCCTTTCAATCCAAATCATTCTATGATTCTATAAATAAATACATAATAAATAAATAATAATAAATAATACATAATAAATAAATACAAACTCTGTAAACACTAATGGACAAAATTCACTATCTACTTCTGACAAGTATTATAATCAATGTTGGTGTTATTCAAAGTTAATGACTTACATTAGAGAGTTTTCTTATAGCTTCAAAGACTGTTAAACTGGATGAAGTTTAAATAGGAAGCTACTTGTTGAATAGATACCTCCTACACAACATGTAACATATTTATGTGGTAAGCTGACTTTGGCTGGCTGTCAGATGCCCAGAAATCTCTTCTGCCACTCCCAATTCCTCAGCAGGACAGGGGAGGAGAAAATAAGAAGAAAAAGAAATCATGGGTCAAGATAAAGGCAGTTTATTAAAGAAAAAAAACAAAGGCCATGCACAGCTGCAAAGGAAAACAAAAATATTTATTCTCAAATTCCCATCAGTGGGCAATGTCTGACTGCTTTCTGGGAAGCATGACTCAGTATGCATAGCGATTCCTCTGGAGGACAAATGCCTTAAAAATGAATGTTACCTCACCTTCTCCTTTCCCTTATTTTCTGTTGCTAAGCACAATGTCATATGGTACGTAATATCTCCTTGGTCAGCTGTTCTAGTTATGTCCCCTGCCCAACCCCTTGCTCATCCCCAGCCTCTGTAGGTTGGGAGGGAGAGGAGAGGCCAAAGCCAAAGAGGCAGTAGACAACCTTGATGCTGTGTGAGCACTACTCAGCAGTGGCCAAAACTGGCATGTTATCAGCACATTTCTTGCCACAAATACAAAGCACAGCACTATAAGGGCTGCTAAGGGGAAAATAACTCCTTTCCAGCCAATATAATTTATGTCTTACCACATTTTATGAAACACTACACTTTCCATTAAGATTGTGATCTCTGTGGTTTAAACCAGAGGAACAATGGAAATTGGTGACTTTGTGCACAGTGATAATTTTTGCAGGCATTAGAATATTCATTTGTTGTCCCAAAACAAGAGGAAAATGTTCAATGGGGAACAAAAGGATTCAAGAAACCAACAGGACTCAATATATTCTCTAATAAGAAGAATTAAATCTAACATTTGTCTTTTTATAACTCAAGAAATTGTATTAAAGATCTAGACTAGCATTAGAAGGTAAGCTAACAATATGCAACACACTAATTTAACAGCTTTCCATTGAATTTCAACTGATTTTTCTAAAATAGAAATACAATGAAGAAAACATTCCTTGGTATTCAATTTAATATTGCATTTGGATAAGCTTACATTTCACAGCATCATGTCAATGGTTGGTTTTATCACCTTGTTTTAATGTGAGTTTTGCTTGTTTGTCCAAGTTTCTGCTGTGTTTTCTTCTTCTGTTTTGAATTTGTTTTATTAGATATATTTATTTAGAAAGACTTTGAAATTTAATTAAGTTTATAATACTATTGATATTTATAAATGGATGAAATTTCAATTTGTGTTTAGTGTTTCTTTTTAAACAGTACTTCAGGACTTTGATGTTAAAATATTACTAGTTGGCAAAAAGAAAAAAAAAATCCTGAATGCTCCATAAGATGAAATACAGACTCAGAAAGTAGATCTATCAAGATCCTTTCATTTTGATTTGCAGTACAAGATTAAAAACATAAGTAAACCTAGATATTAAATTTAAAGTAATTTCAATTTAACACAAATAAATAAACAGTTTCTTTTTAAAGATATCAAAATATAACATTAAAAAAACACTTTCTTGCTCTTCTCATGGCAAGAACTTCCAGTAAAATTTATCTGAGCTTGCAAATTCTAGGGCTCAGAAGTATTATACTGAATCTGCTGATTCATTTATATGAATCACATGTTTTAACAGTATGTGATTCATATAAATGAATCAGCAGATTCAGTATAATACTCTTTGATCTAAGCTAATGTCCAAACTTTGTTAAAAGTAAGTAAGAGTTAGTGGGAATATTGACACAGATGGATAGATTTCTATCAATCAATTGAATTTTCAGTCACCTAAAAAAATAAAATTTGAAAAGAATAAAGATCTTCAAAAGCCTAAATTCTTTCACAATATGAAAATAGTCTGAAATGAGAATCTGCTGTATTAAGAAAAAATATTGTTTATGGTTCATTTAAAAAAAAAACAAATCCAGAGATCACAAAAGTTGGAAAGATTGTGTGAGGCTTGAAGTTATTCATTAGGCTTTCTACAGAAGGAAGTTACTTATCTGAATGTAAAATTTTGAAAATGTAATAACAAGAAATATACATCAAAACGTAATGAAAGGTGTGACTGAACATGTTTATATTAAATATGACCTCTCTCCACATCTTATAATAACACATAAACACAAATAACAGAAATTAAATACAAAGAAACAGCAAGTGTAATAAGATGTCCACAAAAGGAAATAACGGATTTAATTTTTCCTGTATGATCTGACAGGGGCTGTTTTATGTTTACAACACAGCAAAACACTCATCTATTCTTTCAAGTACTTATTTGAAGAAATGCTTTATGTTTTGATGGGGGAAGGATTGTAAGCTGGAATTTTTTTTCACCTTCTGGAAAAGAAGACAAAAGTAATGTTTTACTTAAACTGTGTACTTGTGTATATCTATATATGTACATATTTTACATTTTAAAATAGAATAATATGCAGCAGAACTCAGGACCTCTATGAATATGTTTTTTAAAGCTGACTTTGAGAAAAAAATCTAATTCACTGAATCAAATGTATGAACTACCACTGTTGTATTCACCTGCTGTCAGCATTTATAATGGTGCAAAGGTCATATAGAAAGTTATCATTCACCTTCTGTTCTGTGCAGCTTTGGTATTCACATTGTGCAATGATGTAAAGGATAATACGTGAAAACAAACAATATAAAGAAAATAAGAATACTGTTAGGTTAGATATCTACTCTGTTCCCCTTATCTAGAGCCAAATGTAGGACTATACATCCTGCTTTCACATTGTATCAGACATGAAGTAAGTTAAAAACCACAAGATTTTCTAATTGAATCAAATATTTGTAATTTTAATGGGAAGTTTAATTAAAAAAATAAATGAGAAAGCAATAGGAATATAAAGGTAATTCAGAACAGCCTTCTCAGAATCACCATTGCATCCCCTGGAGCAAATAAGAGGAAGAGAATTACTAAGGTACTCTTGCTCAATAAAAATGGCTCTGAGAAAGATGTTTTACGCAAAAAGGAAAATGTGTCTCAAATATTTAAAATAAATAAAACAACAGTGCTAGCTATTAATAGGGTTTATGAAATGAGTAATCAGCCCTAAAAATGGTAGCAGAGTGTTTTCCTTAATAATACCATCTTGTTTGCGTACATTGATTTTGAAAAAAGTCATCTTTTTGCACATCATTAAAATAACGCCAGGTGTTTAGAAGACAAAAAAAAAAACATAATTGAAATCAATGTTGATTCAGTGAATGTAAGAGGACCCTCATCATGACCATACCATCATCATCCCAGCCATTGTCATGGAATCCAAGGGTGGTAACACCTTTTCCTTTTTTCTCCTTTTCTCTCCCTTTCCTTTTCTTCTTACAAATGCTCTGATATAGCCACCTTCCACTATGCTTTCCCAGTTCAAGTTTATTGCTGCCATCAGTAAATCTTTTATCTGATCATTTGACATTGTTTCCCCTTAATTTAGCCCAAGTGGATTGCAGAACCTTCACAATTCCCTGGTTTTTGCCCTTACTTTAATCATAACACACTTTATCTTAAGAATCTGCCTGGGGATTAGATAGCTTTTCCTAAGAGTTGCTTGAGAAATAGAAGACTAAACATAAGCCCTCATGACTATACTGCCACAGTTCTGCTAGTGACTAGTTAAGCCTGCACAGTAACCACCAACCTGCTGGGCTACAGGGACACCTGTAAGTGTTGTAGACCATTACTGGGGATATAAACCTGTTGGGTTCTAAATCTAGAAATAGTGGGTATTTTGATAAAACAGTTTCAGGTCTAAGTTTCCCATGTTCTGATAACCATTTTTGCATAAGGCCATTAATGCTGCTTCTGCTTCCACCCTTTTTTACAACACTTTTACACATGTGAATAGAGTTGTCAAGGTCAAAATTTATTCTGTAAATAAATACAGAGGCGCCAGTGACCCTGCTGATAACAAAAGGTAATCTTTTCATTATATTTACATTTAAAACTCACAGTGTCCTGCTTTGAAAATGGTTTTGCTATTTGAAATTTCCTTCAGCTAACAGTTTTAAATTGATAGCATGTTAAGGGCTTGGTTTTTAAGTTCTGGCTTTAAATCTTAGTATCCAGTAAGTTATTAATCACAGTCACAAAATACTAGCTAGAAATAATCATAACAATAAAAGTAATAACAAAGCCAGAAACTGTGGATATAGTGCTTAGTAAAGATTCTGCAATTTTCAAGGAGTTGGTAGCTGTTTCATGGTGTCTATCTTAGAACCCATTGTACTGGAACTGGAAATAATTCACATTTCTTCCACCTGACCAGTCTGGAAAACTGAGATGTCCACATGGTTTTTAAAGTTAGTCTTATCATGATAGAAGATGGAGAAAAATCTCTGTACCTGACTTTGTCCTTAGAGTTTGTGAGTTTAGTAAAACATCCTAAGGATGTCTAGAAGAACCAAACTGAGATCCTTAAAAGACACAATCTAGAGTTTTATTGCTTGAAGTCTACTGTAAATTTGTATCAAGTACATGACAAAAGAAGACATTACCAGTATATTAGTCTACATAGAGCAAGTGATTTCTGCAGCCTCACCTTAATTACTGTGTGGAGCTCTGGACGCCACAGAATAAAAGGATATCAAGCTACTGGAGAATGTCCAGAGGAGGGCCAAAATGTTGACAAGATTTTAAAGGGGAAGTCAGATGAGGAGCAGCTAAAGTCACTTGGTCTGTTCAGCTTGGAGAAGATGAGACTGAGACCACATTGCAATCTACAACTTCCTTACAAGGGGAGAAGGAAGAGCAGGTGCTGATCTCTTCCTTCTGGATGCTAATGCTAAGACCCAAGAGAATGGCAGAATGATGTGCCAGTGGAGGTTTAGCATGGGTATTAGGCAAAGGTTCTTCACTCAGAAGGTGGTGAAGCACTGGAACAGTCTCTCCAGGGAAGTAGTCAAGATATGAAGCCTAATAATATTCAAGAAGCATTTGGACAATGCTATCATACATGTGGTGTGAATTTCAGAGTTTTCCTATGCGGGAACAGGAATTGGACTCAATGGTCCTTGTGGGTTCCTTCCAGCTGAAGATATTTTATGATTCTATGATTCTATATTAGTTCACATAAACCCAGGTAATTTCATTACAACAGCATAATAGGGATCGTGGTGCGATAAGAGAGATATAATACCCTAATGTAAAATCTAGTAATGAGTAGATAGGCAAACAAAGTCACTATACTTGAAGGATATTTTATGCAGTTGCCAGGAACTTCTAGTTCTTGCTGGCATTTTGGAGTTTCTTGCAGAAGAAGAACAGAAGATATTTAAGGAAGACATCAATTCCTAGACAAGCTTATTATATATAATAAAGAAACTGAAAAATATGAGACAATGGAGGATAACTTGTCAGCTATAAAATTTTTACAAATGCTATCTGTAAATGAAAACAATTCACTGGTGAGCATTGAAGAGACATTTGGAAAATACCCTTAAATATGTGCTTTAAATTTTAGCCAGTCCTGACATGGTCAGGCAGTTGAACTAGATGATTGTTGTAGGTAACTTCTAACCAAAATATTCTATTCTATTCTATTCTATTCTATTCTATTCTATTCTATTCTATTCTATTCTATTCTATTCTTTTTGCCTGTATGTTTTTCTTTAACTTACATGGAAAACTCCTCATTCTGCATTTGCATTGAACCATATGCAGATGTCATCTTGCAGTGAGCTCCTTTGAACTGACAAAGTAGAACTGAAATCTTATTTGCTGTTTTATTTCAATAGATCTATATATTGCAGAACTAGAATGTTAGAGAAGTCAGTCTATATAGTTACGTTTCAAAATCTTTTCCAGCTGAGCTTCACAAATTTCAGCCAATGAGGTTTCCATTTACTCCTTGAAAGATTATATTACAGGCTGTTGAAAATCGCCACAAGAAATTATGTATTTTATATATCTTATAGATTGCCTTCTGTCTTAACCCAGTCAAAGAGGGAAAAAGTGGATCCATTTGTCTGTGTGGCAATCCAGAGGCCAATAAGGTTACTCCCAGGGTGAATATCAAAATAGTTTTTATTTCCAACTCCGGCAAGCATAAACACACCTAGATGCTGGGGGAGCGCAACCACCCAAAGTTACAGAAATCAACCCCCGGTAACAACCCAAGCCCCTACGATCCAAGCAAACACGCATGCCGTGAGGTCAGGGAGAGAAGGGGGAGGTAGAAAGAAAGAGAAAAGGAAGAAAACAAGAAGTTACTGTATTGAATCTCGAGGACACGTGGTCCAGGCTGCTCTGATGCAAATGTGTTCATCAATGCTGGCACAGCAGAGCGCCTGGCTCCCCGGTGCCCGCATAGCAGGCCAGGACCGCATGGCCACTGCCCGGCATGGCCACATGGCCCAGCCCCTGCTCCCCTGGCTTCCCAGTCCTTTGCGTCCCCCTGCTCTGTTTCCAGCCGGCTCCAGAAGAGAGCCACAGGGATGGGGGAGAGAGCAGGCTAGTGGGGGAAAGCTGTGCCTGGTCCTGCACTGTTGCCCGCTGGACAAAAAGTTTAAGGCAAAATATGCAGTCTGACTTGACATCTTCCAAAACTGCATGTGTACATATCTCAATCAATACACAGAGTCTTCTCTACTGGTGATAAAGAGAAGGTTATCTTTTCCTTCATCAGATGCTAAAATGAAGATATTAAATTTGACCACCAATTAATATACTAACCTTTTATGGAAAACCTAATGACCTAGTCATTAGACCATCATACCTTACTTTACCACCTCATTTCATGCAGCTGTTTACTGCAGTTAGTACAGTCTGCCAGGAAGCCACAGAAAGCACTGCCAGAAGACAGTTCTTTGCTGTAGGGGAAAGCACTAGGGACAGACACCAAAGAATTGCATTCAGAGGATACAATCCTCCAAATTTTTATCTAATATTTTTGACATCTTTTTTTTTACAGACATGTAAAAATCTTTATTTCCTTACACTTACACAATGATTTTCAGTTGTAGGATATAAAAACATTTAATATGATCAAGGAATCCCCTTTCAATATGAGATGCAGACAGCAACAGAGGCACCCACTTTACATAGTTAGTCACATTGTATGGCTACATGTTACAGACCCTGAGTCAAAACAAAACCCAAACTTCATCTGGAAACACTTTGTCATATCTATTATAGATATATTTCCTAAGTGCCCAAACATCTTCCTGCTCTATTTTAGCACTTATTCTGGTGTGGTAGTCATTTTTTATGGTTAAAGGCAGAAAACAGGTCTTTCTGTAAATTTTACTGAAATGATCTATAAAGCCCAACTGGTTATGGGCATTTTTAAAGTAATAGTTACAGGAGATGCAAGTTTCAAAGCCTAAATTTAGGGTAAGGGGCTTAACAATAAATCTGTGAAGCCTATAAAGGGTTGTGTGAAGTTTCTGCTCTATGATACTGGTTAGTTTTCTGATTTATCCCAGTCAGATAACAAGCAATAGTATTTCACAAGTAAATGTGAATCTGATTCAGTTTTTTGCTTTATGAGAGTTTTCTGTGATTCCAACACACTTTGGACCAAGTTAAGTACAGAAGCTTCCAGAGGCCAGGCTGCAGCTGCTAGGCAAGACGTGGCCACAAAGCACTGTCAAGACTTCAGCACACATGCCCAAAGTTTTACAAGACATCCAGACGTGGAGCCAAAGAACACTATGAACTGCTGGTGTGTAATGAAGTTGAGACCGGATAGACATATCAGCTCCAAAACGGTACATAAAGACATTTCCCAAGCCTGTACATACTCACCAGATGAAGAAGAACATAGGACATATGAGGATAAAACAGCCAGTATCCTTTCTCCTCCTTGCCATTGTGACACATCCTGTGAGCATGTGCATCATGGCACCTGAATGTCGCTGGACAGATTGAACACCCCTGCCATGGTGTCTGGTAGTAGGTCAACTTCTTGGACAGTACAGACCATTGAAAGAGAGTAAGGGAAACCTCATTTCCTCCAGTTTTCATTTTAAGTAAAATCGCTGTCCTGTCTTCTGAACTCTTGCATTGATATTTCATATGGTCTTAGTAAAATGCTCCAACAGTATTTCATATATAGACATAGACATAGACATATATAGAGACATAGAGACATAGAGACATAGAGATGAGAGAGATAGAGATAGAGATAGAGATAGATGTATGTGACAGAAAATTTGTGGAACAGAAACTGCACCAAAAGACACATTAACATGTAGAATTATTAACTGACTTAATGAGACCTAAGTTTCAGGGAAAGCTACTTGCTTTAACATTCTATTTCATATATTGTACTTTGACTAGGTAGTATAAGTCTAATGCCAAAACTGGCTGATAAGGTGTAAACCCAGTGAAGAGCATACAAAGACAAAACTTTTATGATAATGATAGTGTCTCTGATGATGGCTTTATTGAACCTCTGTTTGGAAAAAGAAATTATGTTGTACTTATCAAGAAAAAAAGGCCAAAGATAAATGTGAATACTTACATTTGTCTAAAACAGTCCCAAAGTGAGTACCAAACACTAATTCTTTATAGGTGGGGTTTTTTTGCTACCTTGGCATTTCTTTCTGTTTCACATTCTAGACCTTTAGGGAAGGAAGGTACTGTGGTAATTTGCTGCCCTTCTGTACACTTATCCACCAGAAAACTACTTTGAATCTAGTATAAGCATATCCATTCTAATGGAATTTCACAAAGCATTAATTAGCCCATGTAATTTATTCATACTCTATGCTATGCTATGGCAGTTCACCCATCAAATCAACACAAGTAGTTACCTGCAATCTATTCTCAGTGCAAAGACTGCTAAACAGCTGGAGTGAAAAGTATGACTGGAGGTCAAGAAGCTCTGATATGCCACAGTTGACATGCAGTCTCTTGTGACTTGTATAGATTAGCTGAAAAGTGAAAGAGAGCAATAATCAAATTACTGGTAGAGCCACAGGAATGGATATCAGCACAGAGGAGAATCTGATGTCATTTTTTAATCATTTGCCATTTTTTAAGTAATAAAATAAAACTGATATAACACAAGTGTGGATTGCTTATATACACAAAGAGGCTCTTTCTTCCCCTGTATGTTGAAAAAAAAAAATGGCTAAAATTGCAATTGTGATCATATAATAAAATGTTCTCATTTTCAGTCTTCTTTCAAAGCTCTAAATTTCCTGACTTCAGTTTTATTCTATTGACCAATTCTGAGAAGCCTTATGCTAAATCCATTTAACTTTGGTGTGATTTTTTTCCTGCTGAAGCAATTTACATGATGTCTGTACTTCTAACATTTTTGTTAAATTTTGTTCTCAATGCTCATAATACACAAACAAAAGATGTTGAGTACAAGGAGGTTTAAGTAGTGATGGGGAATCTTAAGAGATATATGCTACATGCATTATTCCATAAGGTTTCACTATATAAAATTTATTGCTTGTATTCACTGCTGAAGGAGTTTTGAAAAACAGAATATGTGTGCCATCTTATTTCAAATGGATTTTAATTATAATGAAGCTCATTTCATGCTCATAGCAAAACACAGGTTATAATTTACTATTTACAGGCTGTCCGCTTAATTTATAATGGTGCAAGAAAAAAAATCAAGACTAAAAATAAAGATCTTTTAGCTTAGATAAAATTATGGGTCATAGGAAACCAAGTTTTCAATTCTGTCTTTCAATTTAAGATTAGTATTTTTTTATTTCAGTTTTTTAAAAAAATAAAATTATTTAACAATATTTCTTCCATTAGGGATTTTTTTAAATTATAAATTTTAATAAGACAATAAATGTGATAAATGGATCTGCAACCATTTCAACCACTAACCACTGGTGGTTCATGGCTGTCTGCTTTCATAGCAAAGTAGAAGTACAAAGACAGTAGTATCATAGAATCATAGAATAGTTAAGGTTGGGAGGGATCTTAAAGATCATCTGGTTCCACCATGTACTGAAAATGGGGATTGCCCCGACCTAGGTGTAGGACTTTGCACTTGACCTTGTTAAACCTCATGCGGTTCTCATAGGCCCAATCCTCCAGCCTGTCCAGGTCCCTCTGTATGACACCCCATCATTCAACTGTGGCAATGGCACCACTCAGATTGATGTCATCTGCAAACTTGCTGAGGGTGCGTTCAATCTCACTGTCAATATCACTGATGAAGATATTAAACACAACCGGTCCCAGTATGGACACCTGAGGGACACCACTTGTCATGGATCTCCATCTGGATTTTCAACCATTGACCACTACTCTTTGACTACGACCATCAAACCAGTTTCTTATCCACTGTACCATCCAACCTCAAAGGCATATCTCTCCAATTTATTGAGGAGGATGTTGTGGGAGACCATGTCAAAGGCTTTATAGAAATCTAGCTAGATCACATCTGTTGGTTTACCCATGTCCACTGCTGTGGTTACCACATCATAGAAAGCCACTAAGTTGGTCGTATAGGATTTACCCCCTGGTGAAGCCATGCTGGTTGCCATTAATCACCTCCATGTGCTTTAGCATAACTTCTAGGAGGATCTGTTCCATGATCATCCCAGGCACAGAGGTGACGCTGACAGGTCAGTAGTTCCCAGGGTCGTCTTTTCTACCCTTTTTAAAAATGGGCACAACATTACCCTTCTTCTAGTCACCAGGGACTTCTCCTTGTTGCCACGACTTTTCATATATCCTGGAAAGTGGCTTAGCAACCACATTGGCCAATACCCTCAGGACTTTGGGATGCATCTCATAGGGTCCCACAGGCTTATCAATGTTCAGATTCCTCAGGTGATCACGAACTTGATCCTCCTGTACAGTGGGAGGGGGGTTTACCCTCCTGGTCACCATCTCATTGTCCCATGACCCAGGAGAGGTGAGGAGAGCAGCTGTCAGAGAAGACTGAGGCAAAAAGTTGTTAAGTACTTCAGCCTTCTCCTCGTCTGTTGATACGTGATCACCATTTCCAAACTTCAGTGGGGGTACATTCTCTTTGACCTTCCTCTTTGATTGATGTACTTGTAAAAGTCTTTCTTGTTAGTTGTTATTTCCCTTGCCAAATTTAGCTCCAGCTGCGCCTTGGCCTTCCTGACTTCATTCCTACAGAACTGGGCAGTGTCCGTATATGCATCCCAGGTTACCTGTCGCTGCTTGCACTGCCTGTGCAGTTCCCTCTTCTTCTTTAGTTTAACCAGCAGATCTCAATTTAGCTATGCCAGTCTCTTCCCTTTCCTGCCTGATTTTCTACATATGGGGACTGAGCACTCTTGCACTTCCTGGAAAGCATCCTTAAATATTTTCCAGTTCTGTTCCACTCCCTTGTCTTGGAGGATCATGACCCAGGAGTTCCTACCAAGTAACATCTTGAAGATCTGGAAATCTGCTTCCCTGAAATTTAGTATCCTGACTATACTCCTCACCTGTCCTGTCTCCCTCTGGACCTTGAACTCCACCAATGCATGGTCACCCAGGCTGCCTCCGATCCTAATGTCACTTATGGGTTTGGTTGTATTGGTTATCATAAGGTCCAGTATTGCATCTCCTCAGGTGGAGGTCTTTATCAGCTGGACTAAGAAATTATCCTCAATGCACTCCAGCAGTTTCCTGGATTGCCTACAGCTTGCCATGATACTTTTCCAGCATATGTCGGGGTATCTCATCCTAGATCCCTGAAGAGGATGATAACTTGTGAGTGTGAAGCCTCCTGTAGGAAGTTGACTTCATCAGTTGGTTCTCCTTGATCTGGTGGCCTTTAGCATACACCAACCACAAGGTTCCCATTGGTTCTTCTGTCTTTAATTTTGACCCACAAGCTTTCAGTCTGTTTATGGCTACTCTTCAACAATAGCTCTTCACATTCTATCCCTTTCCTGAGATAGAGGACAATGCCTCCATACCTCCTTCCCAGTCTGTCCCTTCTGAACACCTTGTGCCATACTCCAGTCATGGGATTTGTCCCACCATGGGTCTGTGATGGCAACTAGATCATAGCTTTATAGTAGCATGGTAGCTTCAAGCTCCCACTGACTGTTACCCAAGATTCATGTATTAGTGTAAAGGTACTTCAGCCGGTCTGCTGGTTGCATCATCTTCCCAGTGAAGCCTTTATTACCTATAAGGTATTTTAGGGAAGTAACCCCCCTAACACCTGAACCCTGACACCTGTCCTCCCACCACTTGTTACGGGCTAGCTTGATGTTATCCCCTCCCATTTCATATCTAGTTTAAAGCCCTATCTACAAGCCCTGCAAACTCCTGGGCAAAGACCCTCCCCACCTTTGAGAAAGGTGGCTCCTATCTGAAGTCTGTAATCCTGGTGCCATGTAGACCATCCCATTATCAAAACCCCCAAAGTTATTGCAGTGACACTAGCCACAGACTCATATATTAATTGACTGGGTCCATCCGAGCTGTGCTATGTCACCACCCATAACGGACGGACGGATGGACGGACGGAAGGAAGGAAGGAAGGAGCCCCAGATTCCCTCAGTAGCCATCTCTTTTAATCCCCCTTGGGCTTGAGGCTGCTTTGTTCCCTCCCACATGGAACAGTAGTAATGGGTAATAGTCTGTAGATCTCACCAGGTTGGGAAGTTTCCTGTGACAATGGAAGAAATGAGAGGACACAATGATCAATATGATCCGAATGAAGCTGTTTATTTTGGGTTAACTGGCTGCCTTTATACCCCAAGCTCTCCAAACATTGATTGGATGATTCTGCCCTAGTAACAAGCATTCACTGGTCACAACCCAACCACACAACCGTGTTGCCAGGGTACATTTCCCACCTTCAACAGCCATCATCCTCATTAGCATAACACAACAGAGTTGTTATAATGTTTTTGTATACTTGAGGACCATTGCTAAGGTTTCCCCAACTCCACCCAGCCACAGTGCTTGGGCTGCTCATTAAATGCTGTAGCCACCCATCAGTGTCCTGGCCACATCCCTTACCCCAGCCCCTTGGAGGCAGCAGACTTCCCTGTGAGTGTGGTCTGCTCAACATATCAGATCCTCTGACCCCTACAATTATGACTCTTCAATTGGTCCTTGTGGTAGTCATGGCAATGCAGCAGTCATGTCGTTATGGTCTCTAACTCTGCTCTGATGTGGATGCATATTCCTCCTTGTTTTCCTCTGGTCCTTCCTCCACATCAAGAGCCTCAGATCTGTTGTGGAGTGACACCTGAGGTGGTGTGGTCCAGGAGGGGGTTGATTTTCTGCCCCATCGGTGGACACACTTCCACTCGCTACCTCCTTTTCAGTCCTTGCCTACAAGCTTAAGTGGGGAAGATGCCAGATCCTTTTGATCCCGGGCTCTGACCTGTGTCTGTGTCATCTCTTGAACTTTGGACCTGAGAATGTGATCCCAACAATCTACCTCTAGCTCACATTCCCTGATGCTCCTTAGCCTTTCTACTTATTCTCTCAGGTCTGCCATCAGGCTGAGGAAGTAGTCTACTTGTTCGCACCTTACACAGCCATTGCCCTTGCTGCTCTCTGTTTCCAGCACAAGCTGGTGGCACTCTGTGCAGGCCCAGACCTGGATGGCTGCATGCTTTCCTGGGAACTCAGTCTGAACAGACGTGTCCCTCCTGGCAGATGTGGAGGATGCAGCCTTCTGCCAGGTGAACACCATAACTGGACTCCCTCTCACCAACCGAGCTTACCTCTTGAGCATTGGAACTGCTCCCTCCCTGTGCACACTGCCTTCGTGAACTGATCTCGCAAACTGTTCAAGTCCACCCCTCTGAGAAGCCTACACCTGTCTGTGAAGTTAAGGAGCTGAATAGGAATTTTGTTTACTTTGTGATCAGATTGAGAATGTGGCAATTTCCAGAGACAAAAACAAGTTCATGAGAACTTTGGCAAATTTCTCAGAAATATCCAGGAAATTTAACTGACAAGAAACCATATGTGTGTTTTTCTTTTGAAGAGAAATTTTGCTTGTAGTAATATAACACAATATGTTTTACTCATCAGTTGCCTCATGTACCTGGGGAAAGAATTTTAAAACAGACTGGAACTTTATGGAAAAATGTATTTAATTGGTTGGATTATTGTGGAAAGAGCTACATTTGGATAGGCCAGTTTTTAAAAGAGTAAAGAGCAGCATTTTTTTAAGAAATACTTTGGATAAGCTGCGGGAAGCACTGTTGAAGTTTACTTAAGACCGGGGTGACTTACCTGCCTAAATCCAGCACAGTAGTCCCTTAAAATCCCTGCTGGTGAACATTCATCAGATGGTGAATCTCCTACATTTTTGCTCTGTGTTTTTCGCCAGCAGCTACAAAGTTTTGTATCTTTCAGTAAAGCATATTTAGCCAAATATGTCACCCCTCACAGAGGCAATTAGGAATATTTTTCTCTTTAAATCCAACAGGAAGTACAGTCAAACATTGCTTTTTGGATTATGATGTGATGGTCAGGTAGTTACCTGAAGTTTTAGTAATATTCAGTAAAAACTTGAGGATCTTTTTGTGGTAGGGGAGATTGGTTGTTTATTTCTTTTGCAGGTTTGGAAACAAAGGTGCCAGGAGGGACACTCCAAAGCTAATATCAATTATACTGTCAGGTTAGTGTTTGGTCTAGGACAGACTTGACTTCCCTTCATTATGGAAAGGAGCTTTGCTGAGTCAGAAGAAGATTCTAAAGGTATGTCACTCGTTTTCAGTTCAATCTCTTTTGAGAATAAGGTGGCAGAACCCATTTAGTTAATAATATTCTAATTTTACATTTGGCTTGATGTGTAAAATGCAGGGACAGAAATATATTGCAAATAAATTCCTAGCCTTTCAGAATTCCTGAAGGATTTCATGTTCATTTCAGCTAAGTCTTCAGACCCCTAGTTGAGTCTGAGGCAATCCTCCTGCTTTCAAGTTTGCATCTTCTTTCTAGTCAGATGCTTCCTAAATATAGAATTGCTGGTAGGAATCTCATGGTAAAATGTCCAGTGTATCTTTAAATATAATGAAGATGTTCCTTGCTTTAGACCTGCCAAGTGGCTGATTGCTGGCAGCTGAAACAAGAAACAGATGGCCAGCTCTGTCTGCACCCTATTGAGATGAACAAGGGACAATCTGCAAAATACTCAAAACTAAATTAAACTGGTTTAACCTTAGGAAACCCAAGACTCTCTTAGGCTTCTTTGGTGATGTGTAGGCAGATTTTGTGCTTTTTCATGTACTGCTCTTTGCCATAAAAATCTCTATGCTCTCCCACAAGTGCATCTGATCCATTATGCCGTAAGCATAAAAAAACCAGAACCGCCTGTGAAAAAGCTGCAAGGGCATTCTGGTTATTGACACACAAGTGATACTGAACACTGTACATTATTTGAGAATTCATATATCCAAGGGTTCTTCACCAAGCAAGTCTTTTTTTAAGATAGCAAAATACTTTCTTGGGTCATGTATTGAACCAAACTGTGGAAGATATTGGGCCTCTGTCCTTGTTACCTTGGCAAAAGAGATGGAAACTGGAGACCAAGGCAGGACTGAAATAAAACCCAATAATATTACTTAGTAATACTGTTGAGGTTAGGTGGATCAAATTTGAACTCAGAATGATTTAAAAAAGAGATTCTAACAAAGATATTACTAAACTCATGTTCTGATGTAAGTGGCTCTGGAAACTGCTTGGCAGTGGATCAGATTTTTTTTTCCATTATTATTCTCTTCTTATTCAGTTGCATTATAAATTCTTCCAATATTTTTTTCTTCAAAATTAGGCAGAAGCTACTGGAGGCAAAATCATCTTCTATGATGTTCTTTCCTATGTGCATCATTTCAGGCTGTGGTTTCACAGACATTACTCTAATTTCCTATATGCTGCACTACCAAGCTGGAATCATATCAGATGGAGAGATAAGGCCATACTAGTGTTTTAACTAGGCAAGGCAAATAATAAGGATTTCCTGCTTACATTTTGCTTCCAAACTTTCTGTTTACGTATGAGAATATGTAACACAAAATACTGATTTTTACCAAATCTGAATTAATAAAGAAAACATAGCTAATTCTGTAAAGGTGACTGCAACATTCTTATTCTGGAGTTAGTACCCCTAAATCTGGATTCATTGTACCTCTGAACCACATTCTCAAACTTTCTTGTCCTTTTTATTTGAAATAACAGGGGTCATCTTGATTGGGCACTGCAGAACGAACTAGAACATTTATTTGTCCAACTTTGCTTGAAGCTATTTTTGGAAACTTGTAATCAAAATTGAATCTTTACTGTTTCATCATCTGTAGTGAGTGGAAGATTTTCTCAAGGGTATCAAATTAAACACCTTTATTTTAGGGGACTGTACAATAGCTCAGGTATGATAGTACCTTAAGAAGGATCTCAATGAGGTTTCTTAAAGTTCAAATAAAGCAACAAATGCCTTACATCTGGAGATGAATGTATATTTAATGTGACTTGTAGCCCTACATGATGAGTGTGTTTGATGTTACACTTTTGTGAAAATAAAAAACTAGATTAAAAACATGGAGAAGAGACAGAAGCAAGCATATTTTTGGGGGGACTGAAGCTTGCTTGACATGTAGATCCAGAATCAAAAGTTTGGCAAAAAAGTTTTAGAACACTGTCAACTTCTTCATCAGAAATGAAATACTGGTTCTTCTTCTGGTTGGACTCGTAAGAGATTTCATGCAGAATACATGCATATCTACCTATCTAGAGATTTTACCTTCTTATTAAATATACCTGCCACAGGCAAAAACTACTGTTAATCATATCACTGTCCTGTTTAAATGTGTATAGAGAATTTATCTATTTATACATTGGTTTATCAATAAAAATTTGGTACAGAAAAATGTACTTGATACACGTAGGTTGGACAATAAGAAGTCCTTAACATCGAGAAGTTCAGTTAGTCCAGCTGAACATTTCATAAATACAGCTAAGAACAAACCGAAATCACCACCACTGTAGAAAACCACTTGCAGTAAGAATCACTTGAGTTTCTAAATCTGATCTGCTCTTGAACAAACTTAATTATCACCTGAATTGCAATTTGTTCCTTTCAGTAAAATATTTTTACTGTAAGGGTGGTGGAGCACTGGAAAAGGTTGTCTAGGAGTTGTCCAAAATGTGGTTCCATTGCCTATTGTGTAATAAGATAATAATCACATTGCCAAGAGATATATTGTTTTGTTCGAGTTTGCACAAATCCTGGGTGCTTGGAGGTTTCCCTCAAACCAAACAAACATTGAGGGATTTGCTGCTTTCATTTATACACAAAGTTGCACAAAACCATAAATTATATATTATTCATCATGCATATAATCACATACTTACATGTAATTATAATAAATACCAAGTCAGTCTTCGCACCTTCTGTGCATGCTCCAAGGGGGTCCTTAGGGGTGTCTGGTGGTCATCACTCCAAAAATTATCTGCCAAGCTCACCCATTGGTCAGTTTCTCACAATCTCCTCCCAATCTCTTCTCAGTTATTGGCTAGTATATCTAAACTGCTGATTTTCAACTTTTTCATTTACTTAAGTTCCTAATTCCCCATTCAGAAGTCATACTAATAAATTATACTATTATTTCCAAAAGTAATCTTATCTATAGAAACCACAACCATACAGATGAATAAATTTTAATTACAAGTACATATTCCTATATGACAAATATTACAAAATAGAATAATTAACTGGGACCCATCTTGAGTAAGTGTCCTGCCTGTCTGATGATCCTAAAATATTTTTAAGATACTCAAATTTATCATAGGCTTTTACCAACAGAGAGAGGTTGTGCAGTCTCCATCCTTTGACAAATTCAAATCATGACTGGACAGTCTTTGGCAACCTACTGTAGCTGACCCTGCTTGAACATGAGGCTGGACAAAATGAAGTCAAGAGGTCACTTATGAAACTGTTTTATCCTTTTTGACTTCTCTTTTGTCCTAAGAAGTTTCTCAATATGATTATATAGTCCACTATTTTCAGTGTGCAAAATTCCTGGTGTATGTTCAGACAGAAGTCCAATAATTCTGATAAGGAAAGAAATAAAAAATATTTCATGCCTCTAGTTTGTATTCATCCAAGCGTTGATTTGAAAAAGTAGAATGAGCTTGTAAAAGTCTTAAGTCTTTCAAGCCTGTCAAGTTCAGCAGTTAGATTTTGACTGGTGTTCAAATTACTTATTGGTTTAGAACCTTCAATGTTGATTGACATGCTTTCTAATTAGAAAACGTTGGAATTGTGAGTGAAACGTGTGATATTTTTGTTGTTTGTTTCTTTATTCTTGATACAAACATGTATTTTAGATTTTAAATCATAAATGATGGCTTAAATACAAATTTCCATGAAATATTTTTTTACAACCAAATCTAGACTGTCCAAGTGTCTACAGGGTAGTCCCAGGGCCTCCCCATAACAAATTCTCTTGCCCCTGGGTTAATGAAGACAAAATGATGCCAAGTGATTGACTTTAAAGGAATTTATTTTACAGGCAGTCTGAGGAATAGGATGGGTACTGGCTTGCTAAGTTTGTGGTAAGAGGAGAAGAAAGAAAAAAAAGAAAATGAAGAAATCAAAGAGAGAGAAGGATGTAAGATCACCACCTGGGCAGTTCTGTCCGCAGGTTTCCAGAATGGTGGGCCTACTGGCCGTATCTTCAGGTTGTTATTTATAGAGTAGAGCCGTCAGGCTGTGTGGTTCTTGATGAATTTGCACAGTATCTGTTTTGGAAGGTCTTGGAACTGGGTTTAGTATTGTTTCTAAACAACGGATAAATGCCATGCTTAGCATTGTGTGCAAACCTATTCAGAGTAATTAACAGGTGTGAATTGTTGTTTGCTGGGATAAGCCTCCCATTGTGCAGCCCTTTTGTTGGCTGCAGGCTGCTATCCTGCTGTATTACTGCTTCCAGATGAGTCAATCTCACTGTAATGCACAATTTTGCATATGTTCACTCTTTGTACACTTGTTTATTTTTAAAGTAGTTGAGGAAATGACAGTGAATCTCTTCAAAAGACCTGTATTTCAGCAAGCTTCAGATTACCTTTCACCACTCCAAACTGTTTTGTGTTTCTGTTTTCATCAGGATATGATTCAATTAATAGGAACTGCAAATTCTGCAGTAACTTGTAAGACCAAAGCCTGTTCCATGGCTTAGAGAATAATAAATCCTCTGCACAGTGTTTTTTATCCAGAATTATGTAAGAAAAGTATAGGGAAAAGAGGCAAATCTACGGACTTCTGTATTTATGGGTCCGACCAGCCCTGAACTTATTTTTTTTTTTTTTTTGGCTTTGAAGTTCTCATCTTTGCAAATCCCAGTTGGGGTCATCTGTAAAGACATTAAAGAAGTCCTAAGATGTAAGATGTTCATGGGAGCAGAAAGTCGAATTTAAAAATCCCAATACTTCCTGTAACATGGGTACACATTGCTATTTCTCTAAAATTTTCACCAAAGTGGATGACTGTAGTCATGCTTTATTTCCAACTTGAGCTGGGCCACCACCTCAGTGAGTGGCAAGGGCCCACACAAAATCATCAGATATTTATACAGCATTATATAATAGTTATTTTCTTTGAAAAGTTCTTGGTGTTTTATCTTATGCTCCTAGTTCTTTATTCTTCACTAACTTTAAAGAGGGAAGTTCTTCTGGACTGGAGGCTGGCTGATGTTGTGCCCATCTATAAGAAGGGGCACAGGGAGGATCCAGGGAACTACAGGCCTGTCAGTCTGACCTCAGTGCCAGGGAAAGTCATGGAGCAGGTGATCTTGAGTGCTATCATGAGGCACTTGCAAGAGAACCGGGTGATCAGGCCCAGCCAACATGGGTTTACAAAAGGCAGGTCCTGCCAAACCAACCTGAT
>WAAB01011534.1:0-10094 GCA_013389865.1 Piaya cayana | reverse complement strand
GAAAGGGTCATTAGGCATTGGAATATGCTGCCCAGGGAGGTGGTTGATTCGCCTGCCCTGGAGGTGTTTAAGTTACGGGTGGACGGAGTCCTGAGGGACATGGTTTAGTGTTTTGTGGGAGTGGTTGGACTCGATGATCCAGTGGGTCTCTTCCAACCCGGTGATTCTGTGATTCTGTGATTCTGTAAAGTCCACACCAGTCCATCTTGATAATTCATCTCAGCTGTCTCATTTTGGTTGTCCTTCAGAGGTGATGTTTCAACAGGTTATGTTCCTCCTCTGGTCAAAAAAATCTAATACCTATGTTCTAAGTCTGACGTTTCTTATACAATCTGTTGATTCAACTGGACTGGGGCTATACATGGCACAATGGAACAGTATTCTTGCAATTGTCTTACAGGTTAATTTCCAACAAATGTTCTTATTATATTCTTCATACAATACTTATCACCATCAACTATCAACAATATGTAAGTCCTATATGGATATATTTATCATATTTTCTCATTTCCCTTAACATAGTCCATATCTGAATTCCATCCAAGGATTTCTTCGTATAAATCTCTGATTAAAACTTTTNACCATTGATAAGGACAACTGGATCTCTGAGAGCACGGATGCAGAAGGAAGTTAAGACCACTGCCCTCATCCCTGGGAAAATCTTTCACAGACAGAAAACAGGAAGAGTTCTCTTCTCAAACTCATTATAATAAGATACGAGCTGAGTTTATGCATATGTATGGGCGTTTCTTGAATATGCATCAGTTCACTGTATAAAGCCAAGATGAGTTGCCATGATGGGCACGCATGTTGTTTTGGAGAAATTATTCTCCCATGTGTCTCAGCACTGAATAAACATACCTACTTTATAACTTTATAAGTTATGGAGTCTTGATTCAGCGTGTCACCATAATTTTTTTCTACTGTTTGTATGTAAATTTTAGTTGAGTAATGGCAGGTCCAGAAAAGGTCACAGAAATCAGATGAACTAGTGTCTTTTACCCCTGGTCTCTCTTTCACATATTTGCTCTGCTACAGAATTGTTTGAAATGGTTCTACATTTTATAATTACCTCATAGAAAAACTAAAATATCATCCTAGTTGATTGGATTTTTCCTGTTAATACGTCAAAGATGACAATTGAATTTAGTTACTATAAAAGTAAATGTTTAACCATATGTTATATCTTTTGTCTTCCTTGTTAATATAGGTGTGAGCAACTCTAGAAGCTATATTTCATATGTCTACAGCCAGAGAAACAGCTAGATAGTTGATCTCCTGTATAGCATCAAAAATTCCAACCACAGAGCTGAAAAGCTGGCCTAGCTAGGAGAAGATATTGTGTGTAATCTTCAAGCTTCTTTTAATGAGGTCTTGAGACAAGCACTAATCCTTGCACTTTCTGACCCTGCCTTACTGTGCTCATGGCTTTGTTCTTCTACCTTAGAAAATTCAGTTTAAAATTTGTGAGTACAGATAAATTATATTGTTTGGGGTTTTCTTGCTCCAAGCTCCTCTACGATCAGTAATGCATGGGCAGATCCCAAGGTATTTCCTTTCTACTGGTACCTCTGCCATCCATGAAATATTGTCTTCTTGCTTTTAAAATATATATAGACTTTGTGTAATCTAGTTTATTTAAG
Source organism: Piaya cayana (assembly GCA_013389865.1). NCBI lineage: Eukaryota > Metazoa > Chordata > Aves > Cuculiformes > Coccyzidae > Piaya > Piaya cayana. Next base: position 8,451 of record WAAB01011534.1, on the reverse strand, counting down.
TCTTCTTTCTCCTTTCTGCAAACAGAAGACTTAGATTGTTCAGTCATTCTCTGAAAAATGAAAATTTGTTGAAACAAATTAAATACATTATCCTTTCTCAAATATTAAATATTTTAACTTAGATGTTTTTGTTTGCCAAACTGTAGAAAACAGTGTTTTGTGTGGAGAAAGAACAACTCTGAATTACAACTACCCTCAGGTTTCTCTTTCTGGAGAGAAAATATATTTATGACACAATGCTTCCCATTTTTAAATGAAGTATCAGAGATCATTATACTGTTTAGACATACATTTACTAGAAGACTGTAACCTGGACAGAGCACTAAAAGTTCTTTAATAAAACAGTTAAAATATTGATCTAAATGAGGACAAAGATATTGACTTAAGGTTCTGTATATCTCTTAAAACAGAAATTTCTGCCTGCCTAGAAAGAAAATTTTAGGTTTTTTAGTCAGACTGTCAGGCAGTCAACTGTATTGTTGGACTGTTTAAATGCTGGATAATATGGAATTTTATTAAAATAATGCATATAGTATAACTTCCTCCAGTGCAGAGTTAAGTTTAGTAAGTAGCATTATTCTTTAGTTTATTTATAACTATGTCTCACATCAATGTTTGTCTGAATTCCAGAGAGTATTATTTCTTCTATTGTGTTTCAGCACTTAGAAGATTAACATGATGTTTCAAAAATTCTACACGAGCACTGGCAGAGTTGCATTATGAAGGAAATAGAGCTGCAAGTTAATTTGTACAGCTGAGATCTGTAGTAATCTGCTAAATTTAGAAAACAAAATGTAGCAGTTCTATTTGCAGAACTTACCAAAACCTCTACAGCTATTGTGTGCCAATGATACAAGAAGTAGTTACTATGGAAAAAGGTGGAATATTTTGATTTAAGCTAAAGTACAGTTAGGTTTCATCTAACTGATTGTGTTCTTTGAGAGTTAGAAGAATATCCTCTGATAGCATGTTTTATTTTAGACAGTGCTTTTCCAGATAGTGTTCATTCTTTGAAAATGATAATAACTTGTGTGAAGTATGATTTGTGCTGAACAAGTGTCTCTTCTTCTGTAATCACCTCTGTCTGGAGTCTCTTTTTGTCTCAAAGGCAGGGTCAGGCAGAGAGCTGAAGCCAGCTCCAAATTAGCAAGAGTTTTGACTGCTGCAAACTTTCATAGTAACATTAAAATTAGACCTTGGAAAGTAATAGAATATTCATGNTCACCATAATTTTTTTCTACTGTTTGTATGTAAATTTTAGTTGAGTAATGGCAGGTCCAGAAAAGGTCACAGAAATCAGATGAATTAGTGTCTTTTACCCCTGGTCTCTCTTTCACATATTTGCTCTGCTACAGAATTGTTTGAAATGGTTCTACATTTTATAATTACCTCATAGAAAAACTAAAATATCATCCTAGTTGATTGGATTTTTCCTGTTAATATGTCAAAGATGACAATTGAATTTAGTTACTATAAAAGTAAATGTTTAACCATATGTTATATCTTTTGTCTTCCTTGTTAATATAGGTGTGAGCAACTCTAGAAGCTATATTTCATATGTCTACAGCCAGAGAAACAGCTAGATAGTTGATCTCCTGTATAGCATCAAAAATTCCAACCACAGAGCTGAAAAGCTGGCCTAGCTAGGAGAAGATATTGTGTGTAATCTTCAAGCTTCTTTTAATGAGGTCTTGAGACAAGCACTAATCCTTGCACTTTCTGACCCTGCCTTACTGTGCTCATGGCTTTGTTCTTCTACCTTAGAAAATTCAGTTTAAAATTTGTAAGTACAGCTAAATTATATTGTTTGGGGTTTTCTTGCTCCAAGCTCCTCTACGATCAGTAATGCATGGGCAGATCCCAAGGTATTTCCTTTCTACTGGTACCTCTGCCATCCATGAAATATTGTCTTCTTGCTTTTAAAATATATATAGACTTTGTGTAATCTAGTTTATTTAAGTCTTCTTTCTCCTTTCTGCAAACAGAAGACTTAGATTGTTCAGTCATTCTCTGAAAAATGAAAATTTGTTGAAACAAATTAAATACATTATCCTTTCTCAAATATTAAATATTTTAACTTAGATGTTTTTGTTTGCCAAACTGTAGAAAACAGTGTTTTGTGTGGAGAAAGAACAACTCTGAATTACAACTACCCTCAGGTTTCTCTTTCTGGAGAGAAAATATATTTATGACACAATGCTTCCCATTTTTAAATGAAGTATCAGAGATCATTATACTGTTTAGACATACATTTACTAGAAGACTGTAACCTGGACAGAGCACTAAAAGTTCTTTAATAAAACAGTTAAAATATTGATCTAAATGAGGACAAAGATATTGACTTAAGGTTCTGTATATCTCTTAAAACAGAAATTTCTGCCTGCCTAGAAAGAAAATTTTAGGTTTTTTAGTCAGACTGTCAGGCAGTCAACTGTATTGTTGGACTGTTTAAATGCTGGATAATATGGAATTTTATTAAAATAATGCATATAGTATAACTTCCTCCAGTGCAGAGTTAAGTTTAGTAAGTAGCATTATTCTTTAGTTTATTTATAACTATGTCTCACATCAATGTTTGTCTGAATTCCAGAGAGTATTATTTCTTCTATTGTGTTTCAGCACTTAGAAGATTAACATGATGTTTCAAAAATTCTACACGAGCACTGGCAGAGTTGCATTATGAAGGAAATAGAGCTGCAAGTTAATTTGTACAGCTGAGATCTGTAGTAATCTGCTAAATTTAGAAAACAAAATGTAGCAGTTCTATTTGCAGAACTTACCAAAACCTCTACAGCTATTGTGTGCCAATGATACAAGAAGTAGTTACTATGAAAAAAGGTGGAATATTTTGATTTAAGCTAAAGTACAGTTAGGTTTCATCTAACTGATTGTGTTCTTTGAGAGTTAGAAGAATATCCTCTGATAGCATGTTTTATTTTAGACAGTGCTTTTCCAGATAGTGTTCATTCTTTGAAAATGATAATAACTTGTGTGAAGTATGATTTGTGCTGAACAAGTGTCTCTTCTTCTGTAATCACCTCTGTCTGGAGTCTCTTTTTGTCTCAAAGGCAGGGTCAGGCAGAGAGCTGAAGCCAGCTCCAAATTAGCAAGAGTTTTGACTGCTGCAAACTTTCATAGTAACATTAAAATTAGACCTTGGAAAGTAATAGAATATTCATGAGACTTCTGGGAAAATTTATACACATGAACGCAAGTGGGAGATATAAAACCTAGACTGTTAGGCTCATCCTCTGCCTTCTGCCTCCTGTTTACTCACAAGTCTGTTCTGTACTACTGCCCCCAAAATGAGGCCATGCTCCATGGCTGGCTTCTTACCAGGTAACTGGAGACAGATGGTTGGTTTTCATCCCTCTTCTGTTGATAGTGACACCACAAATTTCTCCTTAATGTGACTCTGGTCTGTGTGCTTAAGTTTTCTCTCAGTATATTAGAAGATTATTAATTAAAAGTAGCAAATCTTAACCACAGATTGTAGAACGGTTTGAGTTGGAAGGGACCTTAAACCATCTCATTTCAGACACTGCCTGTTACATGCAGGGACATTTTCCACAAGATAAGTTTGCTCAAAGCCTCATCGAACCTGGCCTTGAACACCTCCAAGGATGGGGTATGCAGAACTTCTCTGGGCAACCTGCTCCTGTGCCTCACTACTCTCATAGTAAAAAATATCTTTCCGATAAGTAACCTAAATCTATCCTCTTTCAGCTTAAAACTGTTACCCTTCATTCTATCCCTGCACTCCCTGGTAGAGTCCTTTTCCACTTTTCTTTTAGGCCCTCTTTAAGTACTAGAAGGCTGCTATAATATCTTCCTAGAACCTTCTCTTCTCTAAGTTAAACAAGACCTGCTCTTTCAGCCTGTCCTCATATGGAAGCAGCTCCCACCTCTGATTATCTTTGCAGCCCTCCAGTGGATTCACTCTAACAGATCCACGTCCTTCCTTTGCTGAAGACTGCAGAAATGAATGCAGGACTTCAGGTGAGGTCTCATGAGAGCAGAGTTAGGGAGGCAGAATAACCTTCCTTGGTCACACCTTTGATGCAGCTCAGGATACAGCTGACTTTCTGGCCTACAAATGCACATTGCTGGCTCATGTTGAGCTTCTCATCCACCAGCACCTCCAAGTCCTTCTTCTCAGGGCTGCTCTCAATCCATCCTCATCCCAGTACTGACTCATGTGCAATGCCACTTGTCATCAGTCTCCACTTGGACACTGAACCATTGACCGCTGTTCTTTGAATGAGCCCATCCCACCAATTACTTACCCACCAAATGGTCCATCCATCAAATCCACATCTCTCCAATTTCAAGATGAGAATGTTGGGCAGGACAGTGCTGAAAGCCTTGTACAAATACAAGTAGATGTTGTCAGTTACTCTTCCCTTCCCCATCAATACTGTAGCCCCATTGTAAAAAGCTACCAAATGTATTAGGCATGATTTGCCCTTAGTGAAGCCATGTTGTCTTTCATCAATCACCTCTTTATCTTCCATGTGCCTCAGCAGAGTTTCCAGGAGGATCTGATCCATGATATTGCCAGGCACAGAGGTGAGACTGACTGGCCTGTAATGCATTCCATCAATCTTAGGGTTTTTTTCCTTTTTAAAAAATGTGCATTATATTTCCCCTTTTTCCAGTCAATGGGGACTTCATTGAACTACCATGACTTCTCAAATATTACGGATAGTGACTTATCAGCTCCATCTGTCTGTTCCCTCAGGACCTGCGGATGTATCTCATGAGGGTTCCTTAGATAGTCTTACACCTGCTCTTCTCCTATACTGAATGGTTCTTTGATCTCCCAGTCACTGCCTTTGCCTCCTGCAACATGGGCGGTTTGGATTGAGTCCTTACAAGTGAAGACTGAGGCAAAAAAAGGCATTGAGTACCTCAGCGTTCTCCATATTCTGGGCAATCAGGTCTTTCATTTTCTTCCAGAGAGGGCCTGCATTTTCCTTAGTCTTCCTTTTATCACTGACATACATATAAAAGCTTTTCTTATTGTATTTATTGTTATTCTTGGCCAGATTTAATTCTACCTGGGCTTTAGATTTCCTAACCTGTGTTTAAGTTTGTCCAGGAGTTCTTTTGTTCATCCATGCAGACCTGATGGTGTAGGTCTGACATCCTTCTTGTTGAGATGCATTGCTCCTGAGCTTGGAGGAGATGATCCTTGAATATTAACAAGCTTTCTTAGGCCCTTCTCCCATCCAGGGCTTTATCCCATGGTACCCTAACAAGCAGATCCCTGAAGAGGCCAAAGTCTACTCTCCTGAACTCCAGCACAGTTCTGGAGCACTATGAGCACCCTCCTCTCTGCTTTAAGGGTCTTGAACTCTACCATTTCATGGTCACTGCAGCCAAGGCTTCCCTCAAGTTTCACAGTTCCCACCAGCCCTTCTTCATTGGTGAGAACAAGATCCAACATGGCACCTCCTCTAACTTGCTCTTCTGTCACTTGGAGGTGGAAGTTATCATCAACACACTCCAGAAGCCTTGTGGCCTGCTGTGTTGTCCCACCACAGATATCATGGTAATTGAAGTGGCCCTTGAGTCTGCACCTATCTGCTTATGGAGGGTTTCATCTGCTCACTTTTCCTGGTCTAGTGGCCTGCAGCTGACTTCCTGCTATAACAACACCTGTCCCTGCCCTCCCTTTAATCCTGACCCATAAACTCTTGGTCAGCTTCTCATCCATCCCCAGGTGGAGCTCCATGCATTCCAGCTGGTCACTGAAATAAAGGTCAGCAGCCCCTCCTTTCCTCTCTTGTGTCTCTTTCCTAAAGAGCTTATCCCTCCACTCCAGCACTCAAATCATAGGATCCATCTCCCAATGATTCCAGGATGCCAATGAGATCATAGCCTTGCAACCATGCACACGTGTCTAACTCCTCTTGTTTATTTCCCATGCTACTTGCATTTACACAAAGGCACTGAAGTTGGGCCTCTGATGACGCTGTCTTACTGTCTGGGAACCCTTTTTGTTGCTCTTCAGGTGCTCTCTGGCTGTCCTGCATTCCTTCTCCAGTCTCTAAGCTTCTCTACCTGGCACTGACAGCAGAATGGTAAGAGTAGGATTGTCTGAGGTTCCTCTTCCCTGGCAAGTTTAGTTTTTATGACCAAGGATGCTCTTCCCCTTCTCTGACAGGTAGACCCTAGGTCTCTCAAAGTGAGCCCCCTAGTCTAACTAATCAAATCCCAGGATGCTGCACCAGTTCTGTAGTCATGTGTTGATTTGCCAGACACAACTAGTCTTTTCAAACTCCATCCCTTTGACTTGTGACTGATGAAAAAACTACCTGCACTCCAAAGCCTATTAGCACTGCTCCCAGGGCTCTGTAATGCTTCCTGATATCCATCAGCCTGCTCCTGGCTGTATTACTGGAGTCCACATGAAGCAACAACAGCAGATAGCAGTCATTGGGCTGTAAAAGGCTTTGTAACCTCTTAGTGGCATCCCTAATATGAGCCCTGTTAGGCAGCACACTTATCTAAGAGAGTGGATCAGGTTGGCAAATGGGTTTCTCCTTACCGCTCAGAAGAGTCTCCTACTACTATAACCTGTCATCTCTTCTTTGCTGTGCTGGTTGTTATCTATGTAGTAGATCCAGCTGTCTTACTCTTCTGAAGCAGCTCTCTTGATGTGATGGGTGTTTCCTCTTCAGTCTGAAGAGCAATGAAGCAATTCTGCAAGGACACCTCAGGTTTTATGTGGAGCTGCTTCTTCCTGCTGGTCCTTGCCCTTCCAGGTTTCCATTCTTCATTATAGTCCCTCTCCCTTCCATGTGTACTGGTGGGGGAGTGTTTGGCTCTTTGACTGTGGGCTATAGGTCCATAGCAGAGTGCACTTGAAACCAGCTGTCTAATTCTTCTCAATCCTCCCTGGTGTTGAATAGCCTTCTCACCACCTACTGCAGCTCAGCCATCTGCTACTGGATCATTTCCATCTGAGCAGACCTTTTGCAGGCAACTCTGTCACCTGTCCCTGCTCCAGGAGAAAGGTCTAGGAAGTCTTTGTCATTTCAGGCTTATGTATTTTTAATATGGTTTCTAGGTACCTTGATGATGAGCTTATTATAGAGAAAAGGAGAAGAGAAACTATTATCCATTCTATTAAAGTTCATTAATATTAGAGAGAAATCTCTACTTTTCATCAAAGAGCTTTACTAATACTATTGGACACTGAGATATAAGGTCCTTATTTGTAACATAATAAGTACTCAGCATGTGAATGATATTACATATGTATTCCTCACCTTTTAAAATTGATCCTGGTTACTTGTTATAAATAAATATACCAAATGTCATGTAGTCACTATTGTGACATTTGCATGCTAATACTGCCCTTGGAGGAAAAGGTCCTTCTTGATAGCCACTGAAATGCCTTCAATATGCTTGAGAATGTATCTTATGCCTTTTGCCATCTTGCTGTAAAGGGAAACAAATTTCAAATGCATTCTGTGCCTCATCATGAATGCACATACTTCATAATCATCTATCCACACTTTATTTTAAGGCAAATATTTTGAGCTCCTGAAAAGCTTTCATACTGAATACAGTTTCTAATCCCTTGGTAAGTTCTGTCTTTTTAAGAACTTAAATATATCTATGCATAGTGACTGTCACTGGCTTCTGTAAAAATGCAATTACTCAACATAAAGATTATGTATGTAGATTTATTACCAATATCTCCTTTATTTAGGTTTAATTAGCCTTTTACTTAATAACGGTTCATATATTTTTCAGACAAAGAAAAGCTATATTTTCTGGCTGGAAAGAAAGTTGTCAGAAGTATGTTTGTCCTCTTGATTTTTAGTTACTTTACTCTCTCAACATTTCAGTTTGGCTGTCTATAAATATGCGTATTATATTCCAAGTACTGCAAGAGAGATTTATCAGTATTGTCTGATTTGTTAAAATTATTTAGTCTTTATCAATGTTGTGATCAGCATGTGAAATATTTTATGAAATTACTTCACTGGATAAAATTATTTCAAAACAGACCATCTGTATTCAAAGCTATATTGGATACTCCAAAATGTTTAGGCAATCAGTAATTCATTCCTTACAAAATTTTTCTAATTTCGTTACCTCCTTTTGGTAATTAAAGTGATAAAGAAAAGATTCTATGAGAAATACAGAATAGATTTGTTTCCAAGAGAACAGAGTGTTTCGGTATTTATTTGGTATCAATAGTAAGACTGACATAAATTTTATTGGTTTTGCAGATTTTGATAGGGAACGTGTATTTGTGTCTTTTGGAAGAGGGACGCTATTTTTATTTCTGTAAAAAATATATGATGTCTAATAAAACATTACCACTAAGCAAAAATATCCTGCATTTCATTGACATCATATTACATTATTGACATATACTACCAATTTTTAAATCTCATTCTCCATTTTAATTCTTATTTCATAGAATCATAG
>WAAB01011533.1:1666-14303 GCA_013389865.1 Piaya cayana | reverse complement strand
AGGGGGGTTTTCCTCTTGCGGTCTCCATGATGTCATATGTGGGCTTTGATACACTCGCATGAAGAATAACTCGCATGCACAGGGTTGTGGGTGAAGGAGCAACGTCTTCCTGCAACATCTTCCTAGTTCATCAGAGTAAACTGGTGAGACTGGATATGCTACATATCCTGGCTATCAGCATGCAGGATTCTAAATAGTAAGGGTAATAATTTATTAGTGAGTCCACAATAGACCTGATTTTAGCATTGCACAGCACCTTCTAATGAATACAGAAAAGTAGTGATTAAATTGTAGGAATATTTCATTTATCCTTATTTTAAAACTCAGATCTACAGAGGTTTAAATAAATAAAGGAAAAACCAAAACCAAACAAGGCACAGTTGTGAACATAGCTGTACATCTACTGCTTTTGTCATCATTTGGCATTTTGCAAATTCTGCACTCAGCAATCACCAAGGTCTGTATACAGGTATGAAAAATTCCCTTCTGTGATGCTCATCACAGACATTTACCAAAATAACTGTGTCAGTCAGGGTACAGAGAGATTTGATGTCTGGGTAAAAGTTCTGACTGGCAGTACTTTGCTGTTCAAGGCCCTTAGGGGTAGATGAACTTACGTCAGCAAATCAATGCTTCTACCAGAACTGTTCCTTTACTCAAAATATGATTTACCACTTCTTTACTAGCATAATAATGGTCTTTACGTTGGGCATAATTTAGCATACTCTGCTGGTTATATTCCATAAAACTACTTCAAGCACTTGCCATAGATCTGTGTAGTTACAGTAGCGTAGGCTCAGAGAAACACATAAGAGCCTGGCATTCTTATCTATAAGGTTGTTGGTATTTATCTTCTTACATTGTATTATATTAGACTACATTTTCTTTTATAGCCAGAAACAGGAAGTATAGCTCAGAAAATGAGGGTAAAAAACTACTTGGGTTTAAAAGCATGGCTTTGCTACATGACATCATGGATGTGTATGGAAAGATCTAGAAGAAACTGATGTGCATGATATACTACCAAAAAGCATTCCAGTGAAAGTTACCTGGGTAAGCTGAATTTCTGAAGCAAGTTTCTTGATATCAGCCTATAGACTTCTGTTAGCCTGCTGACCTGTAGAGCATACTAGGAGTAGTAGTATTACTTTTGTAATGTTTCCACTCCAAGTTAAATAAAGATTAATGGAAAGACACCTCCTGAGAGTAAACATAAGGTTTACTTTGATATTCTTCATCATAATTGTCACAAAAGTGGCTTCCGTTTGTAACCCTACTTAGAGGAATAGCTGAGTGACCCAAAAATGCCTGTGACATTTTATTACCTCTGGTGATAAAACACAAAGCATTCAGCTGTTTTGTATTATTTGTAATGATTTCAAAATCATATTATTATGACCAATGCTAAGAAAACATAAGGTCTCATAACTAACACTGAGTTCCACTTAAAAGGTGGGAGTTTCCACATCTTTGCCCTAACTTATTTTAGCCAGCAATGTTTATGAACAATTCAGATGCTTATACAGAAACTGATGGGAAATTTCATCTGAATTTGGTTAGATATCCTGACCTTCTTCATAGCATTTCAGAAGTTCTGTTTCTAGATGAATTCATATAGTACAGAAGAAATGAAAGGAGGAAATAAGTTCCCTGTAGTCAGTTTCAAAGTCCTCTCTTCAATTTTGTAGTTGGATCAAGGCTTCTTATATTCTGAATAGTTTGCTTACTCCTAGCAAGGGCTAACAAGAAATTTGACACTATTCCACATAAAGGTGCAAGAACAAAATCAGTTTCCTGTACAAAGTGCAATGTAGTGGCATTTTCATTCAGAATCCTAGTGAAAGGATAAGCTTGTTCATTGAAACTACAGACATGAGATACTTATGCCAGAAAAAAAAAGCAAGCTTTTCAGTTTAATCAGAAGTTTAAACTAATCTGAAGTTCAGAAATCCTTTAGAAAATTTGTGGTGTATCTGGGCAAGCCAGAAAGAAGTCAGAACACATTTTAAGACATGGTAAAAAGGCTTTGTGGGTTTTAAGGAGTGGTGTAGCTAACTTTGCTATCTTTCTTACAGTACAGTAATATTTCCTAGGGTAAACACATCTGTCACGCTTAATCACATTTTCTTACAAACATAAAACTGGGCAAATTCTGCATCTGGCTGTGTTGGGGAAAATTCAGAGCAATGCCTGTAAACTCAGTAGAATAGCCAATAAAATCAGTTGAATTGATATCAGATTTACCTACTGGTAATGTAAAGCAGAGGTTGAGGACGTTTGGCTAATCTACATAAAGTGCCAGTGTGGAAAAATGGGAAAACAAAGTCTCACTAAATCAATGCAGTGACACAGAAAATGTTACCATTAAATTATGATCCTCTAAGCAGGCTACTCACTGCAAAAGAAATGCTCTCTAGCCTTGCATCAAGGCAGAAACACATTTCTTTCCTTGAATTCTTGCAATGACCTCAATAATAAATCAGGTTTCTGAGGTAGAAACCCAGCATATTTCTTCAGGTCATGTTTTTCTGTAGGTCTTGGACAGCATCTGCTTTGTCTAGATAGTTGGGGTTTTTTAAAAAAAACTTTCATGTATTTTCAGGAAGTGATATCATATGAATGTGCTGGTAAAATTAGCCTGAGGCTTTAACTCCATATAAATACAACAAAAGAAATCTTTGTCATTAATTACTTACAAACTTATTACTGGTCCCGTGTAACTGCATAGCTAATGATTACAGCAGAAAACCAATAACTTTATGTAGCTTTGGTTAAATACGTTAAATACCAGCACAACCCTCATATTATTAATAATCGCTATAATAAAGCTTTCTCATTGTTCTAGCATTAAACAGTCAGAGTATATACATGATGCTTATGTTAACTGGAGCTGTGTTTCAGCTTAATATCATTTCCTGGAATACAGAGATAATAAAAAATTACTGGCTTTCATATGATACACATATGGCAGAAGGGACAGTCTCTGGCTTTCAGTTCACCTCATTAGTAAAGCTGGCCGCTTAAAAAAGAATTGATGTTTGAATAAATCTCAGTGCTTGTTACTATTTTTTCTCCAGAGAACTCTCTAAAGATGCCAGGCATATCACCTTTTTTTTCCAACAGTATGCAATGATTTCATATTAATGAACAGTACAAACGAGGTTACTTTGAAATGTATATATGCTGTACATGAGACAAACAATACTGGTTTAAAAAAGTTTAATTGCTTGTGGAACTTCAGCCTCTGATCCTGAATTTCATGCTGATATATCTCATCTGCAATCCTGGGATATTTCTATAGTGTATAAACCCAGTTTTGATAAATTCAGCCCTACAATGAAATTTCTCCAGATCCCCGTGGAGATTTTTTGGGGAAAAAGCACAGATAATTTAATTTACACTTACCTTGCTTTACAATGCTTGAACAGGACAGGTGCTGAAGCCTTTCCCATACCCAGATGCCACTGACACAAGCATGGCTTTGTGGAAGCTTCCTGGGCTCCAGAGCAGGAATGCTGCCTGGAGCTGGGCAACACTAACCTGCAGTGCCCACCAAGTGCTAGAAAAGAGAGGACAGGCAGCTTCTGTAAAAGGAGATGAGCCCATGCAGCTTGAGTCACTTGACTTTTCTGAATGCTTAAAACATCTCATGAGACAAAACACTGTCTAATGTCTTGGACATAAGCCCACCTCTCAACACCTGCTGAATTCCTTCTATAACCACATTGATGTACGACCATGCTGCTAAACTATCTCTGTTGGTTCTTTCACAGATGAATGTAATCATAGTAATGTACCATATCAGCTTGAAAAGGAGGTATACAAAGAAGAAGAAACCTATAATTTCTTCATGACTCTGAAGAAAGCAGGAAAATGATATAAAGTTTAATTCTGCCTGTGTTTTACCACTTCACTGAATCCAGGAGTTCACTTTGCATGTCTAGCCACATGACACACCACAATAACTTGCATGCAGAGTTGTGAAAGGGAATAATGTCTACAGAGCTCCTTACTGGGACTATTGCAGAAGAAGATCTCAGAATAAGCAATTCAGCCTCAGGACAGCTTTTCCTTCCTGACAGATCCATACCAAATGGAGACAAGGGACATACATGCCTAGAGGCAGCCATGTGGATATCAGGGTGGAAGTTGGACTAGATTATAGTACTACAACACTGTTATAATTTTAGGGGAAAATGACTTCTTTACAGCTGAATGGTAGTTACATAGTGTGACTGAAATAAGAGTAGTACACATAATTTTCTGAAATACTCCCTTCTCCTCATGCTGCCAGTTTTAGTGGCATGAATCAACATGCATGTAAACAGACAAAGGTTTGTCTGACAAAGCTTATTCAACCTATAGTATTCTGGCAGGAATATCACGTCAATCAGGAGAACGTTACTGTATTGCTATTCTTAAAAGCTGTGGGAAGGTGTCAGCACTTGCATTTAAGTCCCCTCTGAAACATTTTCAAACCCAAAAAGCCACTGCTGCCTTTTATATTAAATAACAGAACCAAAAGCAGTGATGAGGAAAGCATGTAAGCGTATGCTTGCACTTAATGACTCTACACACATGCTGAAAATTAAATGTATACTTTGTGCTTTCCTGGATACAGACCAGAGAAGGCAGCCTACAGGACAAAGTCACTAATGAGTATAGTATACAGCTCTCAGCACACTGTAGCGATCTTTTTCTTCTTTGCTGTCTGGAAGTTTTAAAAGAAAAGACAGTAGTCTTCCTTCAGTGCACTAGTGTTTTGTGCAGAAGAAAAGTGTGATCTTTAAAGAGGATTTATGCCATGACTCTTGAAATGAGAATCACACATGTACAGTTCTAACAACTGCAGTACATTGGCCTATCTTGTTCTTACCTTTACACAGGTAAAACCTATAGACTGTATTGGAACGGAGTAAACTCAGGTCCAGCTCTGCTTATTGTCTTTGTACCATTTTTCAGTGTTTCTGCATTTCTTTTGTTTGTTTTGTGTGCATAATGACATGCAAATTGTCAGTCACAACAACTGGTGCACTCTCCTGTGCTCCTCTCATCCCTCATATCATTGGGCAACAAAAGAAGAAAGAGTTTGCCTACCCTTTCCAGAAATACTGTAAACAATTAATTAAGTGTTGATATTTCTTGTTCAAAATAGAAACTCAATTGGTTTGGAGGTTGGGGCTGGTGGATATGGAAGAAGAAAGTTTTGTTTGCTTCTTTTTTTCTTCCACCAGAAGAAAAAATAATGCAGCATTTTTCCTTTAGGTTTAATTTGCTTTCCCTGGATTATTATTTCAATGGATTATAAATTACAAGAAGGATGAAAGCATGAAAATTAGAAAACTTATGTTTACAAGAAGAAGCTAGTATCTCTCTTGCCCAATGCTTCTTTGGGATATTCCTTTGTTTACAGTCATTCATATCTACCACAGACTCTAGACCCGCAAAACAAAATGTATCACAACAGGCATGGTGATCTAAAGCTTTTGTATAAACGGAGAGAACAGCATGTCAGGAAAAGATGAGGTTAATACTACTTTCTAAAACAATCTGTTCACTATAGTTGCATTAACCAAACCCTAACCAGCATCAAGCAGTGGGAAGAACATTTTGACCCACTCCAGGGCTTGATTTGCCTCAAGTTCAGGCAGCTGTGCAATGCACAGCAAGTGCAATATGCAACAAATGCAATGCACAAAAGTGAGATCAATGGGAAAACAGAAAGGGAGGGGAAGCATGGCTATGATTTCTAATATAAGCAAACACAACTGGATCATGTCATATATAGCAAGCAATCATGTCCTCTATTTACAGTGGCTGCACCTGTCTATGTGGGGAAATTGCCTCTGAAAACACCAGTCCCAGAAGTATGGGAGCAGCCACTATACAGAACAAAACCCATTAGACAGGAAAACACAGTGCTGCCCTGTAGGCTTGACAAGCACTAAAGCATATCCTTCCTAGCCTTCATTCACTGTCAAGCCCCCTTCCTCTGCCTTTATGTAAAATAGCTTTGTTTCATTCAACTCCCTTATGCTGTAATGGTAATGACTCAGAGAAGTATCAGTCTCACATAAACCAAAGGTATTCACACTGCCAACAACTTTTTAAATGAAAAAGTACTCCAAGGACAAATCTCTGTGATTAGCAGGAAGAGGCTGCAGATCAAGTAATTTTCCAGCTTTTCTCTTAGTCTGATGTAGTAGACTGACAATCAAGCATAGTTACAAATATATAAAACATCACAGCCATCTCAACCTGTAGCTGTGACACCAGGGCAATGCACTTCTACCTCTGCCATCTGAATAATCCTCGTATATTACTTTCCCCTCCTTTCTCCATTCAATTGTCTGCAAGTGCGTTGGTGCTCATTTTGAGAAAAGCCCACATATTGGTTGTCTGAAAATCAAGTGCTTGAATTCACAGGTTTGTTGTCCTCCCTCACTTTGCCATTTATAGCGGGAACTCATTTGTGGATGGTAACCACCTCTGTTGGTTATGGGCTTTGTCTGGAGCTGGCAACAATCTCACTCTGGCTTTGAGGCTGCTGAACTAGGTGTTGTGCACTGGTCAAATGCAGGCTTGGTTCTGCCCTCTGGTTGAAAGGGTGAAGTGTTTTATCTTCAGGGATTCCATTTATCTTCCAGAAGCTATTGTCATTCCAAACTATGACAGATGAAGAAACCAAATGCAAAGTTAAAAATAAAATAGTGAAGGAAAGCAGCGAGGGAAAAAAGAGTACAGGTATATGTATTCAATGCATTGTTTAGATAACAGATGTGGGAGTAGAAATATCTGTCAGCTTCTTAACACAGGGCATTTTGGCTTTGATTTGGGAATATCTATGTGTTCTATGGCTGTAGTGTTATAGAGAGGGTCAGACTTTGCCCTTGATAATACTTCTTCAGCCTTGTTAGTGACTCTTACTTGTCTCCTGTTGTGTACAGTCAATTTCACAATGCAAGTAGCAGTTGACATTTTCTTAGCTTCCCTCTAGCACTGCATAAAAGCCTAGTGGTTAGGTGGTATTAAAGAATCAGTTTTCAACAAGTATTTAAAATTTCCCATTAATCTCTTTGTTTTGAAATCTTTTGATGGCAAGGTAACTGTGTGCAAGAGCAATTGTGAGGAGGTGCTAAGGTGGTGATGCAACTGATGAGGGAGGAAAGACAGAGAGTCATGTTTCATTATTTAATCTCCTTGTATATGGTTTTCACCATGTTTAACTTGCTAATCTTATTTTGGGAGGGAGGGGGGTTAAATATTTTAAAATAATAAACAAAGATTAGAAAAGTCAAACAGTCCCAGTCTGCCTTTGTCTTAACATAGTGGATAGTTTCAGAATATAAAGTTTATTTCTAAATAAGGCAAAGATGAGATCTTCCCACATGAACTGGAGTAACAAAATGAAAAAACATTGCCACTGTCAGTGTCATTGGTATGTGTTAGTGAAATTTTTCACTGCCTAGCAGTGTTTTGAGGCAAGGGACAGTTTCTGAGACCTGCAAGTAATATCAGTCACTGGCATAACATCATTAAGCCCCCATGAATTTCATTGTGAGAATAAGCCAAAGCTTTCCTCCCCATATCAGGCAGAAGTATACCCACTCCACTGAACATGGTCATGGGCATCTTAGCTGAACTCAAAACGTAACTGTTGGTCTTCTTTTCAGACCACCTTTTGTCATTTTTTGTCTAATCCTTTTTCTCAGGAACTATTTCCATCTATGTTGTGTCACCACACGTGCTGCCTCCTGGGGTGAGTGGGAAGATCCTGTGCAATGTAATCATATTCAATATAAGCTAAATGAATTCAAAGTATAATGACCACCTAGACTGGTTAGAGATACAGATATGCCAAAGTGGTCCTGTAGGGCCCATGAAAGCTGTGCAACCAGCTTCCATTGCTCTGTATCCAACACATCACCCTCTCTAGTAATTTCATTGCAATCCCTAGCAGAAGTGGGCTCTCTGTGAGATTCCTCCAAGAAATTCTGAAGACTATGCTTCTCGCCCTCATGATAAATCTTGTTGTAACTAGTATCAGTTACTAGAGGTAAAATTAAAAATATTGGCAATCTTCTCTCTGGTATTTGCATATCAACACGTGTAACCAAACCATATGTACTGAATATTATACTGTTCTTACTTTATACCTTCATATTATTTTACCAAAACAGAAACATTTTCTATTAACATTAATTTGCAAAGCACTGTTGCTTTGGGTGATATGAAAAGAGATTTTTCCACACATGGTACATGAGGAAAAAAGAAATCATATCCTGCTTTGCAAATGCATACAACCTTGAACCCACAGGGGGATGGAGCCGCAGCATTTGTCACAGCTAACTGAGACTCTGTCTGTGGAGATGCCTTGTTTAAATGTTGGCAACGTATTTTTGATTAGCACCTACTCCCCACCTTCAATTGGGACAGTGTGAGTTTATAGAATATATAAAATGTTTCCTCAGGTGCAAGGACCGAGGTGTTGTGTTTGCACAGTTATTGTTAAACTGGGAGTGAAATTAGTTCAAATGTCTTGTGAGTCTCTGGGGAGGCAGGAAATGGGAAGTACCAGTTTTCACAGAGTAGGACACATTTGGACAGAAAGAGTTCTTGGTTACACCTCAAAATTTTCATGAGTTCCAGGATCCTACAGAGGTGGGAGTGGAGCCAGGATCTGTCCCAAAGTCACTGTGTATCAGTCTGTGTTTTGACCTACAACTCTATTAGGTTCCCTCACCCTTCTCCTCCTGCAAGATTTCTCCTCTTCTGTTTTAACTCCAGCTAACTTATTTTTGGCCAGCATGCACTGGGAAGCTATCCAAACTTTTTTCCATGGACTTTATTCTCCACACCGGGAATCACAGCTGTCATGATTTCATAACTATGAAACAGCACTGCAGGCAGGGGTAACAGGCCCAGGATTGTATTCGTCTAGCAGAAGATATAATATAGCAAATGTAACTGGTGTAATGCTTGACCTCATGCTGTGTTATTGCAGAAAAACATTTTTATCATGCCCACAAATCACTTTAGTACTTTCCCCCCCCCTTTTTTCACTTTTCTTTAGTTCAGAAGATCCCTTTTTTCAACACACTCTAGTTACTAAAGAAAAAAGTGTATTCATAAATAAACTCCATAAATAAGAACAGGTTATACTGACCCAGGCTGAATGCCTGTGGTAACAAACTGGTCCTCTCAAGGCCATGGCAAATCTCCCATTTACTTTATTTGGGCCAAGGATCCACTCCTAACGTTCATTTTCTCTGTATTAAATGTGGTATTGGTACCGTACTGCAATGAAGGACATATATAGATCTACTCACATGGTGATATTATTATACTTCTGTGTATTTTCAGTGGAAACTGTCAGAAAAAAATAATATGAAGTAATTAGAGTTAAATGTACTGCTGATGTTTTTTGCTCTGCTAACCCACATCTGCTGGATAGCTACTCTATACTGTGTCCAGAAATTTTGATTGCAGCTGAAATCCTCCAACTCCATATATTCCTGAGATAGTGTAGCAAGTCTTGGGCTGTATTGTTGAGTGGTGTTAGCTTTCCACTCATCTTCCCATGCACACTTTCCACAATACTGATATAGTGAATATCCGGGGTATTTAAGGTAATAACAAATAAGTTCTTTGTGAGAAATCTTTTTTGAGGATTTGAGTCTCTCTGGAGACTTAAACGAACATCAAGGCATTGGTTTCTGTGTTAAAAGTCTCCTCAGAATCTGCTTAGTTACGTAGGCTGGCAGTCTGTAACACAGAAAGCTTATGCTCTGCAGCACGTTTCAAGGAGCTCAGATACTTTTTTCTTTCATCCTTTTATGTTAGTTTACCAGTTTTACTTAAGCAGTTTCAGGCATCAGTTGCAAACACAACACTGAATGTCCATGAACCTGTAACTACATACAAGAGAGACTAGAGTTTGGATCTGTATGTCAGGTAACTACTTAGCACTTACTGGGACAGTACCTCACCCCATACACTATCTTCTGCTGTATCCTGCTGGCTGTGTTCCAGCACTACACATTCTCATGCAAATTAGAGGGATTTTGGCATATGTGTGAGTATATATACGTCTACACATCACTTATACCTGTATATATGTTGGTACATGCAAGTTTTATATTCATACATGACTAATGACTTTTTTCTTCTTTCATCATGTAAAAAGCATATCAGAGGCAAAAATTATTTCTTTGTTATAGATGTATAAATCTGTGAACATAACCTGTCACCAAAGCCATGTCAACAACTGACTGCAAAAGGGTCAGCAAGACTCCACCCACAGTAATTCATCATTGCATCACAACGGGCAAAGTTATCACTGAAATGCTTCTCTTATGCTGACATGCTACAGATCTGAGATGTGCAAGGATGGATGATTTTCAAATTATTAAAGTGAATGCATCTATCAAAAGTCAGTGGCTTTGCTTTGTAATATGCACACCATCGGTAGCCAGCCAAAAAAATAAAAAGCCGTTTAAAGTGATTTTACTGCTGAAATGAAACAAGTAAACATCTGTAGATGCAAGTCCTTCATAATATTTCTTTTGAATACTTATTTTAGATTACAGCTTCCTTGACTGAGAAAAACATTTTACAGATATAATGTGCTGATTGTACTGTTGCTGAAGAATCCACACAACAGCAGGAGTGAGGTTTTACAGGCTCCACAATAATGTCCAAGCTATTAAACATCAAGCAACAGCATTTTTTTCAGCCTAACCTGAGAGGTCTCTGGGGAGAAGTTTTAAAATACAGCCTTGAACAGGATGTCATCCACAGGGCCTCATTGATTTTGCGGATTAAACTCTAAGTGATTAACATTAATGTTTACTATCTGCTAACAGTTTGAGTGCAGAGGTAATCAGCATAAGAAAATGCAGTCATTGCTTTGATATAAACAAAGAGTGAATCAGCTCAAAAAGGCAGATTGTGAAACCACCTCCAAGTTTGTTTACTGATAGAAAAATCAAGTAGCCCCTGGTTTGGCTGTCTATTAAGTACTTATTAAAAAGAATCAACAACAACGCAGGTTACTGAGGAAAATCCCTTGCTAGAAAGAAGCAACAGAAGGTGAAGTACAAAGAGTGTTGGGACACTTCAGGACTCAGATAGGCTGATAAAGATGCTTTACTTCAGGTCATAGCTGAGAATCCAGCCACTAAAGCAAAAAAACAGTGGAGAGAATTAATGGATAAATGGAGCTGGTGATATGTTTCATCTTCAGCTTATAAACTGCTCAGCTGGGATCGGCAAACAAGTTCATGAACCAAATCACAGACTATTTATGTCTTACAGTCTTGGAGGTGGCAAAGGTAAGTACAGTGAGATATACTAACATGCAGAGCTGACTGTCTGCATGTTCTGCAGTTCAAGATGTGAAAAAAAGTTTGACAGCCTTCCTCTCAGCTGGGCTTGATATGCTGTGCACCATGATCTGGATTCAGGACCATGCATATTTTCTATAAAGACAAACCTAGTCTACATTGTAGTTTTTAGTTAAGTCAGGAGCATTGCCTTTTGAAAAAGAGTTTTTTCTGATACCAGTCTTATTTTCAGTTAATTAGTTCTGAGAAAAAAACAACAACCCAACAAAGTTAGACTGATGCCTTTGCAAAGAGCAGGTCTTTACTCAGCTTTTGCACATGCACAATTTCATATTAACAGTGATTCAATCCTCTACGGATCACCCAGCTATCTCCTTCCTTCCCACAGAATGCAACATGTTCTATGAAATACAACCTGCTGTGGATACGGTATCCACAGTACCTGTGCCTACAGCTACTTGCGGTGGGCTTAGAAATTTACAGTCTAAGTAATCAGATACCTCAACCTACACATGCACCTATGCAAACAGACCCCATGGAATCTGTTGTTGCTGCTTCCTCTGACAATGGCAGGTAAGCAAACAAGGTATGGAGATACCTATTTTAAGAGACACAGATTATATCTGAATCTTACTCAGTCCAGAAATGAGAATGAATAGACTAGTCAGAAAACATCAGCCCTGTGCCATCTATGTCATACTCAGGCCTTTGATATGGTCCTCCACAGTTCCCTTGCTGCTAAATTGGAGAGATAGGGGTTTGACGGATGGACTGTTAAGTCAATAAGGAACTGGCTGGATGACAGTGGTCAAAGACTCAATGACTTAGCACCCAAGTGGAAAAGAGTAATGAGTGGTGTCCCTCAGAGGTCCATGCTGAGACCAATACCATTTACTATTTTCAACAATGATATAGGCAGTTAGATTGAGAGTATCTTCAGCAAGTTTGCAGATGTCAACACGCTGAGTGGTGCATTTGATTCACTAGAGGGAGGGATGATATCCAGAGGGACATTGACAGATTTGAGACACTATCCCATATGAACTTCATGAAGTTCAACAAGGTCACAAGCAATGTTCTGCTGTAAATCAGTACAGACTCACAGAATCACAGAATCACTGGGTTGGAAGAGACCCACTGGATCATCGAGTCCAACCACTCCCACAAAACACTAAACCATGTCCCTCAGGACCCCGTCCACCCGTAACTTAAACACCTCCAGGGAAGGCGAATCAACCACCTCCCTGGGCAGCATATTCCAGTGCCTAATGACCCTTTCCGTAAAAAACTTC
>WAAB01011531.1:1497-58728 GCA_013389865.1 Piaya cayana | reverse complement strand
TTCCCGCAGGGGCGGTGCGAGGGCACCGCTGAGGTTCAGTGGAGGCTGGTTGCGAAAAACACACAAAAAAAAGAAAAAAAAAATACACCTTTCTCCCCACCCTGCTACGCTTCATTCCCTTCCAGTGCTTAAAGAGGGCTACAGGAAAACTGGGGAGGGGCTCTTTATTGGGAGGGCAGAGGTAGAACAAGTGGTAAGAGTTTTAAACTGAAAGAGGGGAGATTTGGATTAGGTATTAGGAAGAAATGTTTTACTATGAAGAACTGGCACAGATTGCTCAGAGAGGTTGTGGATGCCCCGTCCCTGTAAGTGCTCAGACCAAGCTGGGTGAGCAGGCTGATCCAGTGGGAGGGGTCCCTGCCCATGGCTGTGGACTGGAACTGGCTAGGCTTAAACGTCCCTAAATAAAGATTGTGAACTAGCATTTAAATAGGTGATTCTCACCTCAGTTTTGTCTCTTTTTTTTCCAAATATCAGGTGAAAAATGCGTGGCTGATTGTCAAGCTGTAATAGAGGCATTGCAAACATTTTAATGATTTAGCAAAGGAGGGAGGAAATCATTAGACTGGAGCACTGATGCAAAATTTAAGTATTACTAAATAAATTTCTAACATCAAAGTAAGTGTTCGATAAGTAAACAATCCTACAGAGTAATACAAAGCAAATTAACTTGCTTTATTTACTCCTAAACTTACAAGTAAAAGATGACTGCATGAATAAATTCTGATGTTTCACTTCTGGTTTAGATGACAGACTCAAAAGAAATTCCAGCTGTGACAAATTTATATTGGATATACTGAGTAGGAATAAAGGCAGATAAACAAAGCCAGGTGCAATGCGGCGTTGTTTGATTAAACAAACAGCTCATATAAGGATATGTGAATTCTTACTAATAATTCTCCAGAGTCTGCTGATGCTCTTAGCTTTCCCAACCCACGGTGTCTGTCCTGCTTTGCACAGGTGAGAATTTTCCAGCTTTTATTTTGCGTTTTCTTTCAAATGCTCAGCCTGCACATTAGTATAATGGAATGATCACAAAATGTTAGGCTCTTCGTTCACTCTATTGGTGTTTAAACATAACATTGTCTCTCTAAAACTCCTGGGCAACCACCACCTATTTCAGAAAATGCCTCGCATTCAGAAGTATGTTCAGGGGTGAAGCTGCCTTGATTACACAAACACGACTAAGAGTGGTGGCTTTCAGGGGAAGCTGTTACGATGTGAGGGGAATAATAAAATATCCCTTCAGCCAAAGGAAGAGAGGGAGAATGACTTGGCATCCCACTGAGATGGTGCAGCAGTGCCAATGTGGTTTCTTCAGACTACTGTAATGACATTGCCTGGCTGTGTCTCAGACCCCGTTTTATGAATTTGCTTAACCCTTTGACCAATTCCAGCCAAACTCTGTGGAAAAGCAGATCTCTTGAAGAAATGAAAGTTACTACAAGTTTAGTGTAGACAGGGGCAAGGAAGACAGAAACTTCTGCCCTTTGCTAAGGGAAGTGAAATTCCTGTGTGAGTGTGGCAGCTGGGCAGTTGGCACATGCAAACTGGGTGGCTGGGAGGACAGACGTAGCATGGGTTTAGAGCAAATGCTGCTGCTTTCCTGACTTCACTGGGGATGTGGGTAGAAAGGCGGGGAGTGTGCATGGAAAGAGAGGACTGCATTCATCTGCCCTAAGGAACACATGTAGAGATGAACTGAATTACTGTGGTCAGACTAGGCACGGTTAAAGGCAGCATTCGGTAGCAAACCCAGATTCCTTCTTTGTGTTGTTCAGTGGCTGACTTGCTTAATCCAGTGGCTGGGTTTTCAGTGCACAGGTAATGACCCATATGTTTTATGGCCATAGTAATTGATTTTACTGGTAGATCTGGAGCACATCTGAATTCTGTGTATTCATATTTGATCTGTCTAGGGTGATGGGCTGTGGATAATTGTAATAGATGGTAAAAGATGTTATGAGACACTTTACCAAGCTGAGGACTGCAGTGCTTTGAGAAAGGGCACTAGTGCACAGAGCAAACTTCGGCTCTTTCTTGAAGTGATATTTGCTATTGTGCTACAGGTGAACTTGGTAAGCAGGCACCTGCTTGGCAGCTGGGAGCCCACACTCACGGTAAGCACATGGGCTCTTCCCAGGCTTGGTGTGAGGCACAGGTAGCCAGCTCTCCTGCAGCAGACTCTGACAGCCTGCTGATTCCTGGCTCTCAGGAATGTTTACTTACTGTGGGAGGCATGTGCAGAACTATCGACAGCAGAAGCAGTGCAGGCAGCCTGAATCACATTCCTCCAATCCTGTTTCTCAGCAGGGCACTTAGTCCAAGGCTGTATTTCCCTTGATTTATTACCTGTGCCATTACAGGACTGACGTCTTATGTGGGAGTCCTGCTTGGTCCTTTATCATGGGAGCATGAGGAATGATCATTCCCCAGCAACACCAGTCGATAACAGTGAAAAATAGCCAGGAAGGGAAGCAGACGATAGTAGGAACATGCTCAACAGAGCTGCTGCTATTCTTGGGACAGAAGGTTTCTGCAGAGGAGGAGGAGAGCCTGGAGGATGGACAGGGGGTCCTGTCATTGCTGATGCTCTCTAGTGCTCAGTTGTTTCAGGGAAGGAACATTGGCTAAGGACGGTCAAAGCTGGAAAGGAAAAAAAGTGAGGAGGGAACAGGATGAAGTGAAAGGAGCTAGGAGCCACGCTGGAGAGCATACAGACGGCTTGGTGACCTCTGGTGCATGAGGATGAAGGAAACAGACTGTGACTGACTATGTGGACCATCTGGGTGATCATCTTCTGGAATTCAACTGTCCTGGTAGGTGCATAGAGCTATTTATTCCTAATTGCAAGGAATCACATGTTGCCTGAGTAAGCGCACCTCTATTCCATGAAGTTATGGTGTCTTTGTTTAAAAAGGTGTGTGTAGAACCAGGGATTTTTTTATTTTATTCTTGCTTCTATGGCTTCCTGGACTAATTGGCAGGTAGCTAGATGCTTCAGTTTCCCCACTTAGCTTATTCTGATTTTGAAAGCATATAAAATCAAGATTGAACTGTGTCCAGCCTGGGTATTAGGAATTGGGAAAGGATCAAACTTGGCAAATGTAAAAAATAATTGTTTTGTTGCAATTAAAGGAAAAATCAATCTATATGTCCCAGTAGGCGATTTGGGACAAACTCTGAGAACACCTGAGCTCTGCTTAGACATTTTAATCACACGTGAATGTAATCTGTAAACTTTTTTGCCTTTTGATCATCTTCCACAATAAAAAATATCTTTGTGATGGTTTTCTTGTCATTTTTGTTTCTTATTTGCATATATTACCTAGGACTTTGTGACTAGATGTCATTGCTCAGAGTGCCACTGAGTGCATCTTCCACTTTTTCTAATCCTTCAAAATACTTATTTTTTATTTTACCAGGAATTTTTCATTCTCCTTTAAATCCTCTAATTTAAATAAACCCACTTACTTTCAAATTAAATGTCTGTGAATTCTATGACTGCAAATATTATTTATATTATATAGAGTTTAGACTCATTCATACATTCATATCATATCACAGGTTTCAAACTGTAGTTGTCTGTTGCTATCAATACCACAAACTGCAGCTTTCTGCCTTTTCTGGATAACTACCTATCACACCTATTTCTCTTTGGAATGGTTTTGGTGTCTTATATTTTCTTTAAACAAAGTACGAGGATGCCTTGCCCTCTCATCAATATTTGACATCCCGTGAGGTGGGAGCTGTTTCAGTGAACTGTTTAGGAAGAGGCAAAGAAAATGCCCATAGAGGAGCCTGTTTTCCTCCTTGATTTAAAAGCGTACATGCAGGCTGTTTGCTCCCAGCTGTGGATGGTAAACATGAGCAAAACTGGGAGCAAGGTTATCTAGCTGTGGCATGGGGAGCAAAAGTTTCGCATTGCTCCATAAACAGCCATGATGGACCTGTGGGCCTCGCTCGCACCAGCCTGCCCTGTTGGATGCTAGTGTTGGCCAAGACCAACCAAGGGACAGTGTTTGTGGGAAACAAGGTCTTTAAACCAGCATCTAGAGGCTCTCTGCTTTTCCTGGGTTTAAATCCCTGCTACCTGCATGTCTATTACAAAGCAGTGGTAACTGCCTGATCAGAAGAATAGGGTGCAC
This sequence comes from Piaya cayana, assembly GCA_013389865.1. Classification (NCBI taxonomy): domain Eukaryota; kingdom Metazoa; phylum Chordata; class Aves; order Cuculiformes; family Coccyzidae; genus Piaya; species Piaya cayana. The sequence goes on along the minus strand of WAAB01011531.1, from coordinate 54,580 downwards.
ACCACTTGGTGAGGTAAAATAGTAATTGCAAAGCATAAACTATACCATATTCCTGCTTGAGCAACACATTTTGTGTAAGTTAAATACTGCTCTATCAGATCATCAGGGCAGTTTCCACAGCCAAATATTCTAAACGCATGTGGCCTTATTGTAGCCATAAAGAAATAACGTAGCATTTAAATCTCTTTCTAGAACAGAAACTTTATTAGGACCTACAAAGGAAAGAGTGCCTAAAGATGTGTGGGCTTATTTAGGGGAAAGAATTTTTCTGTTTCTGAGGTCATTAGTAATGTGATTGCTAGAATTTATTTTTACTTATGTTTTGTATCATTTTGAATGACTAGCATACAAACCAGATAAGTTCTGCTGGTCACTTCAAATACTCAGCACTGATACTGTTTCTTAACATTTTCAAGGCAACAAGGCAACTTTTGGACAGAGATACCACAACAAAAGTATGTTGTAAGTCTTAACTGTCACATTTGTACTTGTGAACTCTGAAATATACTGAATTGCTTTAGGTACTCAAATAGATAACAACAGTGATAAATGAGGCACATTGAAAAAAATCTGTCTGTATTTAGAAACTGCCATATTCAGCCTTCTGCTAACAACTGAAATCACTAAATGCAATTGTCTTTCTATGTCTTTAGATGTGTTGCTCTAGTTAGACATTTCTATTTTTTTTTCAAATATTAAATGGATTAAAAATGTATTTAATTCTGACATCAGATGATAGGTTATTTTGTCTGAATTCTTTGCATGTGTGAGTCCAGAAATTTCATTACAGCACATAAACCAAAATGGTTTTTAGTTTACTTAATTCGTGGTGCACAGGGATAAGGGAGAAAGATGCTGAAGTTAAACACAGCTAGATGAGGCATGATGAAAAGATCAAACCTAGTTCATAAATACAATACACAAAATACTTCCAGACAAAATGGCTGGGAGTGTAGTCACTGCTGTCTGGTAGGCTAACATTTAATTGTAGAAAGTAATACTTGTCATTACAAGGTTTTCAGTGATCATTCTCCTAAATCTAATCTGAAAGTGATCAGCAATGTTACAAGATTGATGAGGTTGCGTAGTAATATGATGCTGTGGGATTAACTTTTCCTGCACAAAGTATGTTAAAAAATTCTACCTAGTACTTCCTAAATAATACAACCTGATGAGTTGCTTTTCATCTTTTAAGTATGTGTGTGTATATACATATGCATATGTACATGTAAGTTTCATAGCAGTGACCCTGCCCAACCCAAACCATTCTATGAGTCTATGAATTTATAAAGATTTTTGGGTTTGTTCATGAGGGGGGAATTATCTAATTTGTTATAATGGGAACTTGCTTACATTCAGTATTTTTATTGTCAAAAAATAATAGAAACTGGTAAAATAATAGAAATGGTGGAAGTACTTTTTTTTACTGCAAGTTGTAACAACTGGGACCTTGTGAGGCAAATAATTTTGCAAACATTCTTTAATACATGCCATTTTAATGGTCAGTAGCTGTTTTGTACATTCATTTTGGTCCAGCTTCATATAACATGAACTGCACATTTAATTGCTACATCAGGATTCAGTTAAGACTAACATTTCCATACTTCATGGTGGGAAGGGTGTATGGGTCAGAGTGGTAAGGTTAGAAAATGACTTTAGGACAAATTACCACTTAGGTTGTTGCAAAAATCTAGGTGAGATTCTGCTTTCAAGTTGGCTTCTGCAGCTTCCTGAACAGTAGCACTGAAACAGGCTTGGGTGTTCTGCAACCAGTGGACATATTTAGATCACTTGTGCCCTGGAAAGTGGCCTGTTGGGTCTACGATTTATTTAACACTGCCACAGGCAAGTAATTAGTTCTCTGCTGCTCTAGGAGAGTCCAGCAGTGTCCTGGATGCTTCTGCAGTCTTTTGGAGAAGCGTCCTGCTCATGTATTTGATTTAGCAGAGCAACACGTTCATTTTTCTTAATAATAGTAATATCAGCAAAAGGGAGAAGGCAAAAACTTAGTCTATGCTTGCCTGCTGCTACCATTAAAAAAGCAGATTTAATTATGAAATTTGACTGTATTTCAAGGAAATTGGCTGTATTTCAGGAAAATATTGCCCATGATTAATTGATAGGGCTGTGTGGGGAATATGAGCATAAGAAGGGTAAATCCTGTCAAGGGGATGTAAGTTTTAAGAGGAAGTGATTCTACTGCTTTTGAAATTTGCAGATCAGAGCTGTCCCACCCGTCTGTGACCTCCTGAGCATCCTGAAAAAGGAGGAAGAAAACTGTACTGAGACTCTGTCCCTGGAGGCAAAGAACAGCACTCATGAAAACGATCTGTTCCTGAGTTCGGGTAAGGGCTGAATGAATGTGCACAATGAAAACTGCTCTCAAGTGAGGTGGGTGACCTCAAAATCAGACACTCCTACATTCCTTTCCATAAGAGCCATGCACCTTGTATGCATCTTCATTTAGGAGCAGAAAACTAGGTAAAATCTATTCTAATGCTCCATGAGTGGGATTTTTACCTAACTGTGACAGCAAGAGTCATAGGAGCCTTCTAACTCAGCTACTCAACTGCAGTCCTCAAAGCTAGGAAGCACATCAGCAACAAAATCTTGCAAACCACACAGGTTTTGCAGTTCTTCTCCTCTTAGATAAGGTTCTTTCATAAAGTCAGCCCATTATGTGCAAATTTACTTAACTGTATTTCCCTTCAAAATCAATGAATACCAGCAGCCACCATTTAAATCATGTGGCCTGAAGGGTCCCCATTGCTTCCTCCTTGCTCTATCTTACTGCCACATAACAGAACTATTGTATTTCAGAAAGGGTTTATCATCATATAAAGGAGTTGTTTGGCCTGGGGAGGTTTAGTGGTACTGAGTCCTTGTCACATTGACAGCTTTCCTATCACAGCTGAGCAAGTGTGTTCATATGCAAGGAGTCTCTGAGAGGTTACTGCAAGCAGTTATTGAAGCTTGCCTATGAACTGAGTGTTAGTTTCCCTCCTGGGCAGCTGCTGGGTCAGCGTCTCACAGAGTATGCTGGATGGAGGCAACAGATGTGACTATTCTTTGTGTGTGACTAGCCATCACCACTAAGGACTGGGTTCGTGTCATTCACAATATCTCACAGGCTGAACTGTTTCTGTGGGACTTTTGAGGACCATGACATGGCAATGTCCTCACCAGTTTTGAATGTGAAGGAGTTGCTGTAAGATGTACTGTGAGCAGGGTGTCTGGCCGGAGATAAGTTACAGCAGGGAGCAAGAGTTGAGGCTTTTTCTTAGTTTCAAAGCCTTCCTTTCTAGCAGGGAGTATTGGAAATATACAACTGTTTTACTATGATCTGCCCTAGGGTAAGACTCAGAAGGGAGATGTCTGGTTGCTTAGCATGCCTAGCATTTTTCTCCATATCTGATTTATCCTTGTGAGCTTTGCAGACTGATGGGTGAGAGCACAGCTCCAGGACATTACACCTATGTAGCAGTGACCACTTAAACCTTATGGCAGGTTGCCAGATACTCTCATTGCATATAAGAAGTGTGATTATACGACTAAGTCAGTACTGTTTCCTTCCTTCCTCAGTGCCCTTCACAGAAGAGGAGGTTGGTTCAACAAGCTATCTGTTGTTCTACTTTGATCCTGTGACATGACTCTAATGTTGAGTTCTGCATTCCATTTGCACCAGGGCTCCAAAAATGCAAACAAGTTAAACCTCACAGGATTGTGCAGGTGTGGACCAGCACTAGCATGAGCAGGCAGTACCATTTTACAGATGGTCTCATTTTATCTCAAATAGTAGCTTCTCAGCAGAGATGTAATCTAGTTTTAAGTTGGATTTGGATTTTAACATTCTCCCAAGGCCTTTTGTTACTGGAAATTTTTATACAGGATAATTCTACCCCCTGTGCCCCTCTCCCCAAATCTATAAGAGAGAGATGTTGAAAGTATAGGATTGTGTTAAATCTTTGAGAAGAAAGCATTTCCAACAGCTGTCAAAATTGCCCTTTGAACACTACAAATCAGATCAAACCTGGCATACTGCCATGAACTCAAGGATACTCAGGTAGCAGAAGGCTTGGAGTGATTAAACCCCTCTCTGTCTCTGTAACTAGGCAAACACACTTTCTCCTGGCAGAGAAACCCCAGAAAAATAAACAGCGGTAAATTGCACATCTTTTCCCAAGTAATGTTTCCAAAACAGATAGCCTAGGAATTTTCTTCTGCTGGGTTTCACTCAAAGAGGGTTTGTTACCTCGGTAAATTGTGGAGCAATGCTTTTATTCTGGGAAATAATGCACCTGAAAATACCTCCAGCCTTTGATTATTTGCATGTCTAAAGTCTGTGTGCAGAAAATCCCATACAAGGGCTTTAGTTTGAAGAAGAGAGAAAAAACCCTCTGGGAATTCAGTGCATGCCCATGGTGGTTCACGCAGGGAGAGAGAAAGGTGGGTTTGCAGGTTTAGGTCACCTTCCTTACCCCATCCTTCCTGCAGTGACCCCAGAAGCCTTGACTGCTGCAGGTAGGAAGAAGGGCAAAGCAAGGGGGGCATGCCATGTCTGCTGTGGTGCCCATATCTCTTTGAAAATGGGTGAATCAGGTTACCTTAATGTAACCCAGTCACAGTTACACTCTTTTTTTGTAAATGAGCAAAGATGGAATAATTCTTTCAGGGGCAGGGAGCAGGGAAGGGAAGCCGCTAGAGGTCTTTGACCTCTGGTCATGGTGACAGCATATATTGCTGTTACAATAGTGTTGTATTTACTACTTGAGGGAGGTCCCAAAAAATACAGGGATGTCAAGGAAGTGCTGCTCTGTTCTGCCTCCACCCAAGAGGCTGTTTAGCTAGATAGGGATGGGTGGCACTGTCTTTGCTCCATGAAGAATGACAAGAAGACCACCTGCAGGAGGAATGGCTCATCTGGTTTTCTCTCCCTGGGTGGACACCATCCCAACATAATAATTTTGCCAGGTTTTTCTGTGCACCAAGTCTGACTTGGAGGCTTTATGCCAGCAGTGTTGGCATAAAGGTTTGATAACTGAAAAAATGCAGCACAGCTAGGCATAAATATCGCCCAAGATGAGTTAAACTATTGCTTTGAAGTGAATGGTTACCAAGTCTATAAACATTGGCACAGGGAGGACACTAATGCTGAGGTGCCCTGGCTGTGAAAAGCTCTATATTTCCAGGCACTAGGACTGCTGTGCAGGGGAAAATCAATACATTTCTAGAAATGTAAACATTTTTGTCAGGCTGATGGGGGGCTGGCCTTAAAAAGCATGAAGTGTTTGAAGAGTGCTTGGGATTTCCTCCCCTCCACTTTCAGTGAGTGTACAGGGCATTCAGAACACAGGCATGCTCCAGTGCTCTCTTTTTTTCCTGTCATGTTACAAAACCCACAGAGGAAGCTTTGCTAAAATGATTGAGAGTGAGCAGAGGCAAAAGGTAAGCAGACTAAATTATTTCAGCCTATGTCTGGAGAAGAGCAAAATAAAAGGCCAGGACTACAGTTTCTCTTCTCTATTAACACTCTGTACATCAGGCCAAAATTCATCCATGTCAGCATCTGATGCCTAAACAAGATGTCTAAGTTGAGATCACCATCATACTGTGCTCCATTGACTCCTTGATGCATCCCTACCAGCTCTGTTGGAAGGCAACATAGCTAAGGGCACAGCTGGAAAAATCCCCTTGTATCCTGACTGTAGGACTGTGACAAGCTCTGCCTCACATAAGCAGACCCTGCATCTAAGTGATGGAAATGGGGTGAATTTAGGTAGTATTGGTCAGACCCTGAAGCTGATGGAGGCCTCAGGTGGCAGAAGATGCAGGGAGGGCAACTGAGCCACAGGCTTTTGCCTGCAGAGAGCCCATCAGGACTCCAGGATCAATGGCTGCTCTGAGGTCTTCCAGCTGGTGTGTTACACTGTCAGAAGCCTGGCCTTGGAAAGAACAAAAGTACAGGCAGATTTTGCCAGAATCAGGTGTGTATCCATGTTTAGCCCTGGCCTGTAAATACGACAATCTTCTTTTACCATCCCAGGGACTGACAGAGCTTGGCAAAGATTTGCTATCCTGCAGCAAAAAAAGTTATTGAGACCCACACCAAACCCAGTGAGTGCTCTGTTGGTGCCACAGACTCCAGCACAGACTTGGCATAATGAGAGAGATTAACAAGCAGAGGAATATTCATGGTGGTACAAGGATGACATGGATACTATTCCTCTCTGCCCTTTCCCCAGTATTGTTTTGAAGCTCTTTAAACTCCTAGTCAAGTTGTATATTTTTCTGTTTACAAAAGGATAATGTAAGGAAAACATTAGAGTGACTCAAAACAAAAGCTTTAGAAAGACTGGAAAGTGAGCTAAAAAATTAACATCTGGTTTCCTTCATCTTTCCAGAGCCATTCAGTAGTTACTAGAAGACTGATGGGTAGCCAAGGACTTGATGTAAAGTTCTTGATGGGCCCTAGTTGTTCTTTGTCTGGCTGGTAGAGACCAGTGGAGTCCAGGACCAGAAGGGGATGTGCCTGGAGCTTGCTGGGGCTGAAGCAAGCAGGACCTATTCAGTCCTGTCTGGGTCTCTAACAGTCTCAGTAGGACTTTCTCTATCTCATTCAGCTTGCTTTTCACAGTACTGAGCATCTTTGTTCCTGTAGTTGCCTTGGTCCTTAGGAGATGTTTCATGGGTTTTCATTGCTTGGAGTTGTTTCATAGTATTTTGTTGTTGATGTTTCATGGCGTTTCATCTCTGGGAGATGATGTTTCGTGCCTCATGGTGTTTTGTTGTTGCTTCTCCAGGCAGATGTGCTGGAATGTGGGATAACATGAGCTGTTGGCCTTCGTCTGCTGTAGGACAGACTGTCAGTGCTCGCTGCTCTGAATTCTTTCAGATGCTGACTGGGAAAATAGGTAACACTAAAAATATGCTTTTCTTGCTCAAGTGATTTTATCAAATGCGTTGTTTACAAAGGTGCCACTGTCAGGTTTGAACTCAAAGTGAAATTGTGTCATCCCTGCTTTTTTAAGGACCAGTGGTCACTTAGCAGCATCTGTTCCAACACTTAACTAAATGTGGGAAAGCCTGGAATTAAAGTAGCAAAATGTTTTATGTGCTTATTTTTCTTAGCAAGGTAGACACAAGTGCAGCAAATAAATTCTAACCTGAAAAATAGGGTTTTTAAGCATTTTCTTAGGGGAATTTTCTCTACTCAGGCTCTGTGTTTATGTTTTTCTCTCTCATTCCCCTTCTATGAACTCTTAAAGCCCGTGGCTGATCTCAGCTGAGTTTGGTGGAGACAAAACTTCACACAGAGTTAAGTTCATACAAGTTTGGGCAAAACAGTGAGCCAGGTAGGGAAAGATCCCTTTTTTTTATTCCATCAGGAGGAAATCTGCACTGGGGGTACATCACTTGGCTGTGACAGGCTCCACACAAGTGGCACAAATTCATGGGAACTCAGGTTTCATGGCTCATCAAGCATCTTACTCAAAAAGAGATAAGCTCAAGCAACATTTATTGTCCTTTCTCTGGGGTTTCTAAGATAGAAGTGAAGTGAAATTTATTCCTAGTAATTATGAGCCATTAACTAAGAGTTTCTGCCTGCTTTTTATTCAGTTCTGCTTTTCAACAGTGCCCAAGAAATCTGCTTACATTTCTCTTCAGCGAGTTAATGATTCAAATCAAAAGAGGGCTTTGCATTCTTCAGTTATAGGACACAGATTAACGAGGTCCAGCACTGACAGAGAAGCACACATTCATTTTATGGAGGGAGTAATGGGAGACAAAGCATTAGATTGTCTAATAAAGATTATATAAGTCAGAGGAGAACACTTAGTGCTCTTTAAATAAAATCAGACATGAGCCATTCAGATTAAAATAAATGCCGTACTACTTTCTGTGCACACACACTGTACCCACTGAATCCTATAATCTGGTTTAAAGATAGGGAATAAATTACACAAAGACACAGATCACTGAGGAAATAATCCGTCCCACATGCACTCATGAATCTTCAGCTTTGTGATACCAGCCTTTAAATGTATTAAATGAAGTTCCTCCTGGTACAGCCACTAGAGGGAACTGCTCCCTACCTCTGGCCTTTGTACCAGGGCAAAACTAGGAATTTGTGCATCCAAAGGTCATAATTACATCTTAAATGTTCATTACATTATCTTAGAGATAGTCTAACAGCTTTAAACTTTAGTTGCCCTCCTTATCAAGTTGAGAGCTGAACCACTTCTGATAAGCAACAATCAGAGTGACTCTGTTCCAAACAGAAACTCAATATGCAGTCTATTGGCATTTGTGTCTTATTTTGATCTGGCATTTTGAGTCAAAGTCACCAATAGTTTCTTGTCATTCTCATAGCCACATTCTGCTCTGATTTTATACTGTGGTTGGCTGGTGACTCTTGTTTAATTACTGCTACAGCTCTTGCTCTGTTTGAAGCAATTTTGCAAAAGAAAAACAAAGATCTGTTTGCTTAAAAAAAAAGGCAAAGTTTTCGCTCCTCACCACTCACAAAGCAGATGGGCAGCCACAAATGCCAAACACCCATACATTAAGGAATGCAGATACTTCTGACCCAACCCTGGTCTCCCTGCCTTTGGGCTTTGTGCTGACATCTAGACTTGCATTTGCAGCCCAGGCTGTCCAGCCCCTTTTGATACAGCAGACCAAAGAAATAAAACAATCTGGAAACTAGTAACCTAAATGCACATTCAGACCTGCCTACTGTGTCGCAGACAAGGAATGAGGAAAGGTGTAAGGACTGTAGGGATTCAGAGGCAGAGGAGAAGGCCACATCAAATGTCCCTAGTTCCACAGCCTTTAGCCATTATTCCCCCTTTCCTAGGCAACTCTAAAAGACTCCAAGGCACCAGCAAATACCAAGCACCTTAGGCAGACTGCAGACCCTGAGGCTGCTCTGAGTGTGCCATGCTGGACTTTCCCCAGTGTGTCTGTCATCCATAGGCAAGTAGCATTGTTAAAATTGTGCTCACATCCATCAATATAACATGCCCTGCATAATCTCCCATGCTTTGCATTTAACACAGTCACATGCCCACACCAACACAGAACTTGAGTTCTTCTTGTGTGATCTACTTTGACATAAAATCATAGCATCATAGAATCATAGAATCATAGAAAGGCTTGGGTTGGAAGGGACCTTAAAGATCATCCAGTTCCAACACCTTTCACTAGACCAAGCCTCATCCAGCCTGGCCTTGAACACCTCCAGAGATGGGGCATCTACAACTTCTCTGGACAATCTGTTCCAGTGCCTCACCACCCTCACAGTAAGAAATTTGTTCATAATGCCTAATTTAAACCTACCCTCTTTCATCATCCTCCGGAAAAAAATGTTACAGACATGTTTACAAGCACAACAGTCTGCTCTGAGTTAATTACTTGTGTCTTAATAATTGAAGCTGAGTAGAGAATTAGCCACCATACCTGTCCCGTGCTGGCTGCTGTAGCAGGTTGAGAACTGTTGGGGAAAGTTGTTTATCTCCTGTTGTTGCTGCACTGCAGCAAGGCATATAAAACCTGGCTTGAAAAGCAAACCTAGCCCTTCCAAAGATGCTAAGCTGGAACAAGATGTTCATAAAAGCATCAGAATAATAGTCTGCTACTGACACAACCAGACCTCTTCCCTCTTGAAGATCTCAGCATGTCTGCTGTGCCTTGCATTTTTGTAGAGCTGAGTTCAAATCAAGTGCAGACATGCTGTCAGGTCATCAGAATTAGCCCAGAGATATCAGGAGTTGACTGTCCTGACAGTCCCAGCAGGGCTCCAAAGAGCATAAACTGAGTGCCAAACACTGCTCCATATGCATCTCCCTCCGTTCCCTCTCCTAAACTGTGGGGATGTTTTTCAGGAACTGGATGCCCTAGAGTCCCTGTGACTAAATGTGTGAGCAAAAATAGACTTTTATCATGCCTTCAGTCAAAGCTTCTACTAAGAAGGGCTGCTGATTTCATGTCTTCTCCAAGTCCTTGCTAGTATTGCTGTTACTGCAGCGAAAACCAGGATTTCACTCCATGTTTCTGAAGTGTACCTCCTACCTGACAGAAGAACATGATCAGGGCAGTGATTTTACCTCTTTGGAAAAGTTTCTCTCCAGCACATGCCTCCTAGGATCATTTTCTTCCAGTGAGTTTGTAAGGTGTAAGGGCTTCACTCATCCACTTTAGTGCCAAACATGAACATGGACATGTTCAAACCTGTCCTGTTCAACCACATGCAACATGCTGGGGATCCATCTCGCTCAGCTTTAGGAGACTAAAAGACAGCCCAGCAGAAGTTGGTCAGACAAACTGCCCTCTGTGGATATCTGTCTGAAAATGAGATGAATTCTGCAAATAACTCATTCTCTACACTGACTAGAAAGACAGCCACGAGGGACGTGGTTGGACTCAAGCATTTAGCTTTCAGAAGGCTAACTTAAGTGAGGGGAATCCCATCCTAGCCTTTAATTTGCAAGTAAGCAAGGAAATCAACAGTGTAAGATAATCCCCAGACCTAGCTGTTGAGACAAGCCTTTTAGTTTTCATTTAAATGTCACCAAAAATCTGTGACCATCTGAAGTTTTGTGTTCTCTTCAGACCATGACAAGCCACAGTAAGGAGGGGGGGCGAGCATTCAGGAAAGTATCAAGTTTGTATAGAATATGAATCTGTGACTGAAAAAAACATGTGTTTGCTGATCTTGGAATATCAACCAGGAAACACCAGATGTACCAAACAATATTATTTATGTTGCAATTAATAAAAACACATCCATCACAGTCATTCCTGAGTTGGCAAACAATACTATGACCCAAACAAGTACACTGGGCAAGTATCAACATAATTAGCTCAGTTGTATTTCACCTCCAGCTATGCAGATTGCACTGCTTGGGGAAAATATTCTTTTTGCTCTTGGAGCAACTCTACATATTGATGACTAAAGCCCTGAGGAAACCACAGATACAATTGGAAATGATCACACCTGGTTTTGTCTTTCTTGTTGCTTCCACACAGGTTTTGTTTACCGAAACTGTACAAGCAAGGGTTGGTCAGACCCATATCCAAGACCCGATATTGCTTGTGGCTACAATATCAATGACACAACCAACGAGGCAAGAGTGAGTCTGAGTGCCTGCGACCACAGGTCTGCTGGTCAGGGACCCTGGGGGAGGAGCATGTTAGAGAGAGAGAGTGAATGGTGTTGTGGGGTTATTGTTACAAGTATTTTCAAGCATAAATGCTTCCTCCAAATGATCAGAAAGGGTCGCTCAGGGCAAAACTTCAGGAACTGATTTTACAAGAAAATTTATTTGTTAAATAGGAGGAGACTTTTTTTTCTTGTTATGGTCTGATTTCTAGCAGTCAGTCAATGGTAAAAATGTGAATATTTGTTCCCTTACAGCGTTCCTATTTCATGACTCTGAAGACCATGTACACCATTGGATACTGCACCTCCCTTGTGACGCTGATCATCGCCTTAGCAGTCCTAGGCTCTTTTAGGTGAGGAGAAGCATCTCTGGTTTACGTTTGGCCAGGACTCCTAGTCATCTCAGCCGACACAGATCCTTCTGTTGGCTTTCAGGGCAAGTAAAATTGAAGTATTTATGAAAAACTTCACAAAAATTATCTCTGAGTCTTGTCTCCCAGAAAGTATCAGGAGTGCTCCTCATATCATGCTCTCCTGTCCTTCCAAAATGTAGCTGGACATGTTTTGCAGACTAGTGTTTGCACCACCTCCCTGCTGAGGTCTTTCCATGACCTTCAGTGTCACGGCAGCGTGTATTTCCCCCTGCTGTTCTTTTCCAACTTGAGACTGTGGCTAAAACTTTGCCCTAGGTGCTGCTGCACTGACGTCTGGGAAGGTGTTTCAGGTCTACAGCAGCAATCTGACAGCTTATCTTCATGCATTCTTATAGCCTGGTATTTGTACTTCGCTGCTTATTCAGCAAAAAGTATTTCCTTTACAGTGTCAGGGTGGCATCTCCGGGTAGAAGGAACCCAGCTACTTTGCAGATTCATCTTCAGGCTGCGCAGCCTCTGAACCCAGATGCTTAATACAGAAAACACTGCAGGCACAAGTGCACTCTGCAGGCAAGCAAATAAATCAACCCAGATGTGGATAAATACCATAGGTTTGTATTACTCCAGAAAGAGGAGGGGAGGCTAGACCAAGCATATTGGTGTGAAATCACAGTTCTAGTGATGTTCAGCTTGTTTTAGCACCTGAGAGAAACAGATGTGACTGCAGCTTTTTGAGGTCCTCTGTCCTCTCTGGAATATCCCTCTTTGAAAATGCATTAATCTTCCTTTCACAGACAGAAAAACAGTATTCGTAATTTGTCAGTTTTGCATTAATAAGGGTTGAAATCTGCTGTTTGCAGCCGCAAGCTACCCACGCTGGCTAGAAATGTAACTTCACAGGACCTCTCTCTCTTTTTGTAACAGAAGACTTCACTGTACGAGGAACTACATCCACATGCATCTCTTCACATCTTTCATTTTGCGAGCCTCATCCAACTTCATCAAGGATGCCGTTTTGTTTTCCTCTGAAGACATGAATTACTGTGGGGCATACAAGGTAAATCTCTGCCTTCCAGGTTGCCCCATGTTTCGGTTTCCCAGCAGGATCTCAGCAGTAGTTAGTGTGCAGGAAAGAAAATCACTGTCTCAGCTTTCTATTCAGCATGAGGGGTTATAGGAGAGGAAAGCTATACCTGGTTCCTTCTCCATTGCTTGATCCTGCATATTGGTTGTTCCTGGTTGAGATTTTCCTGTTTGGGGGCATTCTGTGATAGTGGCAATGGCATGAAGACACAAAAGCAGCCCAGGCTAGAGCATACACACAGCAACCCAGGTGCAGTTCCTCCCTGCTATAGGTGCCCTTGTAAGTATTGGAGCAGAAGGCATCCAGATGGGTCTGAAGTAGGTACTTGCATTTGTCGTCTTGATTGTGTTGATTAGATGGCCACAAAAGATACTAGGAGTTCAGCACAGCCCCAGAAATGCCTAAAAATGGGGGCGTCAGGCTGTGAACACAGGATATGCCACCAGAGTGGAGATTCTTACATGGATTTTAGATTCTGTTAGGCATTTTTTTTAATCCCCCAGTTTTGCTGAGGTTTTGTTACTGAAGAAGAACTTTTGGAGCAAATTTTAACTTGTCTTTATCAACCCTTTTTCTCAGGAAAAAAGACTGACAAATACATTCACATACTTCTCTAATATGATGTTAGTGCTACTGACACTAATAAGTTAGTAAAAGTGGAACTCCTTTAAGTGGAACAGTAAGCCAAACCCGTGTGTCCATGAAACATTTAGTTCTTGCTAGTGAGGTGGTTGATTACTGCATTTATGAAACCCAGTCCCGTTTTCTTGTCGTGTGAACACCTGTCTCAAGGCCACCAGTTTAGTCTCTTAATTGTTATAAAATCTCTGTTTGCCCAGATTTATTGACAACTCACTCTCTGTTAGAAGGTAGATGCAAACTCAAGCAAAAGCTAATTATCCTCTCTTTCCTCAGGCTGGGTGTAAGCTCACCATGGTCTTCTTTCAGTATTGCATCTTATCTAACTACAGCTGGCTCCTTGTAGAAGGACTATACCTCCACACTCTCCTGGTTATTTCTTTCTTCTCGGAAAGGAAGTTCCTCTGGTGGTTCATCGCTCTTGGATGGGGTACTGGTTCTCCTTTCAGTAAGAATAACCATAGGTATGTTTTGCCTTTGAGATGGACTTGTGGAGCAGTAACCAGCTTTTCCAATTGCAGGTGCCCCCACTGTGTTTGTGGCTGCATGGGCGACTGCTAGGCAACTCCATGAAAATATTGGGTAAGTTGCATAGAGGGGAGAAAAAACACATGCCAGGGAAAGCATGCAGCCCCCGTGCAGGCTACTCCACCGGGTCCTGCTCTTTCCTAACCACTGGCACCCAAGCAAGGCAACCACCACGCTCCTGTGGTGCAAGCCTAGATCCTTATGTGGGCAGGAGTAGAGGTCCAGATGAGCAATCTGAGCCTCAAATTTCATTTGAGCATTTTCAGGGGTAGGGAGTAGCCTTCAAGTATGAATTCAGCCCATGATGTTTTCTGCATCTGTATCTGACTTTCTGATCAGTGAAACTTTGTTCCTTTCTCTTCTCCTTTCCAAAATTTTGAACGTTGATTGTGCCTCAAGGGCAGGATGCACTTTTGTCCTGTGCAGGTGGGCAGTTTTCTGTCAGAAATGCTGTGCAGCTAAGTGAGAACAGGAAATTAGTTTTGTAGAAGGGAATAGTGGGCCTATCTGAAGTGCAAAACACACTACACTGCTTTGAAAATACACCAGTGTTTTGATAACTGACAGCGCCTTCTCTTCTATTTTTACAGGTGTTGGGACATTAACACTGATGCCAATACCTGGTGGATCATCAGAGGCCCTGTAGTTTTGTCTATTTTTGTAAGTCTTCTCTGCGACAACAAATTCAAACTGTATTTTCAAATATTGTGAAGTCAGAGATTGTCTACTCATCATGCCTTAGAAGTGTGTTAATGAACTGATCTTAGACATGTGCCTGAACTGGTGTGACACATGAATTACTGCTTAAGCAACTTCTGCTCAGCAGGATTTAGTCACTAGCTAATGCCCTGAAGCTAAGTTCACAAGGAAAGCTAGAGTGTCCTCCCAAGAAGCAAGAGCCTGAAGAAGATCAGGTTTCTGCATCCTGTTGATTTCATATGAACTTGGCTGGCTTGTGCAAGCTTGTTTTGGACTGTTTCAAGGAAGGCTGCAGAGGAGAAACAAAGTGGCTGTACATGTCAGTACAATCACTTTTGTGTCTCCCGGTCAATGCCCCTCTCAGCAAAGCCAAAAACAACTTGCCTTACGTGACCATTAGCTTTTGTTTTCAGCAATGAAAGCAGCTTACAGGCTGCAGCATTGTATGTGGACTACAACTACACCGCTATGATGTTGCTCACTAGAGTAAGGCGTAGGCATTGATGCTCAGCGTGAATCTGCCCAGTACAAGGCAGCAGCAGTGTAAAGTATGGTCTGGTACAAAGAATACTCAACACCTACGGTTTGAGCAATTGCTGGTGCTCACTTTCAGAGTCTTAGGTACCACAAGGCTGGAGCTGCTTCTTTGAAACAGTTCTGCCCGGCTGAGATACTCTGGGGCAGATCAGTCTGCAGGAATCAAGCTGATACACTAGTACAGAAACACTCGAGTGGCTCATTGCTTTCAAATAACCTGCTGACACTCGGAGTGAGAGCCTAAGAGATTGTTGAGGTTTTTGTTTTGCCAGTAGGTGCCATTATATTTGCAAAATACAAATTGCAACGCTTGCATGCTCTCTTGGAAACCCAAGCAGCAGAGGTGGTGGGTTAAAGTTCTGCTCCCGTTTATCACTGAGCAATCCCTCACCTCCTCAGGACAAGCAGAAGACCACATGAATGATTCATAATCAGCTTAATAAGGGCACAACATTTCTTTTTCTTACTTATGCTCCAGGAGCCACCCAGCAATATTTAAATGCCAACAAGGCTCAGGCATTCTGCAAGGTGGAAAGCACAATCTTATCTTTTGAGGGCCACCCTCAATCTCCTTCCAGGTTTCCTCAAAATCCTGATCACATCCCGCTTATCCAACTAAGGGCAGGAGCCGCCTGCATGACTCTGCCTCTTTACCTAAAAGAGGCTTTTCTCAAGGCCGTAGCCACAGACAAACAGCCAGTCCTTCAGAATTCAGATCTAATCTCTTTATCCCTCACAGCGCACAGTCTTTAGCAGTTCAAAGGGCAGAAAATCAACACCGATAAACTCTTTTGTGCTCCTAAACTAACACTGCTGTGCTGCCCTTGGGCAATCCCAGCAGGAATCCCCAGTAGTTCGCATCAGCAAGGAGTCTGCTCAGCCTACACTGCTCATGCCTGGCCTAGGGGGGTTAATAAAACAGAATCCCCAGAGCTGAACCTCCTTTTCTCCTCATACACCCAAAATATTTCAGTCTTTCCTTCCTGTTTCTCATACCCGGTTCCTCCCAGCTCTGCTCCTTCCCTCACCCTGCCCCAGCTTCCCAAATTTCCAGACACCCTCAGCAGCACAAACTACACAGCCGCAGTCACTCCCTTTTCACTCAATAATTTAGGGAACCCAGGAACATCCTGGGTCTGACCTGCTTCTCTTAGGGAAGCCCACCCCCTTAGCACCCTGCTCCAACACCCACAGGCACGTACAAGCCACCATGAAGAGGGTGCATGGCTGCAATGGTGTTTCCAAGAGGTCTTTTCCAACCTGGTGATTATACGATTCTATTCCAGGTGCAGGGAAAGGCTAGGGGCTCGTCATGGTGCAGGTGTTGGGTGTGTTGGTGGACAGCTGACTGAAGCCAGCAGTGGCCCAGGTGGCCAAGAAGGCCAATGGCATCTTGGTTTGTATCAGAAACTGCATGGCCAGCAGGGCCAGGGAGGTTATTCTTCCTCTGTACTCGGCACTGGTGAGACAGCTCCTTGAATCCTGTGTTCAGTTCTGGGCCCCTCACCACAAGAAGGATGTTGAGGCTCTGGAGTGAGTCCAGCAGAGAAAAGCAATGAAGCTGGTGAAGGGGCTGGAGAATAAGTCTTACGAGGAGCGACTGAGAGAGTCGGGGTTGTTTAGCCTGGAGAAGAGGAGGCTGAGGGGAGACCTTACTGCTTTCTACAACTATCTGAAAGAAGGTTCTAGGGAGAAGGGAGCTGGCCTCTTCTCCCTTGTGTCAGGGAACAGGATGAGAGGAAATGGCCTCAAGCTCCACCAGGGGAGGTTCAGGCTGGACATGAGGAAAAAATTTTTCATGGAAAGGGTCATTGGGCACTGGCAGAGGCTGCCCAGGGAGGTGGTTGAGTCACCTTCCCTGGAGGTGTTTAAGAGACAGGTGGATGAGGTGCTCAGGGACATGGTTTAGTGGCAGATAGGAATGCTTGGACTTGATGATCCAAGAGGTCTTTTCCAACCTAGTAATTCTATGCAAAGGACTGTGGGTGCAGGAGGAGTGCAGGGTGATGTTGGGAGCCCTGATGCCAAGGGCAGATAAAACCAAGGTGGTTCCCTGGTGGTGAGCCCTGGCCGTGGGAGAGAGGCACGCTCAGGCTGGCTCTGCCTCCCATGCTTCTCCAACTCTGCCGGAGGGTAAAACGAGCAGAAGTAGCTATTGCTTCACCTTGCCCAAACTGAGCAGCAGATCAGCATTTTTATCTGATATCCACCCTTGGAGAGGGGGGAGAATGAGGATAACTTCAGTGTAGACTTTCTCCTATCTCAACTTTTAACTACTTTGCCTCCATCATCCTAAACCATGCCATGCCTTTTGGCAGGGAACAAACAGCATTTGCAGTCCTGTTTAGCAACTAGTAGCCCTTTTGCTGGCATCCAAAATAAGGCCAGACTGTGCAGAGCTGTCTGAACCCCACAGTCAGAAGGGGTGTTACCCATGCACCTGGTCTCCCTGCCCTTTTGTGATTGCCCAGATAATAAGCCTTGCTTGCCCCCATAACTAAAGCTGCAGCAAAATGGCAGAGAAAGCAGCCAGCATCCAAGCTCAGGGTGGCCAGGCAGGCTGCAAAGGCAGAGATGGAGACTGGGATGGGGACAGGAACTCAGGCAGGCCAGCCCAAGCTTGTCTATTCTTCCTGCTCAGCCAAATCCCCCAGACCAGCTCTGCTGATACCTGGCATTTATGCAAGTGGTTACTGGATATTTGGTCTTGTTATTTGCTTTTTTACTTTCTTTTTGTTTGTTTGTTTTTCATGTCCTTACTTTTGGTTTTGGTTTTATTTTTTTCAGATTAATTTTATTCTTTTTGTCAACATTTTAAGAATCTTGATGAGGAAGCTTAGCTCGCCTGAAGGACGGAGCAGTGATTTCAATCAATACAAGTATGTCCCTTACCTTGTGACTTTATAGCACGTGAGCCCCCCCAAGCTCCTCTTGCTTCTCCACATCAGCTTTCCACTCTGTTTTTGCTATCAGGAGACTTGCAAAGTCAACACTCCTCCTTATTCCTCTCTTTGGGGTCCATTACATCATCTTCGCCTTTTTCCCCGAAGACGCAAGCAGTGGCACAATGGAAATTCAGCTGTTTTTCGAATTGGCTCTTGGATCATTCCAGGTAATATCTGACAAGCTCTAATTTCTTTAAAATAAGAAAAAAGGTATAACTCTGCAAATGAGGCATAACTCTATAATAAAAAACTCTGCAACAGAACGGAGTCCCAATGGCAAAACCAACCTGTCTGATTTTCCTTGAGATGCTTTATTCCCATTCAAAAGCTGAAATTGCAGTTATAGTTCTGTGACCGCAGTTCTTTTATCTTTTAGGGCTTTGTCGTGGCTGTACTCTATTGTTTTCTTAATGGTGAGGTAAGTTTTGTGTATATAACATTCTTCTCTATTGCTCAAGCATGCCTCATTAATCAGTAGGATGTGTTCTGCAATGAACTGCACATTTTATCTGAGGGTTTTTTTCTGTTACCTAACGTCACTCATGAAATGTCCCCTAGACTCGGCAAGCCTGGATAAGTGTATGCCAGTTGCAAACTTCACCTCTCAGCAGTTGCAGCCCATTTTATAAATCAGATAGCAGTATTACTGTCTGGGAATGGAGGGTGGGAGTACCATCCCACACAGGGTCACGCTGACAATCAGCTGGTTCTGACGTGTGGTGCTATTACCTGTCATCCTGTGGCCGGTTTCTTTGCTTGATCCTTGGGAGGGAATTTATCAAAAGCTGTATCCAGTCCAAGTTTATTAGGACTTTCATAAGGCAAAGCTTTTTGAAGAGGGAACATTTCCTTCGTAGTTGTATAACTTCTGGGCTTTTGGGCTACAACTTGCTTTCTGAAAGGCTGCTGCTGGTAGAGGTGGTGGTAGAAATGCTATTCAAACCTGGGAGATCCTGAGGTTATTGGAAGGAAAAAACCCAAAACAGTAGTGCCTAAAGTTTGGAAGAAAAAGTCTCTTTGAAATGGAGGATGGCTTTGAAATACGTCTACTGATCCTTTGACAGGGTTCAGAAAAAGTTGTTTTCAAAAGAAAATCTGCATTTTTTTACATTAGAGTGCCAAAATGTCCCATTTTTATAACTAATAAAAAAATTTAACCCAAACACTTCTTAAGGTCAACTAGTCTCTGTGAAGAATTCCACATCAATTAAACAGAAAAACAGGTTAACAGAAAATTGTGGGGCTGCAACAACAGTACAACTAGAAGTTACAAGAAACAGGCCCTACCCTAAACCCTTAAACCGGGAGTTAAATAAATAAATCTAAACCTTGGCAAAGGTAATCTGCTCCTCTTTTCCTGTTTTACTGCCCTCCACAATGCAGGGCTCCAAGATAAACTAGCTGAACTAAGTATTTTCTGACCTTTCTGCCTAGGTTCAGCTGGAAGTTCAGAGAAAATGGAGGCAGTGGCATTTAAGCAAACGCTTTCGTCGGCATCTCAGCACCTCAGCAAGTAATGGAGGAAGTGGCTTAACTCAAGAGATACAGATGGTGAGGTCGAGCTCACCAGAGCACAGGAGAGGAACCCTCCAAAGATCAAGCATGCTTTAACGCTGCATGCCTGGAGGATACCTCCATGCTCAGATGCCCATGGCTAAGTCCCGTGGTCCATGATGGGAGTTTTGTGTATATATCCAAAAGCGAGACTTGGCTGTAGATCAATGGTTCTTGAAGCACATCTGTTCGTCTATATCCTGTGTAGCACCAGAGCTATTTTGCAAGGCAAAATGGGCCAAAAAATTATGCTCTTCCTTGGGTTTCTGGCCACTGCCATTTGTGTTTCTTTCCACATCAGTATTTTGCAGCTGCTGTTTCTACCTTAAATGTGACCTTGTTTTCCAAATGGCTCTCCAACATGTTCCTGTCTCAACCAGGCTGGTAAGGAGGGTTTAGATGTTAGATTTAGATGTTCTCTTTTTCTTCTGCTGTTGAAGCTGGGAAGACATTCAAATTTGTACAATGAAGGTTCTGTGCCATCCTTTAACACAACTCATGAATTTGAAGTACAAAATTAATTAATCCCTAAAATTTACCAAGAGTCAAATTCTTTCTGTTGTGGTGATGGATGATGGACACTGAGAATATAAAGCATGGCTGAACAAATGCTTCCTATCCAGCTGCATATCCAGTGCTCAGGTATGCTCCAGTGAAGGTGGCAGATTCAGAGTTTTCTTCCTTTACCTCTTCTAACAGTGGAGATCTCAGAAATAACAGTGGTCCAATTTGGAGTTTGGTATGTTTTTTTGAAATGGTAATAAAAGCTATTACAGAGTATCCCAAGGGTGGCCAAGAAAACTCTAGTGTGTACTTCTGAGACTTTCCTACTTTGAAGGGAAACAATGAAAACCCTTGGGACATTTAAAACTTAATTGAAGTGGATAGTACAAGGTATCTTGTGAAAAACACCACCATAGTGGCTGGTGAAAATCTCTTTACAGTTGAAGATTGCTCAGTGTGCCTAAATCTGCAAGACTGTGCACTATAATACACCATCACAAGGTATCCGAGCTTCTTTTACAGCTTTATGTTTTTAAAGATAGAATTGCTAAGCAAATATCTCTGGTTTGAGTTCAAAAGGAGATAAAATGATTCATTCCACAAATGCAATCAAGCCTCCTACTTGATTTTGTATCTGCATTTCCCCAACTGGGGCAATTCTTGTCTGGTTTTCCTCAAGGGCAAACTCAACAGAAAGCAAGTGTCCTTTATCACACCTCTCCCTCCTGCTGGTCATTGGCAAACTGTGCTTGGTATGTCAAATGCTGACTGATAGGGCATTCCCCAACCACTCTGCCAAAACTGCTTTAAGGAGCTTTTACTCACAGCAGACCCTTATGATAGACTTCTGCCATTTTACCAGAAGGCAAACGTGGAGAGGAATTCAAAGGATTCTTTCAAAGTTAAATTCCCTGTGGAGAAGCAGGTTTTTGAGTGCTATTAGCACTATTTCAAGCCCCAAGGTTCAGGAAAAATGCCTTTTTTTCTCTGCCTGTGTCAAAATGGGAGACAGATGGGAGACAGATCTCCCCTGGTGATGCTGACATTGAGGGCAGCAGCACCACTGATGGCAAGCCAGGTGAGAAAGGGCACCGTGGCAGGAGGTTCACTCTGGCCTCTCTTCCCCAGAGTCATTTCTGTGTACTGATGCAGGTCACACAGCAGTGGGAGAATTGAACCCCCTTTCAACCATGCAAAAAAAAAAAAAAATAAAATGGTGAACTGGTAAGCGTTTCCAGAAATTAATTTAAAACCTATGTTTTTTTAAAATAGCAAGGTTTTGAGTTGCCTTTTTTTCCCATAAAAATCAGCTAAAGCAAGCAGAAGGAAGAGCAGAAGTAGTATCAGTCCCGTAACCAAGGGAAGAGCGAAAGCCCCTCCATGCACATTTGGGTGAAAGATCTTACTTTTCACTCACTTACCCAGGCCAAACCCACTCCAACCTTCTCAGGGGATTCACTCTGTCCCAGTGCATTTGATAAGTCAGATACTTCTGAAAAAATAACAACCATTAGCCTGCTTTTCTCTACAGCCTACAAGTAAGACCAAGAAGAGTGGAACAACTTGTATTTTCCCCATCTGAGAATTAAACATTTATCAGCCAAACCAAAGCAGCTGTTTTGTTTTAAATTCAAGTGCCTTCTTCCGGCATAAATGAAGAAATATAGATTCAGAGATGCAATAACATGGCGTTAATTAGATCTAATGCAATTACTGACTCTCCCACAAGTCAGTGTAAGAGCTCAGCCCTGCAGTGTGTAGTTAGGACCAGCATCGATGGTTCAAAGTTGGGTGGAGCCCAGGCTGAATGTGATACCAATTTGTACATGAGGCCTGTACAGGTGAAACAGGGGCAAACCACATGCTGTTTCTTGTATTTAAAAAAAATGTTTTACATGGCCACATTGATTTTTTTTCTTGAAATAACAAAAAAAGGAACTATTCCCAGATTCTGTATTATACGTTTGCTTCGGGCATTGGGTACTGGCCTGGTTTGCATGAAGAGCTGAAGCTCTATTAAACCCCTTGGATATCAGCTGGTGCTTGGAGCCCTCCACTCTTTGGGAAGAGGAAGGTCCCTGGGGCAGGTGTCAGAAGCAGACAGCCCCAGGCACTGCAATGTTGTCACCTGGTCATAGAAAACTGCTGCCAAACACCAACATGATAGTGTGACAGGGTCTCACCTTGCCCATCTTCTGCATGGGTGATGCACCAGCACCCTGCTGGGATGTCTTTTGAGTAGCTGTACTGAAGAGAAGCACTACTTAGCTCTGGGGACATTGACATGTTTATAAGCAGATGAAGATGAACAGGAAAGTAAAGCCAAGCAAAAAATGCAAGAAAGCTGGAGCTGAACAGTCAGAAGGCACATGGAGTTGAGCACTGGTGGCCTGAAAATACTGACACAGGCAGAACACAAACTCCATAGCCAGAGTTCACCAACTTCTCCTTCTCTATACTTGCTCCTCTGTATTCAGTATAAAGCAGGCATTTGTAATCAGTACACAGGACTTCAGTACCATCTTTCAGACAAGTGGTTATCATTGTTCAGGGACACTGGCAACAGGTCCCAGCTATTCCCTCCAGGTCCCCAAGCAGCCAGCTGCACCTCTGCAATCCAGCAGCGTAGGCAGCAGCTCCTTCAGCCCGAACATCAGGGGTCTGAGACTTAAGGCTGAATTTAAGAGGAAGTGATTAATGGATTTTTCTCTTCCAACACAGCAACGAGGAAGTTCCCTGCAAAGCAGTCAGAAGCAAAAAGCAGCATTGTTGAGCAGCGAATAATTACATTGGGCAATGCCTCACTGGGTGGTGCCAATTTAGAGGGGTTGCATCCACTTGAAGGTGAGAAGCTCAAGGAATCCAGCCAACACCCCTTTCAGGACAGTACCCCAGGGCAGAGGTTTCCTTCACCCAGAAACATGCAAACTGAGACTGGAAAGTTTAGAAGGGTCACTACTGGCCTACCCTAGGCTCCAGAAGAGGGAGAGAGAAAGCAGGTGAGGACAAACATCTTCCTGTAATCGTTCTCCTAACTGACAAAAGCAAGCAAAGCTTAGCCCCAAACCAGTGTCCCCACAAGCACTGCTGCTGAAGGTTCTGTAGACTTAACAGTAAGCCCAGGACCTCTCCCTAGCTAGCATGTCCTGTACTATTATTTCCTTATTCTTATCCGCAAGCAATGGTTTGTGCACGTTTCCAATTAAAGTTAGTGACTGAGCAAGTCTAAACAGCTCATTAACAAGAGGTGATGTTCATTGCCCTGCTTCTAAGAGATATTAAACCATCTGAGACAGACCAATGACCTCTCCCATCAGAAAAAGAACACCAGGTGCTAATTAACTTACTTGAGATTACATAAACTAATTCAATGGTGAAGCTGGAAATCTGTTTTCCTGACATTTAACTAAAGCTTTCAGTACAGTGAGCTCAGGGGAAAAAACTGTATGAATAAATTTGTACCCTTACAAGCCAAAGAAGCAAAGCTGAAGAAAAGAGCAAGGATCCTTCAGACACAGGGTGTGGTGTGGGAAAAGGGAGGTGAAGGACACAGGAAAGAGCTCTTTAGCTGGTAAACAGAGCACATGCAACAGCAGGAAATCATTAAGAACCTACAAGGTTATCTCTAATTCCCACCAAGCAGCACAGCTGACTGCCCCTCTTGTTTTGCAAGACAAGAAAGCTTGCTGACTGCTGGGGCTGGTGTGGACTTGTTAGAAGGGAAAGGAGAGGGCAGTACACAGTGGTTATGCAGCCTCAGCTCCCTTGGTCAGAGCTTGGCAAAGCACCAAGCAGTCATTTCTTCATTGGTCTAGCTGGGTAAACACACAGAACTGGTGCCTGGGAGGAGATTATGTAAACCCCACTCATCCCCTTAAATAAGCTCCCCAATATCTAAATATAAAACAAGAGAACTACACTTATTTGAAAGAAATTTATTTAACAAACTTAAGAAATATTGCTTAACACTTCCATAGGCTTCAGAAAGTAAGAGTTACCCATTGCTACACAGGCTGCTGTATATAAGGACGCTTCTGAGACAATCAACCTTGTTTTGTAGTATTCAGCCATCAAAACTCATCTTCTCCCAGCATTAGTAGCTCAAGCAGTACTACACAAAGCCAGCTGGAAAAAAAAGTGACTGTATTTTCCCTAGAGGATTCCCTAACCCCAACAAAGGGCCTCTTCTTCAGCTAGCAGAGGGCATCCCAAAATTATTCATAATTGCACCAAGTCTTGGTGAACTCAATGGCCAATTGTCTACTCCCTCTTCCTCACCCAAGCTGGAGGCACAGCCTGGGACTCAGCCTGGTTAGAGCTGCCTTCCCCCAAAGGGCTGGGGGTGCAGCCTCCCATTGGCATGAAGGGGAGTACATACAGAACTGATTTCCAGTTTGGGATGTCACCATGAAGACGCTCTGTAGTTAACATCCATATTTCTAGACAAGCTGTGGACACCCTTGACCTCATGTAGGGAAATTGTCCTACCTGGCACAGGCAGCCCTAGGCACCATAACCGATTTATTGGTTAGTTAAGGCACTCTATCAGCAGGTAACACCAAAGTGCAACAGTTTGGGACTCGATCTTGCAGACTCTTTCTGGGCTAAGTGACTCTGATAAAGCAAATAGCACCGTTCACACAAGCATCTGCAAGTTCAGCCCATTAGAACATCTCTGACAGTGCAATTCAGCAAATCAAAAGCACCAGCCACAATCATGCTACGGTCTTCGAGAGGCATGTTAAGGGCATAAGTCCTTGTCCTCAAAAAACGGTCAATAAACCCTAACAGAGCCCCAAACGTTGCTTCAGGAGTTGGCTGGGTAGCACAGCTCCATGCATTATCTCACCAGAAAGATGGGCACCATCCAGAGCAAGCCTGGTTTGGAGCTGCATCACAAAACAGGCACTTGGGAGTGTTATCTTAAAAAGTTATGGAAATCTGAGTGAGAATGGAAACTGTCCTCATGGAGGCAAGCGAGTCCACAGCAGCACATTCAGCAAGTGCCTGTATGATCAGGGAGGACTTGCAACTCTTAGCTTTCAAACACAAAGCTGTTTACTCATGGCTCACCTACACACCCTTCTTGGCCTTTGTCTTATGATGCTTTTGTTTCAGGTGAAAAATTGTGTTAAACTGGCTGCACAGGAAATGAAAGCCTTGCTCAAAAGCTATCATACAAACTACAGAGATGAAACATGTAGAAACATTTGTCCTAAAACAAAGAGACAAGCAGTTTTACCAGCAGATACAAAACAAACACTACACCACAAACCCTGAAATACTCCGAAAGACATTTTTATCTGTGGACAACTGAGTGCTTGTATGTTGGACAGGGAGAATACACGTAGGACAATCAACCTCTGAGGTTTCCTGCTGAGGTCTTCTCTTTTTACACCAGACACAAAGGGGGACTTCAAAGCTACAATTATAAAGATCTTGACTCAGGCATTGGCAGAAGGAAGACCAGCCTTAATATAATTTTATCCAAGTCTCTATTTCCAGTGGCTGGGACAGATCAGAGCTGCCCCATCAGCCCCTCCTTGCACAATCTGGGCAGTTTCTCCTTACAGGCCTACTGTTAATTCAGGGATGAAAACAACTTGGACTAGTCAGGAGGATTTAGAGCTTTCTCCTCCCAGAAGAAATGCTATAGGACACTCTCGGCAACAGGATGAGGAGATTTCCCATTGCCTCATCAGGAAACTCGGAAAACCAAAACAAACTCTGGAAGGTGCAGTTGTTTCAGCAAGGTCCACCCAGCCAAAATGCCCACCTAAAGACCTTGTCCTTCTTGCCTCAATGGGCAAAAAAGAAATCCGGACAAGCAATTGCCTCACTACAGAGAACTTTGCAAGGGCTGTGAGGGAGCCAGTTTGGGTGACCGGCATGTGTCCTGCAAGGGGTGGCAGCGGACAGGCAAAAGCAGGGAGATGCCACAGAAGTGCAGGAACATGCACTACTACCCACAGAAGGCATTACAACCCTTCCCTGTATACCAGCATCACCCAACACCCATCCCTGACCCCAAGCAAGCTACATCTCCCAGTGCCTCTGTCAGGGGAGTCTCAGAAAAACTCACAGAAGAAAGGATGGGCCCAGGGAGCGTGCCAGCAGGAAACAGACTTGTGTGTCTTCTCCTCTGAAAGGGAAATAGGGGAGTGAGGTCCAGTAAGGACTTTCAGTATTCCATGCTAGTGAGCATGGCCAGGTACAAAACATCTGTCCCTGAGACACAGCAAAGCCATAAGACACACCAGAGTTACATCACTCTTCACAGGCTGCAAAGTACGGGGAAAAGCCCAACAATGCCAAACCCACAGCAGTACAGGCTTTGTGTAAGCCTCAAAACTGAGCTCCTGCGTAGATCAGTCACCCCTCCCTTCACACATTTAAAGGGATGCCCTCTTCTTTAATCCACTTCTCCAGAAAAACACATTTCAGCAGCAGCCAGTCTCAGTCTCTGCTTTGCTCGTGTTCCGCAGCTCTTTATGCTGAACACTGGGTGGGTATGTCTTCTACAGGAATCAAGACTGACTCATGCTTCCCCTCCTTGCACATAATTTTAAGTCACGGTGTCCTGGTGTCCTTTTCAAACTTCATTAGACTCCCTTTTTTCCAGTCTAATTGGCAAAGCTGATTACATAAAGGCAGAAGTACACTCTTTGCACCTAGATTTTGCCTACCCTGTTCCTGGGGTGCGTAAGGCTATTGATGTGAAGTCCACTGATCCCGTTAAGGAAGAAGAGAAAGGCGGCAACGAACTCGCACCAGTATGTCAGTGTGAAGCCTGTGAAGCTGAGGTGATCCTTCACGAGGATGGAGAAGCTTAGGACTCCGGTAGCCGACAGCAAAAAGGAGACAAGGATGAGAATGGAACCCATTGACCATTTCCGCCTTGCGTTGGTGTCCTCGCAGACTTGGGACACCATCAGCAGCTCCAGGCCAAATATGGCGACCACGACAGCAAAGGACACCATGCTCCTTATGGGAATCACCCCTACGCTCAGCCCCTCCACCTGGGCCAGGCTGAGGTCGGTGACACACTTGAGGACGCTGCTGTTGCTAACGGTGCAGAAGTGCCACAGTCCGAAGAGCTGACCCCTTGCGAAGAGCCAGCGCCCATCGCAGATGGAGATGGATGACAGCACCACTGCTATCGCCACGCACAAGATGATCAGGCTCCTGATGAGCGTCTCGAAGAAGGATTTCCGCGGCCTCCGGTGTGCCAGCAGCCTCTGCGCCTTAAAACAGAGTCGGGGGGCAGAAAAACATCCGAGTTAGCAGCGTTACTTTAGGGTGAAATGAATCTAAGGGGACAAAGCTGGGGGACTCCAGTTTGAAGTCAGCTGGTGCAAATCAGGGGCCTCGGGATTTTGAAATGATCTGGGTGATGTTTAAGGTCCCTTCCAACTCAAATCATTCTACCTAGAAGGGATGGAACTCTCAGAGATGGTGAAGAACCATTTAGAGCTTTAGACGTTCTGTGTAATCACAGAAAGAGCAGCTCGGGACATTAACTGATGCAGGCGGCCTTTGAAACCATCTTTAAAACCCCCTCCGACCGAAGCTGTTCTACGATTCTACGGTTCTACCTCGACGCCCTTCTCGGGGGAGAAGGCAGCTCAGTTACAGGCTGAGCCGGGGAGAGAGGAGGGGGGGTGAAGCCCCCCCGGTCCCTCGGTTGCACCGACAGCGCCTCCGCGGCCAGGGCCGGGCTGGGGGCGGCGAAGGCAGCATCCCCGCGGCTCAGCGCCCTGCTCGGGCCGGGGGCAGCCGCAGCCCCCCCTCCTCTTCAAAACCCTCCGAGAGCGCCTCAAGTTCGCCTCCGAGCCGAGCCCCGCGGTGACGGGCGCGCACCTACCTGCGGCCCCAGGGCGGTCATCGCGGCGGCAGCGCCAGCGCCCCGACCTCGGCCCCGGCCCCGCGCTTTATCGGCCCGGAGGGCGGCGGGCAGACACGCCCCGGGCAGGGGCGCCCCCCGGGCTGAGTCAGCGCCGGGCGGAGCCGGGGCTGCCCGCCCCCTCGGGGGTTAACGCCGACCGGGCTGCTCCCCCACCGAGCGGTTCCTCGGCACTTCTCCCCTGGGGCTGCTGCGACACGAGGTTCAATGCAAGCCCTCAACCCCCCCCCTCCGCCTCTGCTCCCCCCGGGGCTGCTCCCCCTGGCGCTGCTTTGCTTTTTCCCGAACTGTTCTGCTCGCCTCAAGGTTGCTCTGCTCCCTTCGGGAGTGCTTCGCCTTTCCTCGAGCTGCTTTCCTCCTCCCGGGGCTTCTGCCACCGAGGCTGCCCCTTCTTTGAGTTTCTTTGTTCCCCTACTAGCTGCTCTGCTTCTCCAAGGGCTGTTCTGCTTCCCCACCGGGGCTGCTTTGCTTTTCCCCGTGCTACTCAGCTCCCCCGGGGGCTGCTGCCAGCCAGGCTGCCCCGTCTTTGAAGTTCTTTGCCCCCCTACCAGCTGCTCTGCCTCTCCAAGGGCTGTTCTGCACACACACACACCCCTCCCCCCACTCCAAGCTGCTCCCCCCGGGGCTGCTTTGCTTTTCCCTGAGCTGCTCTGCGCCCCCCGGGAGCTGCTGCCACCGAGGCTGCCCCTTTGTTGAGCTCCTTTGCTCCCCTACCAGCCGCTCTGCCCCTCCAAGGGCTGTTCTGCTTCCCCCCAGGGCTGCTGCTTATGGGGCTGCTCTGCTTTTCCCCGAGCTGCTTTGACCCACCCGGAGCTTCTGCCGCCCGGGCTGCCCCTCCTTTGAGCAGCTGCTCTGCCCCTCTAAGGGCTGTTCTGCTTTTCCCCGAGCTTCTCCGTTTCCCCGGGGGCTGCTCTGCTCCCGGTGTTAGTGTTTCCGAAGCCCCTGGACACGGGCCCTCTCTCCCCTTGGGCTGCGCCCCCTTATCTGGACCAGCGTCCTTAGCCTTAGGTATCGCTCCTGTGCCGTCAGCAGAAACGTCTGCTCATAAAGTTTTATGCCCTTGTTCTTTTCCTCACTCGTGTTTTGCCACTCTCTAATTAATTACTGATTGATTTAAATTTTTGGGTCATAAACAATTAAAGAAAAATCAAGGAAGCTGAGTTTTGCTGTGTCATCAAAACCTCTTGTTTCACTGCCAAATTCTGGTTTTGATTCCAGCGGCGTGGGCTGCAGTGACTCCACAGGCTCCAGTGGATGGACTCAGGGTCGTTGTTGCTGAGCCTCCATGCTCTGTAGCCGGGCTCAGAACTGAATTGGTCCCTTTTGATCCGAAAGGAATTGAGAGCATCTCCTTCTGCAACCTGCGGTAGCAGAAATTATCATAACTTTATCCTTCCTCCAGCTTCCGTTTCTGAACAAATCAGTTGTTTGTACAGATTGTCTCATTAATTTAATCTCTAGGGAGTGTTACAAGCGCTTTCCATTTTTCCTTTAAGAATTTGTGCTTACCCATACCTGCCACAATTTAGAGATGTTTTCTGCAACACTCAGTTTTGTATTTTTCTTCTAGAGAAGAGCGAGTGTTCCAAACAAAACAGTTACTTCAGTTTTCACACTCTATGTATTAACAAAAAATTCTGACCTTTTCTTTCTCTCCTCTTGCAAAGCCTTTTGCTTAATTGTTTCCCTTCAGAGTTGTACGTATGATTAGATTATATTTCTATCAAACACTGAATTGGGATTTTCCACTTTTGCAACACATGGCAAATTTTTGCAAGGTCTGTTGTTAAAAGTTCTTTTCTGGATTTGTGGTCTGCAGCATTTTTTTTTTTTCTGAATATGTTATCCAAACTCACGAACTTGATGCTTGCGGTATTCCTTTCATTTTAGTTTTCTCGGATGATAGAATACTTCAGTGAGCATTCTGGCCCATTTATTCCATGGGTTAAACAGTACTTTTGCCTCACAGACTGATTACATGCATTTGCTGTTACACCCTTCCACTTCTAAGTTCCAAATTTAACAATATTTATGTATTTTTGGCTCAAAAAGCACAAGCAGGTCTTGTTTTCTCATTTGCTGCTTGAACTGAACAAGGGCTGCTTGCACCGTGCTAAGCAAACGTAGGCTTGGGCCAGACAAAATACACCAGCTCTTATCTGGCAAAAACCTCACATGACTTATGCTTTCTGTAACATAGGCTCGGTTCTGCAAAGCATTAAGCAATTTGGCTCCCAATTAGCTAAATTATTAAACATGCATCTGCCTTTAAAATGTGAGTCATCCTAATGACCTCAGTGATTTGAAAAATGTGACTTTTCAAAGTGATTTTTATCCTGCTGAACGAGATAATTTTTAAAAGCCTGTGGTAAGGCTCATGTGAGTAAACACGTGCATAAAAAGCTTTGTAGAATAAGGAACATAAAAGTGGTTATTTTTGAAACCAAAACTACTCCCTGCCACACTTGGATCCTTTAGCAGACGCACAGTTATCTGCCAAGCATGGAAAAGGATGGTTTGGGGACGGTAATTTTGCAGCAAATACAGTCGTTTTAATATTTTGTAGTTAATTTGGTTTTCTGAACTATAAAATATAAACCAGAATTAAACTTGACCCGTAATTAATATTAGAATTTAACTGATACTTTCAGATTTAAAGCCAGAGAGGATGAACATAACCATTGTGTTAATCAACAAGTTACCCGCAGTTTGTGAGCTCGTTGTTTCCACTGTTGCTTGGCTGGAGACACCTTCTGGTAAAGATGCCTGGATTTATGAAGTCTGTTAGAATTGTGCATGTCTTTTAAATAGAAAAATGAGTTTATCTTCACTGTCTCATAACAAAATGAGCCAAATATATTTTCTGTCTTTTCAATTTGAAAATAACATAATTGACTGAAGAAAAGACAAATTGTGGAAAAATGCCTCAGGATGATTATTATTTTGGGAAACTATGTGAAAGCAGTGGTTTACAATGAAAAGCTCAGTACTTTAAAAAGAAAAATATGTGGGGCTTTTTGCCTGAAAAATGCTACCTACATCATAACAACACGGTAACTGACCTTTGGAGGACTTCAGATGTATTTTTGGTTCAGCTGTGTTAATTCAGAGCTCTTGGTATATCGCCAGTTTCACTATTTTGTTTAGAAAGTCCCTTTTCTCTATTGTTTAAGTGGGTATTTAACATCCTATCCCTGGGGAGAACGTTTTCAAGGAAATGTGTTCATAAATAATGGAAATTACCAGAGATTGTTGTGAAACATAGAAATACTTTCCTGTGGTTCATTTAGAAATGTCAGAATTTTAGCACTGAAGAATTTGTTGCAGCTTTTCTGAAGCCCAGAGAAGGTTCAGGACTGAAGTCTAAGAGTCACCTGGGGTGTAGGGAACAGTTACAGGATGAAGTATTTCAGTTTGAGGTAAAGCAGAACAAATGACTGAGTCACCACCAGTCCAAGTTTATTGAATCTCAAAGTTGCTTGCTTCTGGAAATGCATTTGTCTGTTGAACAGATTTCTTTCTGATCACATCTTTAACTCTGGGCATCACAACTCATCTGGCTAGGCAATTAAACCCTCGTTTTTATCAGATCCCTGTTTCAAGGTGGCTTTCCAGACAGAAGTTGACCTGATTTTGGAGACAAATAGATCTTCAGCATCTTGCAGACTGAGACTTTGGGAGGTGCCCAAGGCCTGTGTGGGAGGGAAAATGGTTTTCTTTGTATCCTCCCCCAATATCAAGTACATAGAAAATCTAATGAGGAAAGGGCTAGTTCCTCATGTTCTCTGACATGTTGTTTGATTTTTGTGTTGTCAGTGTTCTCTGACAGTTGTTTGATTTTTTTTTTTCTAGCAGTAAATTTAAAACCCAAGCCGAAGAATGTGGTTGAAGCTGGATTCAACCTAGGTGTACCGAAACAGAGCTTCTGGAATGGAGCAAAAGTCAGCAAGTTGCTGACAAGCTCCTCAAGACAAGCAGCTTCTGGGAACACAGACACCCTCAGTGAATAGTGCTCTAGGCGACATATGTGACATAAGGTGGCTTTAAGTCGCATGAAGGCGCTTGCACAGCTCAGACCAACCCCTTGTCACAACTGCTTTGGTTCACGATTTTCCTCCCATCACTCCAGGTTACCGCAGCCAAGTGGACAGCCTTGTCCTGGCATGTAGAAGAGATGCTGTTAAGCAGTAAAGTGGAGACAGAGCCTGGTCCAGATGGCTTCACTTTGCCTCCTGCCTGGACACCTCTCTGGTTCCACTGGAAGGCAGACGGCTTACCCAGCCAGGGGCCACCACACGTCCCTGCAGCCCCTGGCTTGCTGGATGTGTGCAGGACACCTGTGCTGCTGGACATGGCAATACCTGCTGCCACAGAGGTCTGGGATCCTTTTGTTCACCCAAATCAAATGGCATTAAGGCACTCATAGCTGGATTAGAAACATGTTGATAACATGCCAGTTCATTACAGTGACTTTACCACCCACTCCATTTAGATCTAAGATCTAGAAGAGAGACTTTAAGCAGAAGGACAGGTTTAAAGGAATTCATTTTGTATCTTGAATGTAGTTGTTTTGTTCACTTCTGATCAGTTTCTGGACCTACCTTTGCATCTTACTGCAGAACCCCTACGCTTAGTACTTGCTGGTTCTGCTTTGGATTGAGCCCTTTTCAGGGACCTCTGGCAATAGTTACACAGGCTTAGGGCATAACTCAGGCTATTTGCATCAATCCATTATGACAAACTCATGCTTTGAAATATGCATTCAAAACAGAAAATAAAACTTTATCCCCTTTTAGCACTACTAGGAAAAAAATGGGTCTGTATTTCAACACTACATAAGCTGGGGGAAATCCTATTATTCAGTTTCTCAGCTGTCCCGCATGTGTTTCTTCTCTTAGTAAAACCACAGAACAATGAGGCTAAATATTAAGATTTTAAAATATCAAGTACTTTTAACTGGCAAATGCACCTTTTGGATTTAGAGCTTATTCAAACAAGCAATGTTTGCTAGGAGACGGCATACCACCATCTCAGCCTTTTGGGGAACATGGTACAAGTTGGTGTCTTGTACATGTTGGTGGAGACAAAGTGTTTTCCTGGCTGTGTCAGCCAACTAATGTTGTTTGCATTCTTTCCAGGGTGTGGAGTCACTTGATCAAAGCAATCTGGATCTTAAACCAGGGTAAGCTCCTGGCTTAGAACTGACTGGGTATAATATCCCAGTGTGCCAGGGCTTTGGGCTCTTTTATATAACAAACATTGTAGTTTAGTCCCAGCTGGCAAATAAGTACACACAGCTGTTTGCTTGCTTTCTCCTTCCACTGTCCTGTGGTGGAATGAGGAGGAAGATTTGGCAAGAAAAAGCTAAAACTCATGGGTTGGGATAAAGACAGCTTAATAGAACAGCAAAGGAAAAAAACCCCATTATTAATAATGTTAGTAAGGCAGTAAGGCACAGTGCAATTCCTCACCACCTGGAAACCAATGCCCAGCCCATTCCCAAGCAGTGATCTCCCAGTTTATACATTGACCAGGACATTACATAGTATCGAATACCCACCTTGGCCAGCCTGGGTCAGCTGTTCCAGCTGTTTTCCCCTCCAGCTTCCCATGCAGCCCCCACTCTCTCCTTGCCAGGCCAGCATGAGAAACTGAAGAAAATTAACTCTATCGCAGCCAAACCCAGGACAGTACCCATCCCCTGTACCATCTACGTCATGCCCAGATTCCATACTTTCCAATTAATCACCACCACTTTTCCTGTCTTTGACATATTCACATACAGATACCATTCATTTAGTCCACGGGCCATCCTTCTGTAATGCCCGCTGAGTTCATTTAGTCCATGACTTTGGGCTCCATATGTCATTGCAGTCTTTCAAAGCAGGAGGGGTAGTGTGGGCAGTGATGAATAGTTGCATGCTGCATCTGAAGCTTGTATCTGGCATAACTGCTGCAGCCCATGCCCATGATCTGTGGGTTGAAAATGTCCATTTCACAGAAGCTGCTGAAACCAGTTCCGGTTCCATCACTGCTGTGCTTTGCTCAGTTCATCAAAGTTCAATCTTCATTAATGCGGGCAATTCTTATCATAATGCCATAGATATGGCACATAACAGCTGTAGTAGTGACATAGAGTGGCAGGGTTATTTGGCAATTAACATCTTACAATTTGATTCACTGGGTATTCTCACCCAAAAATCAAGTTTCCTGCTTGATTGCAGAATGTTTCAAGTTTATGGATAACCTGTGTAGCAGTGTCCATGATCAAGTCCACCTCTTGATCATGTGCCCATCTATATCTTGTGTCTCTTCCTTGACCACCTGAAGTGTCATGGGCCCAGTGAGCTAAAAATAATTCACCTCTATGCTCCCAGTCCAGATCCACCTGAATCACTTCAAGCCTAGCAGCCTCATCCACCTGCTGGTTGATGTTCTTCAGTGGCCCAACTCTTGGGTATGTGGGCATCTACATGACACACTTTTAGATCTAGATTCTCTAGCCAGTCAGTTCTATCCTGCCACAATGTGGCAGTTCAGACAGGTTTGCCCCTACATTGTCAGTTGCTTTGGTTCCACAGCTGTAACCACCCCTACAAGGCATTTGCCACCATCCATGAGTCAGAACAGAAAGAGCACTGCCCATTTTTCTCAATCAGCCAGCTGGATGGCTTTCACTTCTGCAAACTGACTTGAATCACCAAGCTTCTGCTGCTTATTGCACAGGACTCTGTAGCGCAGCCTTCCACCTCCAGTGTTTCCCACAATGTGACAGGACCCGTTGGTCAGCAGAGCATATAGCTTCACATTTTCTGGTAGTTTATTATACAGTGGGGCCTCTTCTGAACACGTCATCTCCTCTGCAACATTCTAAAATCTTTGCTTCCTGGCTAGTCTGTGATCACTTCCAAAATTCCTGAGCAGCTGGAGTTTTCTATTTGAGCCTGTTGTGTGATTAGCTTACTCCACATAGCATCAGCTCATGATGCATAAATATCCAGCCCAGGACCAGCACTCAGGGTGCCAGGAGGAGCTGTGCTTCAGTGCCAACCACTTCTGAAGCAGCTCAAACTCCTTCATATGCTGCCGATATTTCTTTTTCAGTTGGAGCATAACAGGCCTTGGATCCTCTGTATCCCTGACTTCAAAACTCTAAGGGTCAGCCTCAAGTCTGCCCTGGTGCTTTCTGCCAGGGACTCCAGGTGGTGGAGTCCATCTCTGCAGCTGTGGTGGAGTGCACATTTTTAACATCTTGTCCTGCTTGGACTGGCCCAAGGGCTACTGCATCAACTATTTCCTGTTTAATTTCTTCAAGTGCTTGTGGTTGTTCTGGGCCTCATTTAAAATCATTCTTCTTCTGGGTCATTTCATAGAGGGGGTTTACAGTTAGACTGTGATTTGGAATATCCAAAACCACACAACACCAAAAAAAGCTTGTGTTTCTCTTTTGCTGGTCGGTAGGGACATAGCTGATATTTTTTATTTCCCCCTAAAAACTGGATTTCCTGTCCAGGTCCCTTGACCTTGCTTCACTTTATGGCAAAACTGGCTTTCAGAAGGATTTGAACTGTTTTCTCTGCTTTCTCAAAAATGCCTTTTACTGTGTTTCCCCATACAATGATGTTGTCGATGTACTGCAGGTGTTTTGGAGCTTCACCCTATTCCAGTGCAGTCTGGATCAGTCCATGGAAATGGTAGGGCTGTTTCCATCCCTGGGACACTTAAATCCAGGTGTACTGGATGAATCTCCAAGTGAAAGCAAACTGTGCCTTGCACTTTGCAGCCAAAGAGGATGATAAAGACACATTAGCGATACCAATTGTGGCACAACACTTGGCTGCCTCTGACTCTGGTTCATGTTGAAGTTCTAACATATCCTGCACGGCAGCACTCAGCTGTGGTGTGACTTCAAGCCATGATAGTCTACTGCCTCTGCTCTCTCTTAGATTTTCACACTGGCCACTTCACTCTTAAAGGGTGAGAGAGTCCTGCTGATCATTCCTTGGCTCTCCAGTTGATGAATCGATTTATGAATAGGAATTGGAGAGTCTCAGTCGGTGTAAGATTGCTGCCGATGTGCCATTGTGGTGGTGATCAGCACATGTTTTTCTTCAACCCCCAGCAACTCCACAACAGAAGAGCACTCCAAGTGACCAAGTGAGGCAGACAGATGTTTAATTTCCTCTGTCTCCAAGTGGAAATCCCAGTGGTACCCTTCTGGGTCCTTGAAATGCCTTCTCCTGAGGTAGTCTGTGCCAAATAGGCACAATGCCTCTGGCACGGTCCCAGCGGGGTGCTTTTGCCACTCATTTCCAGTCAGACTCGCTTTAGCTTCCAATACAGCTAGCTGCTGGGATCCTCATCACTCCAGAATTACAGATGTGTTCTGCCCCTTGGAACACTTTATCCACACAGTCCAATAAACCAGATTATCCCCTTCCTCCATGTGGCTGGAGGCAGGGCCCCTCTAATCCTGGTCATAGTTACTTCTAAATATGAATCAGAATTCCCTCTATGAAGAGCAGAAGTAAGATCAGCTCTGGCAAACTGCCTGCTAGAAGGTGGAGAGGCATTTTTCCTGGAAGAATCCCCTTCTGTGTTTATTTTTCCTTGCAACTCACATGCCTGCATCTCTAGGGCCAGGGCAAGTTTTCAGCCTTGCTCTCTCATGTCTTCTCCATGGTCATGCAGGTAAACCCACAGGGTGCCTTATGGTGTGTACACTTTGAATCTTTTTTCTTGACCAGGGGAATGCTTACTCCTAAAAGCTGAGATACTGGTCTGTACAGGCATGGAGTAAAACTTATCCTTGAACTGCTAGAACTCTTGGGAGAGTTTCTTGACCATATCCCTAAACAAGACCTGAAACCCTTTCAGGAGACACAGCAATAATATCATGCTGACTTGAACTTCTCAAGGGTATTACAACTTCTCAAGGGCTGTTATAACCCACCTGAAGACGAATGGGAAGGTGAAAAAGCAGGGGGAAAAGTATCCACCTCTGTCCTCCTCAGAGACTGTGTGTGATTATTAATAAATTCCCAGAGATGCCACCCGAGGCACAGACATGACAGGAATGCCACATACAAATACCAGCTTAACTTTATGACCAGTGATGTTATTGTATCATAAACCAATATTACACAGTATAGCAAAATTATGATCCTGATCCCTCTCTCAGATGCGATAAACAGCACTGCAGGGAATAGACACTGTAGGTAAGGATTTAATATAACACAACCCTGCGAACAAATAATACAACACTGTGACCAGCAACTACTGAAGTAATTAAATGATTGTTTATAACAAATTTGTTTTAAGACACTCTGGTCAGTTCTGTCATTATCTCAACCCTCAGAGCCCCACATTGTGAACCAAAAAGGACTGTCATGGTTTAACACCAAGCGGCAACCAAGTACCATGTGGCTGCTTGTTCACTTCTTCCTGCCACCCTGTGGTGGGATGGGGAGAAGAATTGAAAAGGAAAAGGGTAAAACTCTTGGGTTGGGATAAGAATATTTTCGTAGAACAGCAAAAGAAGAGAAAAATAATAACACTTAATAATAAGAGATTATACAAAGTCAGTAATACAGCCAGCCAACTGTGGGACGAAAGAGCTTCTGATTTCAGTGGCAGTACTTAAAGCTAAAGTAATTCTTGCTAATATAGGTATTGGAAGGGATATTTTGAGCCACTCATTCTGCTTCCAGGCAGTTTATCTTATCATCTCTTTCACAAGCTTAAGAAGCTCCAGGAATTTTGACCAGCTGTTCCTCCCCAGGCCCATGCTCATTAATGATAGTGTATTTTTAATGGCCTCTCCAGCAGTCTCTCCAGCCTAAAGTACAGAAAGGCTTTCAAACACTAGAGGCAAGATGTATTGAACGATTTTGGGAACAACTGTGTACATCTTCAGGTAGCGAAAGATCACTCTGAAACTGCATTAGAAGGCAGGATGATTTTAAGAGGTGACAACTTGGAAGACTGCATGACCATTTTAGTGTGACAGTCACGGTATTTATAACCATAGAACCTTTTGGGTGGAAAAGACCTTTGAGACTGAGTCCAACCATAACTGCCCACCTCACTACAATCTCCTTTTGGCTGGTTGTAGAATGTGATAAGGCCTTCGCTCAGCTTCCTTTTCTCCAGGCTAAACAATCCCAGTTCCTTCAGCCACCTGTCATAAGGCTTGATCTCCAGACCCTTCACCATCTCTGTTGCCCTTCTCTGGACACGTCTCAGCACCTCAATGTCCTTCTTGTAGTCAGGGGTCCAAAACTGAACACAGGATTTGAGGTGCAGCCTCACCAATGCCAAGCACAAGGGAACAATCACTTCTTTGGTCCTGCTGGTCATGCTGTTTCGGATGCAGGCCAAGATGCCATTGACCTTCGTGGCCTCATGGGAACAATATTGGCTTATATTCAGCTGGCTATAGAAACCTATCCCAGCCAAAATGCATTTTCTTTTTCATTTCCCACCAGTCCCACAAGATGGCTCAGATGCCCAGTCACCCCAAAGTGGTATTACCCAATATTGTTTGCTCTGAACACTCAAGGGGCAGAGCAAATATTTTAAACAACAGCAAAGACAATTGTCACTTATTTTTAGCAGTATCATCAGGGTGAAATAAGTTCAAAGGTTAAAATACTTGCATTGTGAAACAAGATCAGTCCAGATGAGGACTGAGGAATTTTGACAGAAGGGAAGTTACCCACTGAGGGCACCCTTGTAGTGCTTTATAGTGAAACAGAAAACTTAAATTTGCAGGGTTGAAAAGTCTTTTCGGGGACTCAAGCAGCATACCAGTAAAGACTGTTAAATCTGTGCTAGGGATGTTGCACCCTCACATCTGCTTGGTAAGAGCAAGCAAAACATACAAAAAAAAACCTCCAAGGAAAACAACCTCCCCTTTCCAGCTTATCTCTAATTGCACTGGGTGCCAATCAACTAGTTTCTCTATGCAAGGACTAATAGCAGAAGTGCAATAAAAGGAACTCTCTTATCACGGATGCAAGTTAACATTTATTAATGCCATATCCAAAGTCCAGATTCCATCCTGCACACTCTGCAAACTCAGCAATCCAGGCCTGAGTGCGTGCGTGCCAGCTGGCCTCTGACCTCCTGCATGTTGGGCTTGTTTCAGCCCATGTCAAGCCCTGCGAGGATCAGGATGTTGATGTCCTTTCTTTGATCTAATACAGAGGAAATAGCAGCAACTCCCTGAGCGCGTGTCAGAACAATCCTCTGTTTTGCAGCCTTGCCCAGGCATCAAAAGCGTCTGTTCCTCCATCAAGAGTACCTTGTTGCAGACAGAGCATTGGCTCTGAAGTTATATTTTGGTTTGAGGCTTGCTGCTGCAGTTTGAAATCCCAAGGCTCTATACCTTAATGATTCTCTGTTTTTACTACTTTATTAGTTTAGTAAAAGCAATTACCTCTGCCTACAAATCTGTTTATAGGTGTCTTTGAACCACCAATGCCCTAGCATCACTCCTGCCAACGTTTTTTTATGCAAGCCAGGAGTCTCTTACGCCACACCAGCATGCAATATGCAGCCAGTAAGTCAGCAACAGTTTGACAGCCCAACATCCCATGCACTTACAGACATTCACCCTGCTGTTAAATAACCAGCTCCCACACTCAGTTCAGCTTTTTCAGCCCTCCCCCTGCAGTGGCAATTCCCACAGTTAACCACTGTGCAGCCACTTTCTGTGTTGCTGCTTCACGTTACACAGTGCCTAGACATCGGTCCCTTTGTTTCCGCCTCAGTGCCTTTTGTACAGTCTCTCTATGCATAGCTGTAGCTTCCACAACTTGAATTTTTCAGTTTACACCGGAGATGCAGCTGATTGCCAAAGCCTCGATTCATTGCCAAAGGGCAAGCTAAATAGCAAGATCACAGTCATTACTTTCCCAAGGAAGGTGAAGCTGCAAGCAGTAAGACCCTGTTACTACAGTAAAAATGAAGCACCCAAATAAAGACTTCTACAGTAGAGATCTCAGCCACTTGTAAAGACTGGCAAATCACATTATTTATAACTTCAGGACAACCTATAAAAGCCCAGCCAAGATCAAG
The DNA here is from genome assembly GCA_013389865.1 of Piaya cayana. NCBI lineage: Eukaryota > Metazoa > Chordata > Aves > Cuculiformes > Coccyzidae > Piaya > Piaya cayana. Next base: position 14,571 of record WAAB01011531.1, on the reverse strand, counting down.
CTCTCTCTGGGATAAGCACTGTGTATGCAGCGATATTTTCCTAATGCCAGACAGGTATGAAAAAGGAACGCAGCGTAACATAGGGGAAATAAATTCCAACGAGGGCTAGGATGTAGAAATTGTTACTCCCACCCACTTTTTAGACAGAACCCAGTTAAACTGCTTATGCCATCAAAAAATCGAATAACACCTATTTTGACTGAAAGCACATTAGTAAAGCATGGCATGCTCACAGTACATCAGCCTCCAGCAAACAAGAGCAGAAGTGGAAGCACTTGCCAGTATGAGCTACACTTTGCTACAGGCTGGCAGAATCCTCCAAGGACAACCAGCTTCACAAAACACAGCTGTGGAGATAAAGCTGGCTGTGGAATTTAGGGCTTACCTCTTTTGCAAGGTAAATGTAATTAACAATCTCAAGTAAAAGAGGATACGAAAGGAGGTAAAACCCTCAGGTGATTATAGGACTTACCCAGAACAATACTGAAGTATAAGAATAGGCAACATTTTTTTTATGAGAATGGGGAACCTTCATTATCCTAACACATTCTAAAGTATGAACAAGCAGCTCTAAGAGCATGTCCCATTAAAAGTAGCAAAGGGGAGAGTCATAATTTTTGAAAGCATGCAAGGTAAAAATCACCTCCCTCTCTTACCAGTGGTATACAAAAATACACTCTATATAATGCAGACAGGAAAGCCTGTGTAACCTAGATTTATTTCCCTAGACAGAAATCATAGAATCATAGAATCACCAGGTTGGAAGAGACCCATGGGATCGAGTCCAACCATTCTTATCAAACACTAAACCAAGCCCCTCAGCACCTAGTCCACCCGTGCCTTAAATGCCTCCAGGGAAGGTGACTCAACCACCTCCCTGGGCAGCCTGTTCCAGTGCCCAACGACCGTTTCTGTGAAAAACTTTTTCCTAATGTCCAGCCTAAACCTCCCCATGCAGAGCTTGAGGCCATTCCCTCTTGTCCTGTCCCCTGTCACTTGGGAGGAGAGGCCAGCACCTTCCTCTCTACAACCTCCCCTCAGATAAAGAGCAATGAGGTCTCCCGAGCCTCCTCTTCTCCAGGCTAAACAACCCCAGCTCTCTAATCAACTGCTCATCCGGAGACAGTTTGATTTGAGGTCCTCACCCATTCAGATGCTAACCAGCACAGCAGGAATTAGAATATCTTATTCCCATGTAAGGCTGCAACTTCATTCTCACATGCTCTATGCTTGAATAGCTTAGCATCCCATTTAAAAAGCAAAGCCTCCCTTTCCAGCATCAGCAGCTGACAGCCAACACTAGGCAGACCAAAACAGGTAAAAGCTAGCTAGAAACAGTCACAACTGTGGGTTTTGTATAGAACTTGGGCTGATGGTCACTGCAAGTCTTCTTATTTGAACAGCAGTGTAAGCTTAAGCCAATTTACGCTTGATTCACATCTCACTGTAGCCTCAGTACAAGGCAACACCAGTACAGTGTTAACAGCAATACAGGATCAATGGCATCAACTCCTCTGTAGAATCTTTTCTTTCACAAGGATGGTTTTGCATCCAGCTGCTGAGTATTTGCCTTCTCTCCAGAACCCCAACATTGCTGTTGGGAAATAACATCTCCAGGAACTGTTTAATTAGTAAACAATTTGACAATTGTTGATTCTCTGAAAGGCTCAGGCAACAAATATCAAAAACTTTGTTCTGGGTATACACAGCACTAGACCTAGCCTCTTCATAATTATCTCTGCGGTGCTCTGGATTTTGTGGGTTGCCATTTACCTGCATGGGAAAGGAGTGAAGGTAGCACCACAAGTCCCAGGCTTGGCTCGGACACAAGTCTGCGTTTGGAGAAACAGATTAGAGAGCCCCCTCTAGCGGCACAATGACTGCGCACAGCTGTCAAACACTTCAACAGGGCAATTTAGGGATCAGCCCAGGATACTCTGCAAGGGACGACCACCACAACAGCTCAAGTATCAAATACACTTTAATGAGTTCCATATTTTGTTCCCAGAAGGAGTTTTTAACGTGTCAGTACATTAGGCTGGTACACAACTTCCGCTGGACTACAGGCATGAGGAGAACCGATTAGAATATTCTAAGTATGTAAAATTATTTTCTGAAATCAGGTTTCCACAGTATTAGAAATAAGGCATGTTTCAGGCAAGTGGCTGCTATGTCCAGTCCTCAGATGCCATATTTGCCCTTTAGTTCTTCCACTTTTGCTATGTAAGCTTTCATTGCATCTTCTTTGGATATTCCTGAAAGACAGAACAGGGAATGCAGTCAGATACCTTTTACATCCAAGTCACAGCTTCAGGCTACGGTACGGAGCAGCATGCTACTAGAAAGCAAAGAAGCTAGGGAGGTCTCTTACCTGTAAATCAAACATTAATGTTTTAAACAAGTGTGTTCAGCCATCATAAGAAAACAGTGCTTTGAAGCAAAGCCATGCTTCCATGAACAGCAACTGAACTGAACTTTAGAGTGTATTAGTTCCATTAAAGTCATTCATAGTTATTACAGCAAAGCCATTCAATCAACTTAGACTGCATTTAGATGTAGTGCTGGCTCCTTAAAACACCTGAAAAATCCCATTTTCATAGATTAGATCACTTATTTGGCTCTTCATTTAGAGCTGAGAGCCCCATTGCATCTTCTAGTGAAGGAAGATTTAGAAGAAACACAGTAACTGGAGGGACAGCTCAGTTTCTGGGGTACCAGGCTAGGATCTGGAAAAGAGATTTAGGTTCCTGCTGCAGTGACATTTGTCCTTTGTGTAACATCTTGGACTTGTTGGGCATTTCACACCTTAATTCCCTTTCAGACAAGCTACATTTTTGGGATTTACTTCTGCCTTGCAGAGGTAATCAAAAGTAAGAGTTTATTATCACGGAACATTGAACTCTTAGAACTCTTGTCTTACAAGATGACACTTTTATTTCTTGCTGAAACACATACAATTTTCTGAGTTTGACTGTAGTGTTATTTATTAATTTTTAAGCAGATGCTTACCTTTCAATGCATTCCAGGCATCCCATTTTGCTTTGCCTTTGAAGTCCAGCATACCAGGGCGGTCTAAGAAAGGCAGGATAAGCAGCAGAATTAGTTGGTGTGGTCTGGGTGTAGGAACTGGGTTTAGCCTGAACAAGAGGAGGCTGAGGGGACACCTTATCGCTCTTTATAACCACCTGAAAGGAGATTATAGTGAGGTGGGTGCTGGTCTCTTCTCCCAAGTAAGAAGTGATAGGACAAGAGGAAATGTCCTCAAGTTGCACCAGGGGAAGTTTGGATTGGATAGTAGGTAAAATTTCTTTACTGCAAGAATAAGGAAGCATTGGAACAGGCTGCCCAGGAAAGTGGTGGAACCACCACCCCTGGAGGTGTTCAAAAGGTGTGTAGACCTACTACACCTGTAAGTAACCTGAAGGTTACTTAGCTCTTAACTATGATAAAATACAGAGCTTCACCTCTGCAGTTCTAGCTTACTAACCTGTAGCCAGGTGATCACCTCTGATGCTGAAGGGTGCATGCTGGAACGCTATTGGCAGCAACGGAAATACTCGCTATCAAGTTCCCTTAAGAGAGCAGCAGTTAAGCAGAAAAGCACTAAATAGTGTAATTTGGTTTTATTATACTTTCTGAAGACACTGCTGTTACATGATGGCTATCTGATTAAAGAACATCATCAGCTGTAAAGTAAAGCAGAAATGCCCTAAGGTTCATTACATGCAGAGACATGAAATCAGAAAAGCATACAGCTTAGAACATTATTGCCAAGTTAATGGTATGTTTCTACCATACAGTTCTTCATTTGTTCTGCCATCAGGGTTATAAGCACTGAATTCTAACTACCTTCATTATAGGCCACGTTGCAGCCAAACAGAGAAGAAATGAATGAGATATGGAGGGGTATATGGTTATACTTTACCTAAAGTACCCTCTGTGATCTTACTTCTCTGCCTTCTTAAGGGCAGTTCTTAGTATTAATAAATGGAACTAGACAGTAGCATGCACATCAGCCACAAAAGCCTCTTGCGCTGCTGGCATGGGAATGTGACCTGCAGAACTAGTTGGCAGCTCCACTTCTCTCCAACAAAAAGTGCTATTAGCTCACTCTTACACAGACTGCTTTTCTAGCCAGCTACTGTTAGCTACTGCTTCACAAGAACGCCAGTGACTTAAAGAAATGCTGCTGTATTAACAGCTTTATAGCACTATTTTACCTTGGAAACGTTAATAATTCTAAGGTCCAGTCACACTAAAAGAATCATATCTGAAAACCAAAATAGGTTCTTTTCTCCCTCTGTGCTGTATATCTTGGGAAAAGGAGACTCCAAGCACCGATACTCACCATTTCCCATACACCTCACTGCCAGCTTTGAATTCAGTAAACACCCAGCAACTGGGTCAGGAGGCCAGCCCTCCAAACAAATGACCTTTTTCCTTTCTAATTCGAGCTACTGAAGTGTTACACAAGGTCAACAGAGGCGCAGCTTCATTCTCAATGTTATTCCTAGCTTGAGCTGCCAGTGACAGAAGCATAGCAACAGAAGTAGCAGTACAGACTTTGCATAGTGTACCTACAGAGATATTTCTGCTTCAGTGTTCCAAGACGTGGTATTTAATTGCAGCTCCTATAAAAGTTCCTCCTTTTACACACATCTGCATCTTTTTCTTCTGTTTCACTTTTCAATACTATTTTTAGCAGCCAATCCAGTTTCAACAAACTGCACCCTTCCACTCCCTGGTGAAGTATTGCGATTCCACACTGGTATAATTTGCCATGCTGTTAAAGCCAACTTATCTGAGAAGTGTTTGCATTAAAGTAGAATTCCCTGACCTAGGCAGGTCCTTACTGGCCGAGGTCTCCAAGAAGCTGGATGTGAATTGCCACTGTGCTCTTTCAGCCCAGAAGGCCAACCATATCTTGGGCTGCATCAAAAGAAGCATTGCCAGCAGGTCAAGAGATGGGACTCTGCCCCTCTACTCTGCTCTGGTGAGACTTAACCTGGAATACTGCATCCAGCTTCAGAGCCCTCAGCACAGGAAAGACATGGGCCTGTTGGAGCAGGTCCAGAGGAGGGCCACTAAAATGATCAAAGGCCTGGAACACCTCTCCTGTGAAGAAGGGCTGAGAGAGTTGTGGTCGTTCAGCTTGGAGAAAAGAAGACTCCAAGGAGACCTTATTGTAGCTTTTCAATACTTAAAGCAGGCTTATAAGAAAGCTAGGGGAAAACTTTTTAGCAAAGCCTGTAGCAATAGGACAAAGTGTAATGGTTTTAAACTAAAAGAGAATAAGTTCAGACTGTTTATTAGGAAGAAAATTTTCATGCTGAGGTTGGTGAAACATGGGAAGAGGTTGCCCGAAGACATGGTGGTTGCCCCATTCCTGGAAACATTCAAGTTCAGATTGGATAGGGTTCTGAGCAACCTGACTGAGTTTAAGATGTCTCTGCTCATTGCAGGAGGGGTTGGACTGGATAACCTTCATGGCCCCTTCCAATTCAAGCCACTCCATAATTCTGCGATTCAGACCCCTCCAGTTGGGTTAATCTAAAAACCACAATTGCACAAACCCTTATCATGTCAGCTTAGCCTGCCTATAAACCTGTGCCAAGTCAGTGAGAGGCTTTTCTTTTTTTTTTGCTAAACCTCGGGATTGCACCAAGTAGAGGGACGTGACGAAGGGCGCGTCTCTGTCTCTCAAACTGCCTCTGGCTCAGCCTCAGGCCTGGCTGCAGTACCCACCCGTGTTGACGTCGCCCACCGTGGCCTGTTTGTAGTGGCTGTACACGTCCAGCATCTCCTGGTCCGTTGGCTGAGACTTGAGCTTTTTCACCTCCTCAGCGGCTTTCTGGAATGCAGCCTGGGGTGGGGGAAAAGCCCCGGGGTGGGAGTGAGAACCAGCAGGCTGCCCCTGCCACAGGGGAATGAGGGAGGGAAGGGGGGCAAAGGAGGTGAAAGGGGAAGAGGGAGAAAGGAGTGGGACAGAGGGTAGGAGCGGGGAGAAGGAAGGAAAAAGGGAGGGGAGGAGGAAAGGGGTAGAGGAAAGGGAGGAAGGGGGTAGGAAGAGTGGGGAGGACAGGGATGAGGGTGGAATGGAGGGGGAAGCGGGTAGGGGGCGTGGGTGGGAACTAGGGAAGGATGAGGGGTAGCTACGGGAGGACGGTGGGGCTGGGAAGGAGGGAAAGATGCGGGGGGTAGGAAGGGGGTAGGAAGGGAGGGAAAGGGACAGAAGAGGGCAAGGGGATGGATGTGAGGGAGCTGGAGGATGAACCCGCCCCCCGCTGCCACACGGGAAGGGGGGGCAGGAGAAGGAAGAACAACACCCCGTCTACCGCGTCCCGCCGGCTCCCTGTACCTCAGTCATGGTGACAGCCCCGGCCCCGATCCCGATCCCGATCCCGATCCCGACCCCGCCGCCGTCTGCCGCCCCGCCCCGCCGCGCTGCCGCCTCACCCCTGTGGGCGGGGCCTCCGGCCAATCGCAGCGCGCGGGGGGCGGGGAGATCATGAAGAAGGCCAATGGGAGTGCGGCGCGTGACGGGTGAGCGGGCCCTCAGACCAATGGGAATGCGCCTTGGGGGCGGGGGACTCCGCGGGACCCGCCCATCCCCAGTGCAGCTCGGGGGCGGGAGGAAGGGGCGGGACCAGCGCGACTGCAGCCAATCGCGAGGGGCGGCTAGTGGCGCGGTGGGGATTTGATTGGTCGAGCAGTGCGTGGCGGGGCGAGGAGGGGACGGACCCGGAAGTGGTGGCGAGGGAGTCGGTAACGGGGCTGAGAGTGGGGGGGTGAGGCGTCTGCTGTGGGGCGGGCAGGCCTGAGGGAGCACCCCATGTCCTCAGAGGAGCCTCCCCCGGGGGGGACCCGCCGTGCTGCCCCCGGGGAGGCGCTGGGAAGGTCCTGGTGCTAGCACCACGTGGGGATCTGCCTGTTGGGTCTGTGCGGAGAAGGTACAGAGCGGCGATTTCCAGCTCTGCTCCCACAGCTCTGTTCCTGTACTGCTCCTCCGCTGCTCAGGAGAAAGGGAAATGAAAGCCTTCCCCGTTTCTTTACTCTGTACCGCACCCTCCGCGTCTTCATCTCTTGCGGAATAGCATTAGGAAAATTGCTCTCTTCACTGCCTAGCGTGACTCTTGTTACTTTCAGACTGACCACTCTAATTCGTGTATCACAGCTTATTTACAATGAAAATGGACTTAAAACTGTGAATTATTAACTAAGGGGATGTAAAAGACCCCCCTGCCATGGGCAGGGACATGTGCCCTTGATCTAATGGGAGGTGTCCCTTCCTATGGCAGGGCTGTTGGAACTATATGATCTTTAATGTTCCTTCCAACCCAAGCTATTCTGTGATTCTAAAAGCAAGTTGCCTTGTGATGTGGAAGGTCTGTGTCGCCATTCTGCAGAGAGTAGTTAATGAAATACTTTGTTAGGATACAGCCAGGAGACATAAAGCAAAGACTGGGAGGTAGCTGGGTACCTGTGCTTAAATAATCTCCACAGCACAAAAGGCGGGGGGGTGGGGAAGAGATACAAGAAAAGAACATGAAGTGAAGTATAGGTAAGAGGAGCCCTTGCAGGACTGGAAGTGGTGATTGAAATGGCTGCTAAGGAATAGGAGAAGCAGAGGTTGTGCGGTGTTTCTGACTGATGATGCAACGCTTTGGCTGCGGTCTTTGCTTAGTGCTGCAGTAACCACGGCAGTGTAGTGTGTGACCAGAAAGCAAGGCTGTTGAGGAATGCCTGGTACCAAAACTACAGAAGACTTTTGAGGCTGGAAATAGCTCTTTTTCCTGTTGAAAGAACCCAACTGAACAACACATGGGTTTGTTTGCAGGGGGTCTCTGGTTGATAAGGTGATTCCGTTGTAAGTTCTACTCTCTTTTAAAGTAATATGAGCCCTGCAGAGCTATTCTAGAAACCTACTATTACAAATTAAACCCCTTAATTGTGTAGTAAGCCAGGAGAATTATTTGCATGTGTATGGGGGGAGGTTTTTCCACTTTCTGTATGGAGGTGAAAATGAGCATTGTGTAAGAGCTTAGGCATTCTTCAGGGTGTTATGCTCCCTACGACATAAGTAAGTATAATAAAAAGGTTTTGGTTTTGTTTGTGTTAGTACATTCTTGTAGAGCAGCAGGTTAAGCCTTCAGTCGTTTAAAACCCAAATGACATGCTTGCATTTATTGATAAGGTTTCTGTGTGTTTGATATGGAGTCTGGTTCTGTAGTACACAGCACAGGCACAAAACCCGAGCTGCTTGGTGTGCAGTACCAATAATATCCTAGATAAACCTGTTTGGTTTGAGATCCTGTTACTGGCTCTGTAGAAATACTACCAGTGAACTCCCAAAAGACATAATGGTATTGAATTTCTTGCCATGTTTTAATCTTTGCATGAGGCCCACCTGCACCTTGTTTCCTAGCTGTGCCCAGCTGTACACAGAGGGATTGCAATAATTCCTTTATTTACTTTTTTTCCAGGTTATTCAGAATTAATTCTCATGTCAGCAGAAAGCTCAACCATCACAGTCCGTCTTGTTCGTTCATTTGAACACCGTAACTTCAGACCTGTCGTGTATCATGGTGTTAACTTGGATCAGACAGTAAAGCAGTTCATTAATTTTGTGCAGAAGGGTAAGGGACCATTGTCTCATTTGTTTCAGTCCCATGCGTTGCTGTCTGTGCCCAAGAAAGTGAAGGGGAGCAAATGAATGGGAATGCTGTGGCTTTGGTAGGGATGCCAGGTTTGTGTTTACATCCCCTGTGTGCTCTTCTCCCATGGATGAGAAGTCTGGAGTTATTAAGAGCTTCTGTGGTCAGGGTGCCATGCCTAAATTTGAGAAGACTGCTTCTCTTGCCCAAATCCTTATGCTTAGTCAAAAGAAGACAAGGGCATTGTTACACTTGGCTCAGTGCCTCAGACTCCTCAAGTGGTGCTTGGTGATGTCAGGCAGCTATTCATAAATTAACAGGAGTAAACTGATAGAATTTAGAGTGGCTTTGATCCTTTGGAACTATACAAATGTGTGGAATGTGGGAATGCAAGCCTGTTTGCTACTTGTGAGAAGATCGGATCTTGAAAAATTGTTTTTGACACTGTGAGGTCTCACTGTGCTTGCTTGTTTCTGAGTTTCTGTCTCCATCTTGAGCTTTGTGGGCTTTGTCTTAGAAGCCTAGTTGCAAGTGACAGTCTATCTAAAAACTAAATCCTGTAGATCAGCCCACACAACACCTCAGGAGTCAAGGTATTATCCTGATCTTACGGGTGTATTTCTACACACCTACGTGGAGACATTGAAGAGATGCAGAATAACATCATTTGAATTTTTTGCATGAAGTCAGCTTCAACAAGTCTCACTGTTATAGCTGATAACATTTGAGCAATGACTAGGACATAGTCCTGGGACTTGTAGCTGTGTTGTGTTTTCAGCAACTTCTGTTCTTCTAGAAAGTGAAAGGCATGTCAGCATCTTAGGATGCTGTTAGAAAACTACAAGTGCTTTCAGAACATATGGTATAGCTGCTGTTATGAAGAATAAAATAAAAAATGATGCTAAGACATTTGCTTTTGATGTGTGCAGTATTGCAGCTTGCTGTTACTTGAGATGAAGCTAGTGTATTGAACAAGACTTTTTGGAACCTCGTTCCACGGATGGATGGATAGTACTGTTCCTGGTCCAAAAGGAGCTGTGTTCCTTCCTTTACTGTAATCTGATTTGATGGAAGAGCTTGACATAAATTGTTAAATTACTCGTGAAATTATGGTTTCAGGCACCTTGCTGCTGAGCACTTCACAAGTGGCTTGGCCTTCTAAAGGCCTGGTTAAATACCTAGGTGTCACTGGAAATGCTGGCACTAGGGAAGCTGTTAGCAGGCTGTGTCCTGCGTGCAGATAAAGATTTGATTTTTTACAGTTTAGTTCCCTTTTTGTGGCTGGTTGCATGGCTGTGTTTACTGACTAGTTCAGTTATGAGTGATAGCTGTTTGTATGGGTTATAGAGGGATGCTGTGTAAACCATCAACAAGATGTTCCTGGCAGATTTCTGAAGCATCAGACTCCTATTATCATATCCTAATAGCATTGGCTCCCTGTCCTCGTGGATTATTTTGTTCAGAGGGGCTTCATGCTCAAATGAAGTTAATCGGATATGGAGGCACTATGGAATCTGAGCCAAAGGCTGTGTTTTAGTATTTGAGTCTCCTGTGTTGTGGATATACTTTGATTTAAAGGATGTCCAGGATGCATGCATAAAATGACGGAGAATAAAATACTGTAAATAAAAGATACAGACAACTTTGTTTTAACCTGGCGTTTTCATTTTAATAGATGTGCCTTCAAGAGCAGGGCTTCCTCCTCCTTTTAAAAATCACAAGTATGGTACGTGAGTCTTTTTTCTTGTTTTAATTCCTGTAGAAATAATATTTTATACCAGTTTCTCTACTATTTAGAAGACAACTGCTGTAAAATACAGATGCTAGTTGCAGTGCCCACCTACGTTTGTGACTCTGCCCAGCTCCTCTAGCTGGGGTTATGCCCCTGGGGTCATGCTTACAGAACTTTACCATTATTTTGAAGTTCTGTATTAATCTTTTAATTAGGTTGTATGTTTTACATTATTTGCTAACTGGTGCTGACGGGTTTTGGTATCATTTTTTTCTTACTTTTATAAGTGCCTTTTAAGTCTGTTTTTGCTCTAGTGAGCAGCTTGTGATCTCAGCTGCTTTGGAATTGTAGTTCTATGTGTGTTTTTGTATTTCAGTATCTGTTTACTGATNGTGTTGTGGATATACTTTGATTTAAAGGATGTCCAGGATGCATGCATAAAATGACGGAGAATAAAATACTGTAAATAAAAGAAAAAGTCAACTTTGTTTTAACCTGGCGTTTTCATTTTAATAGATGTGCCTTCAAGAGCAGGGCTTCCTCCTCCTTTTAAAAATCACAAGTATGGTACGTGAGTCTTTTTTCTTGTTTTAATTCCTGTAGAAATAATATTTTATACCAGTTTCTCTACTATTTAGAAGACAACTGCTGTAAAATACAGATGCTAGTTGCAGTGCCCACCTACGTTTGTGACACTGCCCAGCTCCTCTAGCTGGGGTTATGCCCCTGGGGTCATACTTACAGAACTTTACCATTATTTTGAAGTTCTGTATTAATCTTTTAATTAGGTTGTATGTTTTACATTATTTGCTAACTGGTGCTGACGGGTTTTGGTATCATTTTTTTCTTACTTTTATAAGTGCCTTTTAAGTCTGTTTTTGCTCTAGTGAGCAGCTTGTGATCTCAGCTGCTTTGGAATTGTAGTTCTATGTGTGTTTTTGTATTTCAGTATCTGTTTACTGATTGTGAAGTCAGAAAGGATGGTGAAATGGGAGCTGAAGGCAATAAGTGGAAAATCCTTATGACTCATATACTCAAACAACTTACATGCTGTAAAAGAAGCAGTGGTACTTTGCTTAAAGTAGAAATGAAAGCTTTTACGTACAAAGCTGATGGAATGAAATAACCTGATGTGAAATTTAGTCTGGCTTTATCTTCTAATGTGAAGCTATCTGTATTTGAGGATGAACATGTGTAATTCGTCTGTTTGGGCTGTTTGGGATGGAATGTACTTCCCAAATGGACTACATTACTTCCATTATCAGAGTTTGTTTACTTGGTGGCAGTAACACATCTTTTCCCAAATCTGGCAATTCTGAAATTTCCCTTGGAGTTTTGTTGTGAGTGATCCTCTGTCTCCCACGTTCTTGGAGCTGACAAACTCCTTCCTCTACAGTGGCCCAAATAATTAAATGAGGAACCCAGTTAATACATGTGAATGGTAATAGACACTATTTGCCAATTTGTTTTTTTAAAAGCCAAGCATTTCATTCTGTGTTCTTGCTGATGGTGAAACAGAGTTGGGGATTAAGAATTACAGTGGCAAGGACTCAGATGTTACTGGTTTTTTTTAATATATTACTTAAGATTTTAAAATCTACGTAACTCTTAAGATTGGATTTGGAGGTAACCTTCCTCCCCTCTGTGGCTCTGGCTAGATGAGGGCATCCTGTGGAGGACTGCTGCTATCTGTTGTGTTCCTGCTGCTGCAAATCCCTGCTGCCAGCTCTTTCATCACCTAGAGCATCAGTGTAGTTTTTCCCAAGGCATATGCTGTGGCTGAGCACCTGATTGTGCTGTGTAGGAGTGAGCCTAGTGTGAGTGAACTTTAAAACCTGTTACACCAGTTAGGTGGGGGCCTACTTTTAGTAGGATGGTGTTGGCTGTGTGGAAATTTTCACACAGAAAAATCAAAGCCAAGTTCCTCACCTTTCCCTCTGGCTGTGAGTCATCCAGGTTCATGTTTTATTGGCATCTATTGTGTGCTCTGTTATCTGTCTTGTGTTTTGGTGATGAAAGGGCAGCGAGACCTCTGCATGAATAGTGGTAGTAAGAATCAGATTTTTCTTTCTGCGTTTTATGGTAGTGCCAGAAATCTCATTTGGACCGCTCTCTCTCTCACCTTGTGCCTGTTTTGGTTTCCTCTCCAGAATCCAGCACTGCTTTGTTTCCTCAACATCATATATGATGCCATCGTATTTTTCCTCTTGGCTTGATGCTCTAACTCACTTCTCCGAACTCATGAATTCCATTTTCTCTTTAATTTCTTTCTACACATCAGTGTCGCCTTTTGTCTAGAATTCTTCTCGGCTAGTCCTTTCATCTTCCTACCATTGCTGTCTTTTCCCTGATGATGGCAGCCTGGGTGCCAACTTGTCTCATAAGCTGCTTCTCATTTTTCTTCCCCTTCCATGGTAATGGGACAATATAGAATCATAGAATCACCAGGTTGGAAGAGACCCATGGGATCGAGTCCAACCATTCCTATCAAACGCTAAACCATGCCCCTTAGCACCTCGTCCACCCATGCCTTAAACACCTCCAGGGAAGGTGACTCAACCACCTCCCTGGGTAGCCTGTTCCAGTGTCCAATGACCCTTTCTGTGAAAACTTTTTTCCTAATGTCCAACCTAAACCTCCCCTGGTGGAGCTTGAGGCCATTCCCTCTTGTCCTGTCCTCTGTCACTT
>WAAB01011529.1:69386-103590 GCA_013389865.1 Piaya cayana | reverse complement strand
CTGAGGGGAGACCTTGTTACTCTCTATAACTACCTGAAAGAAGGTTGTGGAGAGGAGGGAGCTGGCCTCTTCTCCCAAGTGACAGGGGACAGGACAAGAGCTCAAGCTCTGCCAGGGGAGATTTAGGCTGGACAATAGGAAAAAAATATTCACAGAAAGGGTCATTGGGCACTGGCAGAGGCTGCCCAGGGAGATGGTTGATTCACCTTCCCTAGAGGTGTTTAAGGCATGGGTGGACAAGGTGCTGAGGTGCATGGTTTAGTGTTTGATAGGAATGGTTGGACTTGATGATCCAGTGGGTATCTTCCAACCTGGTTATTCTATGATTCTTTGATTCTATGTTTCTATGATCATCTTCATAGTGGTCCCAGATAGCTCTTAAGCTCTTCTTCGTTGGCATCCCTTTTCCAAACTAGGCTTAAAAGCTCATCTGACTCTGCTTGAACTAATCTGCTGCTCTGTTCCTCTCTTTCAGCAGCTGGGAGCAGTGATGGATAAGATACTGGAAGCTGTGGTGATGTCCTCATACCCCAACAATGTGAAGCAAGGGCTTGTGAGACGTGTGATTGAGGCAGCGAAGCAGCCCATGGACAGTGAGCAATGCTGGTCCATGTTGGAACTGTCTACCAAGCTTTACCTCACAGGGGACACTAAATATAAAAGAGAGGTTGGGAAAGAGGTTTTGGAGGTCTACGGCCACTACCATCCAGAGGAATTTGAGGAGTTCTTCAATGTCCGCTTCCTGCTGAGTCTCCTTCAGGAAGGCTATGGACCTCTGGGGAAGCGAAGCCATTATATACTTGATTATATCCAGTTAGGACTGCAGTTTGTCTTGGAAAGCCCATCAGCAAACAGCATTTTCAGCTTATTGAGGATCGAAGTGCTCCGCAAAGTCTGTGAGAGGCCCAGCCCCAAGCAGTGTGCGAAGATCAGCAAACTCTTAACCCAGCATCCTCAGTGCATTCCCACAGGCAAACACCAGGTCTTGTTTTGTCAGCAGCTGATCCGCTGCATTGGGCAGTTCCAGTGTATCTCCGAGGGGGAAGAGGACATCATGGAGTTTTTGGAGCAAGTGAACAAAGTGAGTGGTCTGCTGCAGAGAATCTGGAGGACTCAGACCTCAGCCATCCTGCCTTCTTTGAAGGAGCTATTCACTATCATTTCTTCAACAGGTAATAAAAAAAAAAGGCTGAGAATTTAAATGTCACTGATGAAGGTGAATTTGTTTAGTTTGGTGCCTTGCATGGTTCTCATCCACTCCAGAAATGCAGCCACACTTCAAATGTCATAAATAAGTGTCTCTACAAATTTCCCAGGCTAGGAAGACAATACTCCCTGAAACCACAGAGTGTCTTACACAGGAGTTGATAACTGGATTGAAATGCTTGAAGCACAAGATTGTGTGTTCAGCACTTTCCAGCATCAACTGGGCTTAATGGAAAGCATCTTGTCTGCAGCTGATTAGAGTGGGACTTGAAAGCTTTTAGAAATATCACACTTTTATGGCTGACTTGATGGGATGCCATAGCCTGCTTGTTACCAGGGACTAGGGACACAGCTAAGGAGTTATTTCTTACCAATCTAGAGGTAGGAAGCCACACTATCTCTCTGGAGGATGGTCATATCTGAAGGTGGGGCAGAAGATATTTATCCAAATTCCAGGGCCTTCTGGTTATTGCAGAGGGTTTTTATTTTTTAGAGGTACCAGTACCATGAAGGGCGGGACTCTTTCCTGGTAGGTAAGCTCCTGCTCCAGCTGTTCCTAAGCCCACAAGGAGATAGGTTTTCAGTGCCCTCTGTGTGAAAGCCTTATCCTTTAGAAGGGTCCTCCAGGCACACAAACTTGCAGTTGCACCTGATTGAACTTATGTGCAGTAATTAGTTTAAAGAGACCATGCAGAGGCAATTTGGAACCCATTTTTGGCCCAAGAACTTTCTTGTGACTGTGATCTCCTTTGGGTTGTGTATGGCTTCATGCAACAGCCCATCTACTATGACCCAACCTTGTGAGGTGCTGCACTGAGAGTTTCGGAATTGGCCCTTGACCTGCCTGTGTGTGGACTCCACATTGCTCATTTACACCAGTTTACTATCCACTCCATTTACATAGGTAGAAATTATTTGGCATTTATAGATGAGAAATGACCTCACGTACCTGGTTTTCCAAGTGACTAACATCTTTATTGCTGGTGCTCATATGTATCTTGCAGAGGAGCAGGAAGCACCATCCAATGCCTTGGCCAGCGTGGTCCAATTTGTCCCTCTGGAGCTCATGGATGGCGTCATAAGAAACCTAACCAACGATGACAGCATCACTGATGTGCAAATGATGACAGCCATTGGCAGGTAAGAGAAGCTGCATTACTGAACGTCATCCTCCGTTTGGAGAAAAACCTACCCAGAGCTGCACTTAGTTTCTCTGTGTGGTTTTATCCCAAGCAATTTGGTTGGTGCTGTCTAGCAAGGAGTGTGTAGGGAAAAAGGGCATTTCTGGATCCTTCCTTCCAGCCCTGATGGCCTAGAGAACTAGAATAAATACTTATTATATTTGCTGTTTCATTTGGTTTTGTTTCTTTTTTCCTATAAACAAGTAGTGTTATGGGATAACCAACATAAGATACCTTGAAGATAAGATACCTTTTCTTCACAAACATCTTTACAGAATTTCATGTTCATCCCTGTCTCCCTTCAGAAGGACATCATCCTAAGCCACCAGTCACAGCTAAAAAACTTGGAGAGGGAGGTATGCCCAACTGCTTCAATGATCCCACCTTGACCTTTGTCAGATGAATGTGGTGGTGCTGGTCTCATACAATGTTTATCCCTGCCTTCTGTGCAGGCAGAGACAATGGAGATATCAAGGCATGATGAAGAGTATTGGGTGAAATGCTACCTCATCTTTGGAGAGCCAGCACCCTCTTTGGCACCACCAGATCTTCCTTGCATGCTTGTATCCAAGTCCTATGGCTCCTCTGTGTTCCAGTGCCTTGCTCCAGACTGGCTTAGGAGTTCTTCAATCCATGGTTTCCTTACAGGTTTCCATTTAAATAGGTGACAATCATTTGCACTTAGCCAAGGCAGTTGGTGTGACTTGATGTTGTGGGAAACATCTTTTCTTATTATTGGATTTGTTTCCACCCTCAATAAGGTTACCTAAAAGAAACACACATTATTCCTTATGGGAACTTAATGCATGCAGAAGGGAGCTGCTTCTATTTGGCTTGCTGGGGAAGGTAATTGTTTTCCCAGAGTCCAGAGCAACCCATGAAAAAAATATTAAGATATCAGTTCAGTTCTTCCCCATCTTTTTCTCCTTCTGGTAGTCTGCTGCTGCGAGCTCCGGGTGACAAATCCTCTTAAGACCACCAGCATCTAGATAGAGAGGTTGCAAAATCAATTGCATCATTCCTTAAAACATTCTTTGTCACACAGAAGGATGAGTAAATGATTACTCAGAGTTAGCCAAACATTAAGCAAAGCCTGCAAAATGCAATTAAGATCACTTAGGAGAAATGCGGAAGTTTTGGTCATGTTTTTATGGCTGACAGGTAGCAAGAAAACTGCACAACTGTTGACCTTTCAGTGGGTGTGTGCTCCATGCCTAGAAATGCAGGAAAAATGTACAAGTTGAAAGGATCTTTCAGCTTAGGATCCCTGACAAACTGGAATTCTCTTCCTCCAGAGTCTGGATTTGGGAGTCAGCATCAAGGGGATAAACTGATGGAGCTTCTGATCAAGTATTTAAAGAACAAATAGTGGTAAAAAACCCAAACCTGACACCTGCTGGTGTAAATGTATATCACAATCTCTTTTAGAGAGATTAGTTTGTCTGTTTTCAGATAAAGTCTATTAATATGCATCCATGACTTCAGAAGTACCCACTGATTTGTTCGTGTAACTTTTTTTTCTGGGGTGTATCTGTTTCCAAGATGATAAATCAGGCATCTGCCAACACACAACAACACAACTCTGGAAATCAGGGTCTAAGCTTTAAAATATTTAGCATACTAAATCAGTAGCTCCATTGGAAAATTAGGACTCTGGCTTCCAAAAATGTCATGGATTGTGCAATGTGGAAAGTGCAAAGTGAATTTAGAATGTAATTTCTTCCTACTTTAGCAACACAGGCAGGCAGTGGGCAGGACTGTTACTTAACCACTAGCGCTGGTAAAAATAGCTTGCAGTAGACAAGGTTATTTTATTCCTGTGTAGAAGATGATAAGGTGAAGACAGTCTTTTGGATCCCTGAATCTATCTCCCTTCTTTATAGCTATTGATATTACAGACCCCTTTCATGAATGTTCAACTACACTCCTCAAAGCAGGAAGGGCTTTTGCTCCCACTGCTTTTCCTTCAAAGCTGTTCCACCATTGGGTTGCTTTAATAGTTTGAATCTCTTTTCTAATATTCAGCGTATATGTATTTCTGATCATCTTGCAGTTCATTTGATCTTATATCGACATAAATAGCTGAAATAGCTGTGGTGTTTATTCCTTTAATGTACGCATGCAGGGCAGCCGCTTCCTGTTTCTACTTTCCCATGGCTGTGCTAAACAAGCTAGGTTATTGAAAGCTTTTCTTGCAAGAAATGTTCATTATTTTTCTGACCCCCTTAGCAGGCTTTTTCGACACCTGCTTGAACTTCAGTTCATCAGTCTTGGACATGAATGGTGAGATTTGCGCACCATGTTACAGGTGCGGTTCATCATGGCCCTAGGCAACAGCTTGAGAGGTCATTGTTTTGCCATAGGAAACACCTTTTCTTCTGCACCATGGTGCATGATGGTGCTGGTCTTTCCAATGACTACAGTTACACTGGGAACTTTTAGTCACATGGTTTCTTCAAGCAGGTGAGTTATTGTCATGTAGCAGCCATTTCTTGTGTCTTGCATGTAGTTTCAATCAATGCATTTCCTCCTACTTCTACATCTCACATTCTCCGTATACAGTAATTGCAGGGCTTTTCTTTATTGCAAATGTCTTTAGAAGCTTTTCTGGTATTTGCTTAATTAACCAACTTGGCTTGACTTTTGGTATTTCAAAACGTCCCAATACCTTCTGGTCTTGAAGCTTTCTCTACCGAGAGTAGAGAAATCTTTTATTTTTCCTGTTCCTTGTATACTTAACTTATTCCTGCTCTTTGCCTTGTGGCGGTTAGTTATCTGTGTTACCTTCATGTATTTTGCATGATATATAGAATGAGCAAAAGGGACTGATTGGGTAAGATAGCTGGACTGAGATGGAAGTCTGAAGATCTGAGATATCTTCAAATCATAGAAATCATAGAAATCATAGAATAGTTCAGGTTGGAAGGAACCTTAAGGTCATCCAGTTCCAACCCCCCTGCCATGGGCAGGGACATCCCACTAAATCAGGTTGCCCAAGGCCCCATCCAACCTGGCCTTGAACACCTCCAGGGATGGGGCAGCCACAGCTTCTCTTGGCAACCTCTTCCAGTGTCTCACCACTCTCATGGTGAAGAAATCCTTCCTAATGTTTAGTCTAAACCTGCCCTTCTCTAGTTTATAACCATTCCCCCTTGTCCAAATGGTTAGCAACATTTGATGCTTGGAGATTCTAAGCCATAGTTACTTCCCATTTTTGTTTAATATTAAAATTTAAACAGAAACAACCTGTCATCACTCATTCCGAGATTTCTTTTTTGACTGACTTCTGCAAAGTACTTATCACTTTCAGAAACCTGACAACGTGTTGGTTGAGTGACTGTACAAGTTTGTTAGCTGTAACATTCAGGAATATAGGGCTTCTGTTAGGATTACTAGTATTTATTTAGTTGTGTTTTTGGAAATGAATGTTTCCCACACAGAAAATTTAAAGAACTGAATCTGAGCATGTTTTCCTTACCAGTAACAATGCAGAGATCACAATAGCTGTACTTGTTCCCTAATGGCAACAATGCAGAGACCTCAACTGACACCTTGTAAACACAGAGATATCCATCACTACCACTTTAGATCTGCCTTATAATTTTTTAAAAACAGAGGTTGTCATTCTAGGGACTCTCCCGGAAAATGTATTAGAAAATCCACAAAGCAGAGCTCTGGCGTATAGAACAATGTACAATGTTAAAAATTGACTTGAACTCAAGTTGGCTGATGTTAGTGGAAGAAATCCTCACTTTCTTCCACAGACTTAGGTCAGGTTCGGTGAAGAGCCACAACACACCAATGACACTAGGGTAATCAGGCTCTGTTATGCTTTGAATAATGTACGTGGAGCTCATCTCTAAATCCTACTGACTGGACATGAATTTGGGCAATGTTTAACCCAAAGCAGAGCTTGGCTTCCAAAATACATGAATTAAATTTACTTTAAGAGTTTGCATTTCATTTCAGGATGATTGACTGGGTATCCTGGCCACTGGGAAAGAACATAGACAAGTGGATCATTGCTCTTCTGAAAGGTTTGGCTGCAGTGAAAAAGTTCAGCATCTTGATTGAAGTTACTCTTTCAAAAATAGAAAAGGTCAGTGGGCTCTTTTCAAAACAAATGTGAACAATAGAATTCTCCTTGCATCTGAGATATCTTCTTGCCTATCAACTGAATGAGGATGGGATGTGAACTGAGATGTATACAAGAGAGAAAAGAGGTTTTGAAGGCACTGTTGTGCCCCCTGTAACTTCTGCAAATGCTGCATTGCTGTGTATGGGGTGGTGGGCTGATGCCATTTTTGCAAATAGTCAAAAAATAGGAATGATGTTCTCCAGATCAACCTGCAGTTCTTTAGGTCTTGGTTTGCAAAGGTACTGATGTCGTAAAGGTTATGAAATAAATCAGGCCAGAGATTTTCAGGTCAACCAATTTTCTTCTCAAACTTTGGAGCTCTTGTACAACCTACCTTTAGGAATGTGACATGCACTTCAGCTGTGCCTGGATTAGTGCTGATTAGCATGGGCAAAATATACACTAATGACCATGTTAACAGCACACACAGTCACAGGTCAGTTTTAGAGCCTGTGCCCTGGCCTTACTAACACAGATAAAGCCCCCACTGCCATTGCTATCACCTATTGTGGCAGTGAATACTTGCTGCTCTTCAAAAACTGTGTGACTAAGCACTGAAATTGACCACCACTTAAAAAAATGTTTTCCATGCTGCAGCCCTGCTGTTTCCTTCTTCATATAATGGGAACAAAACCTGTCTGAACCTCCGGTGGAAGTCACCATAAAAATTATCAAGACTTTAATTACCAGTATTGAGGCATTATCAGTAACTGCATTTGTCCTTGTGTTCCCCCATGTGCGTTGAGCAGTGGGATAGCAGCCAAGCATCTCTGGCTTTTTCTTTCTTTCCTTACATTGTTAATGCATAGGAAAGTGATACAGCCCTTAAAATAACATGATTTTTTTTTAAGTCTCAGAAGTAGGATCTAAAAGGAGGAGAGGACATTGTCAACTTACTCCATTTCTGTAAAGCATAAGAAGTATATGATAAATGTCATTACTTAGCCTCTGAAAAAGGCCTTTGCTTTGTATCTTTTTGCTTGAGAGGTTAGTTATAATTTCCAAATATCACAATGAAACAGAAGAGGCACATTTTAGAAAATCTAGCATCCTTCGTGTCCTTGCACGGCCTCATCCCTCAGGAGGTACAGAGATGCAGTGGTGTTACAGGAGTCTGCACCTCGGTGTGACAGGCATTGCATAATCCTGAAATAGTAAAGGTAACCTGTATGGTATTTTTAGGATGCCCTAAGGTCATACTCTGGATGAGAGATGGCTCTGCAGACCTGGCTGCAGGCCGCTTGCTTCAATATCCAGTAGAGAATAGGAACAGACCAGCAGCTGTGGTAGATGCCCAGTGCCTCTTTTTCCTGCCAGCCCATTATTCTGTGTGTTATGGTGCATCTTGCCTTCTCAATTGCTTTTTTTCCTCCTCCCCAGGTCTTCTCCAAGTTGCTGTACCCCATTGTGAGAGAAGGCGCTTTGTCCGTCCTGCAGTATATGCTGCTGAGCTTCCAGCACTCCCATGAGGCATTTCACTTGGTAAGGCTGCGTCTGGCACTTGGATGAGGGCATTGCCCTGAATTTAACAATACTGTGGGGCAAAACAGGTGGGAGGGAACATAAGTTGCTGAGATATCAGGGAATATTTCCCTCATCTGCTTGACTTCACTGAGTAATGTGAACCCAGTCCCATCCATCTACTTGTAGCCTATTCTGGCAGATCTATGAGGTGTCTGGTAACTTCTCCTGCACCCAAACATCTTTGGGAGCACCATGGAGCTGTTGCTGAGATGCAGAGGCAAGTTTTGAGCCTAAAAGGAGGCACAGGCAGAACAACTACCCTATGTCAGAGAGAAAGATGCAGAGAAGTGAGGCTTTACTTTCTCGTCTAATGGTTCCTCCTGTTTCTCTTGAGGCTTACGAGTTTGATCATCTTTAGGGATAAACCTCTATAAAACTGGCTAGGGATTGGTCCTTCTGGATTTGAAATTTATGCGATATGTGCATGCTTCTCTTTTTTTCTACGATGTTCTATGAGCTGGAGGAGTGATCTTTATGGGCTAGTGCATTCCCATAGTCCTCTCTCAGCTTCAAAGCCCACCAGCCGAAGATACAGTTAATGCACATATAATGGGTGGCCTGTGAAGCCACACTGACAGGCTCATCATCAGTGGCTGTAGTGCTCTTGCAGTTGTTTTAACCTGGTGTTTGCCAGCCTTGCATGTGGAAGAAGAGGTTCCCCTCTTCTCTGCTCTTGCTTTTAGACCACTTGCTTCTCCCAACCATCCTCTCTTGTGCTGAGCCATTTGTATGGTTACCTGCTGAACCCAGGTGAACTCTGACCTAGCAGAAGATCCTGATGGTCAGTATTGCCCAGCTTGGTCTGGGTCAACCAGAAAACTACACTACTGCTTTTGCCGGGAAAAGAAAAGGGGAGAAGATGGAGGGTTTGCCCAGGAGAAGATGATGAGCAGGGCTATACTGACCCAGGTTGACTTAGGATGAGTTTCAAGGTCAAATGTAGAGGGTACGGCCTTGCATTTGTTCCAATCCTTTCAGTTGCGATGCTGCAGATGTTGTCAGTCTGACTTTGGGATGCGTTAAGCAAACCCTTTGCACTGGCAGCAATTCAGAGGGGTTAGGGAGTGGAGGAAGGGAATATATTCTTAAACAACCCTTGCTGTTTCCTCAGCAGGTGTTTGATTATCCCTTGGACACAGAGGGCCCCATCCCATGTGCGACTTCACAGAGTTGCCAGTATGTGGCGCCCATTACTGTAGCTTGAAGTGATGGGCCATCTTTCAAAGGCTTGCACAGCATCAGCACAATGCGACTTGAAGACTGGATCAGAACACTTCCACTTCATGAATTCTCCATTGTTTAATGCAAAACCCCTCTTTTAGCAGCATTTGAATTGCTTCTTTCATTTCCACAATAATATTTTATATTTTCTTTTGCTATTGACATTAAGGCACAGCTCTGCTCACTGATATTGCCCCTGGAATGCTATAATTAAAAAGCAAGGCTAAAGTCAAAGGCATGCTTGCAAGTGATTGAACTGATAAAAGAAATAATGGAAAATTACTCCTTTTAATGCTTGCTTTTATACTTTTCTGTTAAGGCCCTTAAGTTTGGCTTTTTACCTAGAGTTCACAGAAAAAACAGATAGGGCTGGAAGAAAGCAAAGCTAGCTTTCATTCCTCAGCCAGAGGCACTTTAAATGAGCCTGAATTTCTTGAGAAATTCTTTGGTTTCCAAAAATAGGATCATTTCAACAGATTGTCTTCACTTGGGTGCCCAAATTTTGAAACACTCCAAAAGCTGTTGTTTGCTCTTGACTTGAAGTTTCCGTCTGCAGTGCAGCAAGCACAGATTTCCTCCCCTATTTTTTTAAAAAAAACAGGACACAAACCTTATCTTTTTTGTGTTTGCCCTGGCACTTTGAAAGGGTTTTGAGAATTGTTCCCATCACGGCTTGGCAAATATGGACTTATAAAAAGGTACAGATTGCTTCCCCAACAAAACTTTTCTGATGGAAAGGAAATAGTTAAAATTACAAACATTTTGAGGAGAATGAGAGAGAGAGGAAGAATAAAGGAAGAATAAAGGAGTGAGAAAGGACCATGAAATGGATGGATTTGGGATCCTGAGACTTTACTCCATGATTGCTCTGGGGTAAAAATAACAATATATAAATAAGAAAAAGGGTACATAAGTGCCCAGGGTCACTCTAGCACATCTGGAAAGAGGTTAGTAATTCTCTGTGCACATGTGGAGTCAGCAGAGGGTGCCCATGAGCAATGTATCATTTACATATGCATCTGCTTGTTCATTCTTAAATTTTCTAGATGAAGGCAAAATAATAAATGTGCTGTTTATATGCCTGTTGCCATGCATCCAGCCATACCAATTCCAGTTTAGTTTATACAGTATTAAATAACATATAGCACACCAGACAACACTTCTTGTAGGCTAATTAATCTATCTTGTAGTTTTGAATCCCTGGAACTGGCAGTCAGCATAAAATGAAAATGCTCCTTTCCACTGCAGGTGTGTATTTTAGTAGAGATTGATCTGCACAAAGGATGGAAATCACAACACAGTAAAGCAGCAGCGCAAACATACTGCAGGAAACCCTTTAAAGTCAACAGAAGTGTTTTTGTGTTCATAGGATGAAGGATGAATTCCAGAATGGGACTCAAGTCAACTCCCGTTGACTGTCATTTCTGCCTGGGAGTGAATTTCATTCTCTTACATGTGTGTTAAAGCTCTGTGACTAATCTGGAGCTGTTTTTGATGTAGTGAAATTTCCTTTTCCAGCTGCTCCCTCACATCCCTAGGCTGGTGGCCTCTCTGAAGAAGGAGGACTCCAACTCTGCCACCAGCTCCCTGGAGCAGCTGTCTGAGCTCATCCACTGCATGTTCTTCCGCTTCTCAGGATTTCCAGATCTCTATGAACCAGTCCTAGAAGCAGTTAAAGTAAGACATGCACCTCTTTGGCCATTTTCCTGTTTTCCATAGTGTCTTAGTTTGCAGCCTAGTGCAGAGGGACTGTCCTGCAGGTAGTGATGTCCTAACCTCAGCACCTCGAATTGTGGTGGAAGAAAGGGTTCAAAATTCTGAGCTTAAGTCCCACCAGGCAAGTTGAGGAAAGATACTTCTCTTATGGTGGGCCTGCAGAAGACCTAATTGTGCTTGTGGGTTTTAGCTACATTTTTAATATTGAATGCCTCTCAAGCTACCAGCTTTAACTAAATACTAACAGCTATACACTTCCTTGCATGGATACATGTTCATGTGAAGAGCAGGTGAAAAGAGTTGCATGAATGCTGCTACCAGAGGAGTGTTACTAACTCTTCATATGGAAAGATAATGATTCATAACACAGATCTCTTTTTCCAAGGCTCTTCCTATTCCAAATGAAGACCGGATTAAACATCTCCTGGGACAAAATGCTTGGACCTCCCAGAAGAATGAGCTGGCCTGCTTCTACCCACGCCTGGCATCCAAATCGGAGACAGGAAAGATTGGGTTAATTAACTTGGGAAACACCTGCTACATGAACAGCATCATACAGTCTCTTTTCATGGCTTCAGAGTAAGTTTTTGCTCCCTTGTTCCCACCCAAAACTGCTCTGAGATTGCTCATCATAGCAGCATTGCACACGCCACACTGATTTTCCATCTTACAGTTTGCATCTCTGCTTTTCTTTTGCAGCTTTCGGCATTCAGTGTTGAATTTAACTGAGGGCAACTCCCAGCCCCTGATGACAAAGCTCCAGTGGCTCTTTGCATTTTTGGAGCACAGTCAGGTAATTATTTCATGTTCTAGTTATTTGTTTGGACTGTCGGCTGCGGAAAGGCTCGTCTCCAAGTTGCTTCCTGCCGACTCCAGTGTGCTGATAAGGAGCTGTGGATCTTGGTGGGTCTTTATAAGAGGACAAATTTTGTTTGTATGAAAGAGGCTAATTTTGGGGGTGGAGGAGGCAAGCTCCTATCACCCATGGAAGTGAGCTTTGTTCACACCAGGCTGCCTGTCTTCGGCCTGCAGTCTTCCTGGGCTGGGCCAATGTAATAACTAATAGTTTTGACATTGAAATCCATTTGTTAATAGTTTACATATGTGACCAGCTGAAAAGCCTGTTGGTATAAAGCAGAGGTCTTTGTTTCTTTCTGTGTAGCAAGGAAGAAGACTGGAGCAGCTCACTTTTTTCCTTGCTTCACAGCAGAGCACAGGCAATCGATGAAAATTGCCTTAAAAGTGGTTTTGTGAAGACCCCTCCCCTTTATTTCTAAGTTGTCTGTATTTGAATGAAAGGGGAAAAAACCAACAACAAACCACCTTTAAATTGATTGATTCCTTTCTTGGCAACCCTGAAATTTAACATGAGTGACTCTTGGAGATACAACTAGATCATATCTACCTCCTCTCTTGAAAATACATCTTCCTGTCCCTAGAAAGGCATGTGTTTTCCTCTGCTGTGAAACCAGTCACTGGCGCTTCTCCATTTTCCAAGCCTTGAATGACAGAGCTACAGTGTGGTATTATGTCACTACAGGTGCATTTTGGGGGAAAAATATAGACAACTTGGGAAATTTAATATTTGGTCATAGAGGAACCTTGTTTTTGATGGAAGGTTAGAGTATCTGTGATGTCCAAATGCAGAAGCATATTTGCTTGTTGTGTAGTTAATGGTTAATAGTTTCCTGCTGATTTCCTAATAGCCTTCTAGTTATTTTTGTTCAGGCTGTTCTTAAAGTCTCTTCTTTGCCAAAGGCAGGTCTTTTTCCATACTAGTTAGACAGCAGCTTCCTAACAGCAGCAATTACAGTATCTGATAACAGAGATTGCCTGCGTGCAGTGATCTGAATGATTTTTTAAGAAAGGATTTGGTGAAAGAGATCCCGATCAAATTAAATGGAGCATCAAATTAAGTTCAGGCTGAATGAAACAAAAGTCTCCATGTTAGGCCAACAAACCCTTTCTAAAATTAAAGGAAAGGATAAACATGTGGATAATTTATAGACATATATGTAGAATAATGGATGAAATTCATCCTTACAGTCTTGACTTGCAGCAAACCAGGAAAATCTTCCTAAACACTGGTATTAGCCCTCTTAGGGGAAAAGTCGGGATGCTGTCAGGCACACAAGTGCATCCTGCTCCCAATGAAGCAGCCAGAAAGAGCTTCCTCTTCCCTCTTCATCCTCCTATATGATATGAGAACCGATTTGCCAGGTTAAAAGCACTTTTCCTTCTGTGTTGCTGCCAGCGACCTGCCATCTCACCCGAGAGTTTCTTCTCTGCATCCTGGCCACCCTGGTTCACCCCTGGTGCTCAGCAGGACT
Organism: Piaya cayana; assembly: GCA_013389865.1. NCBI lineage: Eukaryota > Metazoa > Chordata > Aves > Cuculiformes > Coccyzidae > Piaya > Piaya cayana. Next base: position 90,274 of record WAAB01011529.1, on the reverse strand, counting down.
GCTCGGAGTATCTCAAGTACTTGTTGGACCGGTATGTGGCAAGCACTGTGATTTTGGACTTGATGTAATGTTTAATGCAGACCCACATGCCAGTGGCTGAGGCCCAGGAGAGATGGGAGAGTGGAGGCTTGGGGTGAAAGACGGTGAGACTGGTCCACGGCTCCTTGATAAAACCCTGTTTCGGCTGGCTTAGGGGTAAGGTCAGAACTTACTTCAGCTTGAAATTTTTTACCACTGCTCTGAAGGCAAAGAGAATTGTACTAAGTTTAGAGTTTTGCCCAAGAAGCCACTCTGCCTCCTCTGTAAAATATTGATTTTTTTGCCTTTCTCATACCTAGAATCCTGAATCTCTGGTGTGCCAGCAATCCTTTTAGAAGAAGGGGGACAATGGCACGTGGCAACCTCAGGTTCCCAAATCCTGCCCAGCTCCTCCTCATCTTCCTCCCACAGCATCAGACCCCTGGGCACAGACAGGTTTACCTGGATTAACCCTTGGAGTGAAAAACAGAAACCCTCCTTTAGAAGCTACCTCTTGGTGTGTATTAGTGCATAACATAGCTTTTTTTCCTCCTGCCAAAGATTACATGAAGAAGAAAAAACTGGAAAAAGAATCTATCAGAAGCTCAAGGAATCCAGCTTGATGTCTCAGGCGATGGAGCATCATTACTTAAACAAGACATTGATTGAGAAGATGTTTGGGGGTAAAATGATGACAAAGATACGCTGCTTGAAGTGTCTGAATGTCTCCTCCCGAGAAGAAGCCTTCACCGACCTGTCGCTGGCTTTTCCCCCGCTTGACAGGCAGATGGATGAGAGCACATCTGTTTTACCAGTGGAAGAAATTGGCCCACAGTTTATTGAACATCCTGAAAACGCAAGCCAGCTAAGAGGGTCTCCCTGGATCCAGAGGAGGCCCCTTACAACCAGAGACCCTGCAGCCTCACAGATGCCAGTGGAAACAGTGGGTTTCCAGGAGCCAGGAGAAGCCACAAATCCCTTAAGTGACAATGCTGTCGTCATGGATGCAGCCAAAGACCCTCTCTTGGCTTATAGGGAGCAGGCATGTGCTCCAAAGGACTCCAGATCTGTCCCAGATTTAATCAACTATTTTCTGTCCCCAGAGAGACTGACAGCAGAGAATAAATACCACTGTGAGAAATGTGCGTCCTTGCAGGATGCTGAGAAGGTGGCAGAGCTGACTGAGGGTCCTCACTACCTTATCCTCACACTGCTGCGATTCTCCTTTGACCCACAGACAATGAAAAGGAAGAAGATCTTGGACAATGTCTCCATCCCTGTGGTGCTCAAGTTGCCTGTCCTTGTCACCCCAGAGGAAACGGAGGAGGTTTGCCAGACTGGGAAGGACAGGGCTGCCCTGGAAAGTGGCTTCATGTCTGTTGTATATGACCTCTGCAGTGTGGTGGTGCATTCAGGCATCTCCTCTGAGAGTGGCCACTACTACTGCTACTCCAGGGAGTGCACTGACACCGTCCCCCCTGGGCAGCCCCGTGAGGGGGCACTGAAACCAGCCTGTGACAAGCAGCTGGACTTTGAAATCCAGTGGTACCTTTTTAATGACACCAGAGTTTCCTTCTCCTCTTTTGAATCGGTCAGCAATGTCACTTCTTTCTTCCCCAAGGACACTGCCTATGTCCTTTTCTACAGGCAGCGGCCAGGCAGGCAGAGCTGCCCACTGCATCAGGCTCTGGCTGAGGCTGGCTGCCTGCATGGTGAACCCTCTCTCCATAAGGACCTGATGGAAGCCATTTCCAAAGATAACATCCTCTACTTGCAGGTAACTCCCACTGCCGTGCACAGCAGGGTGCAGTCCTCTAGCTGCCCGGGACACTTCACCACTCACCCAGGTGGCAGCAGGATTGTCCCCTTTGGATAAATCCATGTATGCAGATAACTTCCTGCTCCCTGAAATGAAAACCTCTTTTTTTTTTTTTAGCACCCACATATAAGCAAATTAAAGTTTCCTGGTGAAATTAGGTGGTGTGGTTAGTGCAAGACATCTTGTGGCCCTACTTGGGATTGACTTGCTGTTTGCCACCCCAGGCTGCCTGAAATTTTCTCCTAAACTGCCTGGGAAAGATGAGTGAGCTGGGAATACAAACTAGAGCAGATTTCATGCAATTACTGGGGTCCAATGCTTTCCAAACAACTGTGTCCCATAGGATGTGAGTAGCATGGGCAGAAATTGAGGGGTCCTTTGTCTCGCAGAGGTGACATGGGAGGGATGGATTTTGACCACCAGAGAGATACAATGCTATGCTGCATCCCTCCCACCAAGCTCTAGAGATGAGGATGTGGTCTGGTCACTCCAGTTTAATATGGAGGAAACTCTCAGGGGTGACTAAACAGGCTCTCATTTCCTCAGGGAAGCTGGGAGCATCCCCCTGCCTGGGTAGTTTATCTGCAGATATCCTTCTGTTATTTCTCCCCTTTCCTTCTCCCAGGAGCAGGAAAAAGAAGCAAGGAACAGAGCTGCCTACATTTCCGCCTTGCCAAAATCCCCGCTGTGGTGGAGAGACTTTGACAGGGACAAGGATGATGACAGCTCCTCAGGGGGCTGCGGCCCGGCAACAGGTGGCAGTGGATCTGGCTCCTTCCATGGATTGGTCTTCTAGCCAACTGGGTTAAACCCGACAGTCAATGTCTACTGGGCCAACCTGAAGCCAGAGGATCCTCTTCCTCACCTTGATGTCAATGAGCATCTTGTAGGACAATTTGTGGAACATTTCAATGAAAAGGACTCAGGGGCTGATTTGGAAGCACCCAGAGGGTCCCACTGCTTCCTATGCACTTGGTCTTCATGCCTTAACGGTAACTAAGTTAACACGGAGATGAGCAGCTGACAACAGCTCAGCAAAGTGCCCTTTTGCTTCAGCGTAGCTGTGTTGTGCCTGCTGTGAGCCATGCCACCATCCTGAGGAGGTGACAGGGATGGGGATGGAGATGGAGATGGGGATGGAGATGGAACAGTGAGGCCTCAGGGAAGATGTTCCATGCACATCCCATCTACAGCCCTCCCCGTGGCACTGCGTCAGTTTTTGGGGAGACCTCTGTTTAACTGGTTTTATTTAATGTGGGTTTTTTTTTAAAGAACCTACTTTGACACACCTCTAAAGGTGGAAAAAGGCTGAAAAAATAGGTAAGCAGCCAATATGGCAATGCTGCTGTGCTGCAGCAGTGAGCCTGTAAGTCTGCTTGGTCCCAGCAAGTTGTGGCAGGTCAGCCAGAAGGGTTTTGTGCAGCATTGCAAAGCACCCAAAAGAGACTGAGGGGCATAAAACCCCTCCAGACAAGAGAGATAGACCTGGGCCATTCAGGGTTTTTTTGGGCTCCAGCAAAGACCTGTTGTGTTACTAGTGATCTCTGAATGCTCTTAGTGTACACTACAGGCCCAGACACACAGGTGTTTTTCTAGCCTTTTCTTTGTTTCCTTTGAGATACTTTGAACTGAGCAGCAAATGACAAGAGCCTCCCACTAGCTTTTTTTTTTAAATGCTGATTTGCAAGGAAAGTAACCCAGCCAGATATATTATATCAACCCAATATAAATATATACTATATAAAGCAGTGCATTATATAAATCATTAATGGGACAGGGGCTGATCTGAGTGGCAGGTCAGCCTAAGCCCTGAGCTATGCATCCGCAGGATTGTGGCTCCCTCTCACATACCTTCCCAGCCCTCCTTCACACCTGTAGGAGAGGTTTATCTAGCTCAAGTGGCAGAGTCTTGTGCCTTAGGTCCTGGGTGCAAGGCCTAATCCTGACATGGGGTTTTGGGGTGGGAATGTTGTGTTGCCAGGGAAATAAAAGCAAAGCACAGACACTGCTTCAGGTAGCACGAGCAGAAAATATGCTAGAGAGGATGCTTGGGATCAAGTCTCTGGCATATAGTATCATATTGTTTCGTTGCCTTTCCTATATATAAAGGAAATTAATTAGCTCAACATAGAGGCTTAGCATCTTATTGCAATAGAATCACAGAATCACTAGGATTCTGTGGAATCTAGGATCATCGAGTCCAACCATTCCTATCAATCACTAAGCCGTGCCCCTGAGCACCTCAGCCCACCCGTCTTTTAAATACCACCAGGGATGGTGACTCAACCCCCTCCCTGGGCAGCCTATACTTATACCTATTGGGCTGATGGGTAATAAAAGAGATGGGGAAGCTGATGGGAGATGAATATCCAATTTCATGGATGTGGGACAACCCTGCAGAGTGATGGCTTGGAAGAAGGGAGCAGACAGAGGTGGGATGGGGTCCCCCCAGCCTGGAGCTGTGTGCACTCTGAATGCAGATCACAAGGGGTTTTGTAGATGAACAGTGGACTGTTATATCAGTGCTAAGACGAAATAAATATATACCCAAAACTGAAGTTAAACAGGTGTTTCCTGGTATTATTAATAGACTGGTTGCTGAAGTCTTTTATGCTGCTGTTGTGCCAGCTCTCTGCTTTGTGCTGGCATGTCACATAGAGGTATTTTCTGGGCCATGTGCTGGATGGTGCTTTTGCAGGAGACTGTCTCAGCTTTGATGAGATCCTAATCTAAATAATCAAGGCAGGTAATCAACCTAACATGGAAAATTGAGAGGCTGTATCAAAGCTACACTCTCCCTTGAACGTGTCTTGGTTTTTCCCCCAAGGTTTTTTGAGATGAGCAGAGGAAGACTGCACACAGTACTCTGCATGGATGGCAGCCTGGATAGTTTCAACAGTGTGACAAGGTGATCTGGTTTGGTCCCTTTTATTTCCTGTAAATCTTGGCATTAGACTTCCCTCTCATAGACTCAGCCCTAAGCCTGTGTCTTCATAGGGATTTCCTCATCCTTGGATCAAGACCTTGCACTTGGCCTTGTTGAACTTCATGAAATTTGAATGGACACACACCTTAAGTCTGGCAAGGTTCTTCAGGCTGGCAATCCTTCTCTCTTGAGTATCAACCACAACACTCAGCTTGGTGTCATCCACAAGTTTATGTGTGCACTCAATCCCACTAAACTGTATTGATGTCAGTATGGACCCGTGTGGGACACCACCCATTACTGGTTTCCACTTGGACACTGAGCTGTTGAGTGTAATGCTTTGGACCTGGCTATCCAGTCAATTTCTTGTCTACCTAACGGTCCAACTGTCACACCCATGTCTATCCAAATTAGATGTAAAAATGTTACAAGGGACCCTTGTTGAACTTCATGAAATTTGAATGGACACACACCTCAAGTCTGGCAAGGTTCTTCAGGCTGGCAATCCTTCTCTCTTGAGTATCAACCACAACACTCAGCTTGGTGTCATCCACAAGTTTATGTGTGCACTCAATCCCACTAAACTGTATTGATGTCAGTATGGACCCGTGTGGGACACCACCCATTACTGGTTTCCACTTGGACACTGAGCTGTTGAGTGTAACGCTTTCTTGTCTACCTAACGGTCCAACTGTCACACCCATGTCTATCCAAATTAGATGTAAAAATGTTACAAGGGACCATATCAAAGGCCTTACAGAATCCTAGTATGGCATCAGTATAGAACATCACTATACATGGTATATCAATTATAGTATATACTATATTAATGTTATTAGTAATATCTGTATATTGTATAACGGTAAATTATGTACTATAGTACACATGACAGCATGGCCCTTAGTGTTACATGTGCCTTTACCTGAAGAGAGACTTCTGTGAGGTTCTCAGCTCCAAGTTCAAGATCTCAGCTGTGGTGCAGCTCTGAGGTGATGCTATGCCTGTCTAAAAAAGGGGGTTACAGGGTTTCTGCTGTAGGGAGATGTCTTTTGCCAGGTGCTTTTTTGGAAAAAAAAAAAAAAGTAGATATAAGTGTATTGAAGGGGTGGGGTGTGGCCTTCGAAACTGGGGAAAAAAAGATTTGATTTTGTGCTTAGGTTTTATAGGTGATTTGATGCTCTGAGCTGGGGCTCATGGGTGTTGAGGTGCTGATGGACAAGGAAAGTAGCATTTGTCCTTGCCCTGAACAAAGTGAAGTGTATCGCTGGAGCAGATATGTAGTATGAAATGCACTTTAGCAGCTGAAAGACACACGTTTTGTGTTCTGCTATCAGGAAAAACCCTAACAGCATCCTAAAGTTCCTCAATGCACAGACAGGACACATGAAGCTGCAGGAGATACTTGGTGACACTCTAGGAGGCTGCTCTGAAAGCTTTAACGGTGCTGCATAGTTCAACTTGATCCAGTCATTAATTCCCCCTTTTCATTCCTCACTCTGAATCCATGCTAGGAGTCACCAGTGAGAGATGTCTTTTTACTACCATTATTTTATTTCCTCGTTCCTTTGCCACTGCATACACAGTACTTAAAAATGAGATCGTCTTCAAGTTAGGCATGTACCATGTTTATTAACAGCAAAAAAAAAGTATTACCAAGGCTTCACTTAAGACCGATTTACAGGATAAATAATTGTTCAAATTACTTAAAAAAACAAACAACCCCCCAAAGAATAAATTAATAATTTAAGTAATTAGCTGTCCACAGTGATTTGAAAAACTTAATAACCATTCAAACAGTGACACCACAAGAAGATACGTACTGTACAGTTTGCCACAGATTATTCTTGTCCTTCCTTCTACAAATGGAAAAAAATTAAAAATACTCCTCTTTAAGAACAGTCATAGACTTTGAAACACACAAAACAACTCTGCGAATCAGCTGCAGAGGCAATGGCTTCAAAGCCAAGCCCTGACCCCACCTCGCAGCAGTTTGAGAAACAAATGGAGAAAACTACCCTAAATTGGCTGGGTCTGTTCCCACACAACAATGCCTAAAGTCAGTGGGGACCCACTGACTTGGCCAAGGCAAGAAACTACTCTAAAGGTTTGGTCCTAACCCTATGGGATTCATCGTTGGGCTCTCTGTGAAGCCCAGGGTCCTGCTCCTTTTCCCCTTCCACAATGTGCTTCAGCCACCAAGTCCACAGGGCTCTCAAACAAAACACTGTATTTTCAGGGTCAATGTGGCAGCAGAACATTGAAGTTGTGCAAATGGCATCCCCCTGCCCCCTCCTTGCTCAGGAGAAAATCTGCCAAGACTTTTTCCACCTTGGTAGTTAAGGATGAGGGATCTTTAATGAGTTTGGCAGAGTGGAATGTGCAGTGTTGTGTGTGATGCCAGGCATGATAACAGGGTAGCACCCCACACTGTCCAGCTGCTCCATTAAGATTCAGACCAGCTCTTTGTAATGTTAGATGTTAATTAATTATACAAGACATATTTGTAAGGTGGGGAAATATCTACTACAAGTCTTCATTTTGCAAGCTGGAGCAAAAGTGGAACACACAGAGTTGAAATAGACCCCTTCATCCCACCAAGATAAAGTGTGGTGTCACCCAGAGAATTACAATAGAAACGATAGCTTCTTATCTCCTGGTCTTGGGGCAAACCTCTCCCATACAGTCAATCCACTGGCTTACAAATGCCTTCATTATACGTTGACAGTGGGCTGCATTGAAAAGAAGCGCCTAGTGATTGAGAAGCAAGTCCATCGAGAAGCTCTTTTAGCTCAAGAGAAATCTGGCCAGTGTTGAATTTGGATATCACATACCAGGACCAGCTGGCCGTGATTTGGCAAGGAGAGGGTTGTTGACACCGTGGCTGGTGACACCTTGCTACATATCAACTTTTCTAAAGAACAGCTACTGAAATAGCAATCTGATTAACAGCACAACTCTAGGAGTTGTGAACAAGTAGATAAAATGCAACTACAAGGATGAGACACCAAGGACAAGATGATGGAGGGATAAACTGCTCCAGGCCAAGCAGAAATCATGGCTAAAAGGTGTACACCTCTACTTGCAAGAGCTGCATTAACAGTTGCAAGATCATTGTGTACACGTGGGCAGGTTGGTGCTTTCTGGGCAGAGAAGAGAGACAGATGGACTCTAGACCGATTTATGTACCCTTGTGATTTGATGGTGGACTGGTCCCTCTGATTTTCTTGATGGCTTTTTGGTGGCCATGCATGTCCTCTGGTTCAGCCCCTGGCTGGGGTTGGGGTTAAGCTCTGCTCTTCGCCTGTCCTCTTGAAAGTAGGTCTTGTCCATAGGCACAGCCCCACTGCACCCGTCTCATCCAGACAATGTCCCTCCAGTGGGACACACAATGCACTTGTCTACTTTCACATGGAATAACAATGCAACCAAGTGGGAAAACACCGACAAAATACAAGCTTGACTTGAGGAAATCATCCGCTTAACTCCATTCCCAGGCCAGGAAGATCATATAGAACCACAGAGCTATTAAAATATCTGCCTACTGAAGCCCATCACCATGTAAGACTTGGGCATGGCTCCACCCCTCCCAAGCAGCCATGCTCAATGAGTGACCAAAGGGAGACAATGATTCCTGGTACACTCAAGGGACTAGGACTCCAGAGGCTTCTGTGTGGCTCTAGAGAGTCCTGGGTGAATCCTAACAAATTTAGAGGTCCAAGCTGTACCCAAGTTACCTGGACCTTGTGTCTGTGTCCTGGATGACTTGGCCTGGGCCAGCCAGCCCTCCCTCAGGTGCAAGGGGTGGTCGCTATGTATATAAGGCCTCCTTGCTGGTGGTTATGGCCTTAAGGGTTGAGCTGTGCCTTGCCACTTGCCTTCACAGCTGGAGAAGAGGCTTTGGTCCTGTTTAGGATGCTAAAGACTTAAGATACTGCTTTTTGTCCCTTCCCTTACATGGAGGAGTCCTCATTCAGCCCTGGCAGCATAGGGTCTCAGGGTAAATCAGAAGGGAGACATGTCTCTAGTCCCATCATCTGCTTCAAGCAGGGTCAGCCACGTTGTCTGACCCCCTTGCTCAGAGATTGATCTAGTCTGGTGTTGAGAAGCTCTGAGGATGGACATGGCACAAACCTCTTGGAACACCCTATGAAGGAATGGCATCGCTGCCCCACAGCCAGCGCAAGGGAGCTCCAGAACAAGGTGTCCCCCAGCATGACCAGATGCCCACCATCCTTCTGGTACAGCTTTTCCTAACCAGTTCAGTACTGGGCATATGGCCTGGGGCTCCCTAAAAGCCAGAGCTCTGAGGTTTCATGTCACTGGGCAGGATGATCCCCTCAGGGGTAAAGCATCCTGGGTAAATCCCAAGAGTAGTGGGAGCTCACCTCCCACCAGTGCATGGCCTTTACTGAGCAAAACCCCTCTCCAAAATGAACAAACCTTTTCTGTAGATCTGACTGGAGACTCATGCCAAAGGAGGACATGGTGAGGATCAAGACTAAAATCTTGCTGGCAAACACTCTTGCCTTCACTCCTCCCAAACTTGTGTTTCCACATGTATAACCCTTGTCAATAGCTGGTGGCCCTGGATCCAAATCCATCTTTGTTAGCCCCCCATCAACCCAAGCCTTAGCTACCTTTTTGTTCTGGCTCTGAATTTGGCCCCACCTGCGAGACACTCAGCTTTGTCCTGGCACAATCTGCATTCTCATGTATTTTCTTTCTCTGCCTTGACACTAAGCCTAAACCTGGCACCCATTTAGAGCTGGAAATGTATTTCCCACTGAATGCTCAAATATAAGTTCAAAGCAAATCAACTCTAAGGCAGCTCATGCATCTCACCAGACAGAGGAACCGTGAGTTGCAATCATATATTCACAGCATGGGATACACGCTTTTGGAAACTTCTACTTTTAAAACCACCAGCTTAGTAATTTTAAAGCTTAGGGTGAGCTTTGAGCCATGGCCCTGGTACTCCAATAAACTAAATATTGAGGTCATGATACTTGTCTCACAGACAACCCTCCTCCATGAGCACACATGCATTTAAGCACATTCCTTCTCTTACATGGGACCATAGAGCTGAAGAGCAGACTCTGACGTGAAGACTCTGGTCATTTTAATTGCAATTAAAACAAATCATTTACAATGTTCTCAGCTTCCTAAAATACCTGCTTCTAACAAAAGAGTCAGTCATAATTGAGCATCCAAGCATAGAGTGGATGTGATAAACTCAGTGCCTTCAGGACAAAGTTCTTGGCAGTCCATGTAATTAAACCAGCTGCTTTTCAATATGGTTTAAGGCTAAATACTGCACAAACATTAATCATCAGGGACTGCTGTAATCAGCTTGGCAACCGTCAGGAATGACTATTTCCACTGCAGTCATTGATTACTTAATGGCTTTCAGGAGGGGTTGATACAGTCATGTCTATATAGCAATGCATGGGGTCTATGGGCTGCTACTTAGTCTGGAGGGGTCATTTGCTTAGTGCTCAGGAGAAAAAAAAAAAGAAGAATATGTCTGTTTCCAGGAAAACACAGATCTCATTGCAAAGCAGAGTAGGACCAACAACTAGCAATTGCAAAAGTTTTGGGCTGTCTTGGTCTTCATCTGCAAAATGTAAAGGGCCAGTTACTGAGGATGCTTGTGAAAGCAAATATTGAAAATAGGAGTGTTGAGCCTGGGAAAAGAGCTATCCCATGCCACTGCCTGCTCCATGAACAAATACAGACATTTGTGGGATGTGGAGAAAAAGAACTAGTTTCTCCAGTACCATGAAAGGTTTTTCCAGCCTTAATTAACACTTTGGATTAAGTGTGGGAGTGGGCATTGGATGCCTCTAGTCCCAGTGCAGAAGCATAAGGCACCAACTCAGCAAAATGCATCCCAATACGGCACCATCAGAAAAGTCTACTGCTGCTCCCTCCTTCTTGCCTGCCCCCTTCCACAGTACTTTTTGGACTTGTTGAGTTGTCTTTCAGGTGGAGAGATTTCTCCAGGCTGTTGGTATAGATTGAGATATTTTTGGCCTGGAGCTGGGCTCAGTTTCATCTCAAGAATAGTTGCACTATTCTACTGAGAGAGACTCAAAGCAGTATACAGAGCTATTCCCAAAATTGCTGCTGCAATCCACTCCAAAGGTGACTGCCTTTTAGTGTGAGAGGACAACAGCACAGTTTTGGCAGGGAAATACATTCAGCATTCACCATAACATTTCTCCACCAACCTCATCTTTCTTTGCATCCACTTTACTGTTTATAGGATGAAATAGGAATAAAACAGCTTCCTGCTTGAGTCACACATGCTTTTCAATGGAGATGCGGAGCTCATTCCCAGCTGAGTGAATGTAAACTTCAGTGGGCTCTGGATCAGCCCCAGTGTTTCATCTCCCCTGAGATGCAGTGATGAAAGGGGCTATAGAAATACAAAGCCCTGTTACTCTGGTCCTCATTTCATTATCTCACCATGAAAGCATGCAAGCCCCCAAGGAGAGGCAAAGGCCCTTACAGGCTGTAACACCCTGCCCGACCTTCAGATAGCATCTGGCTGTGCTAAATCTTCCCCTTTGTGTCTTTTTTTTTTTTGTCCCCTCGCCTAGATGATTATTTTTACCACGAGCATAGGGATATTTACTTCACTATTCACAGAATCACAGAATTGCTTAAGTTGGAAAAGACCTTTAAGGTAATCCAGTCCAACCTTAAACCTTATACTGCCAAGTCTGCCACTAAACTATGTTCCTAAATATCACTTCCACACATCCTTCAGGGTATTCCTGTAAAAAGCCAACACTTCAATGTCTTAAAAAGGTTATCAGAGCTTTTCCATTAATATCATTCCCTTTCATGGCATGTGAGAAGAAAATAAAAACTTTTGTTGGAAGTTCAAGACTTATTTCACCAGCATGCAGCCCTTAAGGAAATGGTATCCTATCCCTGTGTGGGTCATAGAATAATAGAATGGTTTGGGTTGGAAAGGACCTTAAGGATCATCTAGATCCACCCCATCACCATGGGCAGGGACATCTTCCACTAGATCAAGTTGTTCAAAACCTCATCCCACCTGGCCTTGAACACCTCTAGTGATGGGGCAGCCACAACTTCCCTGGGCAACCTCACCACACTCACAGTGAAAAAATTTCTTCCTAATATCTAACCTATATCTACTCTCTTTCAGTTTAAAATCATAAGACCTTACCATATCCCTACACTCCCTGACAAAGAGTCCCTGTCCAGCTTTCCTGTAGGCTCCATTTAAGTACTGGAAGTCAGACGTGGCCCTTTCCAAACTCAGACCAAGATTAAACAAATGTGTTAACACTTAAGCATCAATCATCAATAACAACTTTGTGGCGTTGGTGGAACATAGAGCCTGTGGTGCTGGGAGGGGTTTAGCTTGCAGAAAGAATAGCTCTAGCTTTTTAATAAATATTATTACCTAATCTTTCTAAAGTCTCTTTTGTTTGGCTCTCTGTTTGTGGTTGGCCTGTTTATCCATGTCAGTGCTTGCTGTCTGGCAATCAGACTGCTCCATAGCAATCATTCGTCCTTCCTGTTTTCATGAGATCATAAATTATTATCTCTGCAATAAACTGCCTCCTCCTTCTTGGCTCTCTGAGCCTGGCAGCTGTCTGGGGAGCAATCCCAAAGCCAGGATTTTTCAAGGAGGCTGGCAAGGGGCAACAGCAGATTCTAATCAATAATGAGTCTAGGGTCATTAATGTCAACAAGCCCCATTTGTGTGTTGGACAAATGTTGAAGATGGGGAGAAAACACCCAGTCCAGCCCTTTGCACCCATCACAAATCAAACATAATACTACATCACAGCTAATTTTGAAACACCTTGCACAGACTCTCCTGACCATCTCTTCCCAAGCCTAAGGCATCTCCATCAACCAATATTTCAATTACTCTACTCTTTTCCTCCAAGATACACCTCCTTGGACATCCTCACCCAAGACCAGCCTCTGCAGTCCAGCACCCCCACCTTCTCCCATGCCTTGCAACAGCCTTCTACTTCCTCCTATCACTCACCCTCACCCCAGTCCATATATAAAGGGTCTCCAGAGCCTCCCTGTGCTCCTCATACCCAACCACAGAGCTTCTCATGAAGACCAAACATGTAGGACTCTCACTCTATGGGCTTCCATTGATGCCACAAAGATCAGATTTTGGTTCTTAGGGCCACATTCACAGGGAATTGGTTTCAGGCAGGCAATGGGTGAGGACTTCATTTCTGCCATCTAAAGCCAATGTTTCTAGCCCATTAACTTTGAGAGATGCTGGAGAGCATCAACACCTCAACACATGCCAACACACTTAGTCTTAGTTGTTTTGTGTGAGCATGCATGTGTGATTTCGTGTGCTGGCACATACATGTGTGTATTATGGGACAAGTTCTGTGCCTCAGGATCAGCTCGATGGGACAGTCTGGATGCTTTTCAAGTTCCTGAAAGTTAACAACCACAACCAATAACATGGAGGCTCTCCCACCAGGAGAATCATAGAATCACCAGGTTGGAAGAGACCCACCAAATCATTGAGTCCAACCATTCCCACCAGTCTCTAAACCATGCCCCTCAGCACCTCATCCACCCGCACCTTAAATACCTCCAGGGAAGGCAAGTCAACCACCTCTCTGGGCAGACCATTCCATTGCCTAATGACCCTTTCTGTGAAAAATTTTTTCCTTATGTTNTCTTCTCTGGACTCACTCCAGAGCCTCAACATCCTTGTGTGGTGAGGGGCCCAGAACTGAACACAGTACTCGAGGAGCGGTCTCACCAGTGCTGAGTACAGAGGGAGAATAACCTCCCTGGACCTGCTGGTCATGCCGTTTCTGATACAAGCCAAGATGCCATTGGCCTTCTTGGCCACCTGGCCACACTGCTGGCTCATGTTCAGTTGGCTATCGACCAACACTTCCAGGTCCTTTTCCTCCAGGCAGCTTTCCAGCCAGGCTTCTCCCAGTCTGTAGCTCTGCATAGAGTTGTGCCCCAAGTGCAGGACCCGGCATTTGGCCGTGTTAAACCTCATGCCATTGGTCTCTGCCCAGCGGTCCAATCTGTTCAGATCCCTTTGCAGAGCCTCCCTACCCTCCAACAGATCAACACTTCCACCCAGCTTAGTGTCATCTGCAAACTTGCTAAAGGTGCACTCGATGCCTTCATCCAGGTCATTGACAAAGACAATGAACAGGGCTGGACAAGCACTGAGAAGAATAGCCCTCAGAGGTTTTGAACATATTTACAAGAGATGGGACAAAAAAAGTGATTTCAAAAAGAATGATTCTTGCCCAGTTTTGGGAAGAGGGCAACAATAAGGAGTGGGGAATCAGAGCTGGGAAATGATGTCCTATGAGAGGTGCTGCAAACCTGCATGCCATGGTTTGGGGATATAGTATGGAATAAGATGGGGAGCAATGATGCCGTGTTAGCATATAAAAGGTGGCTTTAATAGGTGTAAGCAAAAGATGTGTAGGATGAAACCTGGTATTGCCAAGTTGAAGTTCCTGGATAGTGCATCCAGCAGCTGAAGCACAAACCTGGCCACCAAACGTAATTGGTCTTTATCACTGGCAAACAGAATCTGCCAAGTTCTCCCCTGAAAATATAGTGGGTTTTTGTCATAAAAGAAAAAAAATGAAGCCCCCCTCAACTCTACAGACAAGTCTCAGAAATCCATCCCAAGTGGAGCTGGCAGCTTAGTGAGTCCCCAGATGTGGAAAATCACTGGGACATTTTCCTGTTTCACTGCCTGCCCCAGGTGCTACTGCTTCGTGCCTTTGGTGGGTTCTGAGGACTGCCGAACATCAGTCCACTCCTGCATGGTGCTCTGAAGTGCCTGTGTCTTCTCTTTGTCCACTTGCACGTAGTCAACCTTCTCATCTGAGGCAACTGATGAGATGGAAGGCTGTGGGAAGGAGAAACATGGCCATCGCTTGGTCACTCATCAGATCACTGCCCCTCCCTCTCAACCCTTCCCACAGCAGCATTGTGGGTGCTGCAGCTCCAGTGGCACATTCCCTGCTTTCTTGCAGACTCCACAGCTCATCACTCCCCTCCAACCTCCTGAAGAGTCTTGGATGAAAGATTTCAGTCTGCTCTGCATCTTGCTTACATGAGACTGCAGTGCAATGGGAGGACAGAAATAGCACTTGAGTCTCTACCTCCACGCCAGCTCTGGGACATGAATGTTTGGTTGCAAATGTATTATCTATCTGCTGATACCACAAATTCAGCATTTCATCTTGCTCATTTTCTTTTAAAGAATTCAAGAACTCTTATAGATACACATAAGTCCCAGCTCCATCTGTCTTAGCTGTGCTGAGTCTACACTGTTACAGCACTAGACCATTTTCATTCCTAAAACAACAGACATGTTTGCAGGTTCATCAAGGAGACCTGCTGAGGGAGGAGGAGATACTGTTTTCTGTACTTTCCTGACTCCTGGAACTTTGTCTGCCTCTACAGTTATGTCAGAGGAAACCCAGCTGATTGCAACTGGAGCCAGATAATTATTTAATGGTATAAATTTCCCTTTCCAGATTGGGATAGAATTTAAATATGTAATACCTGCAGGAGCATTGCTGGGTAGACAGAAACAATCAAGGGACAGTTGTCAAATTAAAAGAAAATACCTAACCAGTGGAATGCTTTGCTTAGTAAACAAGGCAGTGTCTGAGAAATTTGAGGCCAGCTCTTCCCACAAAGATTTATACAATGCTTTGTCCTTCATTGTCCCCTTGCTCAGGTGCCGCTTCACTTGAGACAGTCTCTCCTTCCTGCTTCCAATTTGCTCAGGGTGGCACCAAGCAGGACCTGCCTTCGGTCCCTCCCCAGCCCACTCTGTCACCTTTGGGTGTCCTCTTCATCTTGGTGTATGGCCTTGCTGGGGAGGCTGTGAAATCGTCATCATCTGAGACTTTTAAGCTTCATCTGTCATCTCTGGAGAGATGGTTTCCTTTGGGTGTGGGGAAGCCCCAGGGTCCTTCCTTGCCCTATTTTCCTATGATTTGCTTTAAGATGGTGTTTGTTTCCCCTGTGTATGAACCCAGAGAAAAGTCACCAACATCTGGGGCTCTAGGCGTTTCCACATACATATCCACATGACAGAGGTATCCCTTTCCCAATCCATCTTCTACCCATGGCTCTTTTTCATCAGACAATGTCTTGATGAGTTCAATGTAATCTAGCTTTTAAACATCAGCTTCAGTTTTTGAAAGCAGTTTGTGCTTTTCCTGCCCAAATGGAACCCTTTAAAAGCACTCAACTGACAGGAGACAGATGCTCAGTGTTTTCTGAAAAAGTTCCTGAAAGTATCTCAAGGGAAAACCCAAGGCTGGTTTTGGAGGACTTGTTGTTCTGAAGGAGGAAAAAACTTTTTCTTATACTTCTTGGAATTCCCCCTGAATATACCATCTCCAGCTGAATTTCTGGTCTCATCAGCACCCTTGTAGACCTGCACATCTATGCTTCTGGTGACACTTTCAGCAAGGTTAGAGACTTGTCTGGAGACTGAATCTCACCTAGAATAAAAATAGCGGTGGATCTGCAAGAAAATTCACATCTCTGAGGCTCCTGTGCCATGTACTAACCCTGTCTAGGGCTTTGGATCATGTTGTTGCCAAAGTGCACAAAACCCCTTGAAAAATGCATCACTTTTAATCAGAAGCTTATAAAATCCCCCATACCTTTCTGTGTGGCCCTGGGGAGCTTGGCTGGAAGTCCAGGGCCAGATAATCCACATTCCCCGAACTCTTTTTAGGTGCTGGGCTGTTGGTGCCACTAGGAACAGGAGAAGCAGAAATGGGGTTTTGCTAATGCAGGGAAGAGACAGGAGAGATAATGAGGATTAAAATGGTAAGAATTAAAAAAAAAGGAATTAACAAAACCTGGCAACAAGATGCCTTGGTGGCACTTTTTTGAAAGAGGTCCCCATCTGTGTATGTGCTCACCTGCCTCTCTGGGGCCAGGGTGTGCTCTTGATTTTATTTATCTAAGTGGTTCTGCTGCCTTTGTGTTGATTCTATTCACATGCCTGACATCAGACGTGGGATTCAGCATGTCCCAGGAACCACACCTCAGTGAGGCCAGACCAGCTCTGGGACCTTCACTGAAGAGAGCTACGCTACACAGAGAACAGATTTCCTCTACCCCCCTAGTTACACAGTCTCAAAAATATGCTTCAAGTCAGCAGCTTTGCAGAGAGAGACAAAATCCCTGCCCTGTAAGAAGCGTCACTCCCTGCTGCTGCTCTGATAGCCCCTGCCCTCCACACAAACACGAAGCAGCAGTGGTTGGGGGGGGGGGAAAATTGAAAAAAATCAACTTAAACTAGGAAAATAGACTGTGACAGATCATAGACATTTTTATTCCCTCTTAATTCCTGGCAAAGTAGATGGTATATGTTCCTGCCCTCTTATAAAGTTAAAACCCAATGGGACATGTCATTTTGGGAACAAAAGACACTGTTTTGTGCTTGTAGGGCTGTACATAAGGATGTACAACACATTCATCACAGTGCTATCCAAACACTTCCATGTCATGAGCTAGGAATGTATTTGCAGAGCTGGGGAATGTATATGTCCTGCCAGGACCATATATCTTAGCTATGGGGCCCTTACCATTGCCACGTAGTTCTCCTCACTGTCTCCCGAGTCAGTGCTGGTGATGCTCTGGGAGGAAACAGGGCGACAGTATTGCAAAGAGCCGGCGTTGAAACTCTGGCTGTAAGGACAAGGGTCAATGTGTTAACAATGGCTGCAGTGGGAGAGGGCAGCATCTGATACCTCCAAACATCACCATGTTCAAGTCTGGGAACTAGGCATGAAGAAATGCTGATGGCACTGAGATTCTCCTAACCTGACCTTCCCACAGGGAAGAGAGGTTGTGGTCTTCTTGTAATTTTCTTCCTAGATCTCTTTAATAGCACCTTGTTTGTATGTTCTCATAACTCTCCTGCAATCAGCTACATAAATCAGGCTCCATTAATTCTTTCATCTCACAGGAAATATTTAATTGCGGAGGATGCAGAGCAAGCTTTGGTGGAAATTTTCACCTCCAGCCTTGTCACAGCTCCAGGATTTGTTTACTGTGCAGGGCTCTATCCCAATTTTTTGCTGGAAAACAAAACCTCAGAGGCATCGTCTTGCTTTCAATTGACCAAATCTAATTATACAGAATAACATAATGCAATAAGTGTCTAGCATTAAATCTCATGTCTTAAAAAGTTATTTGTTGCCTTGCAGTAAAGGCAGGGTCATATGATTAGCTGATAAGGGAAAAATCCATTAGCTTCTCTGAGGTCAGACGTCTTGTCAATCAAACCCCACTTGTTGTTTCCTGATGCAGTGATTTCAGCACACAGTGCTCATGCCCTGCAGTCAGTCTCCACACAATCCAATTTATTAGAAGAGTCACAGCAGCCAAGCTTTGCTTCTGCCTTTGATTGGACAACATCAGACCACGAATTAGCAGCAGAACTGGAATTGTGCGAATCCTGTTATTTTTGGCTGGCAGACTTCACTCTGAAGTTCTTTGGTTTCATTTTGCAGACTTCCTTCAGGCTAGGCTTTGCTTTCAAGGCAATCAAACCACAGCTCAGTCAGATCCTGCAAGTGTCACACTGCATTTTGAAACATCAGTGGGGTTTTTTGGAGGAAGATCTGGATGTGAAATTGTGCTCTGCACTCTCTGTGTGGCTGAGTCTGAGAGGCTCAGCTTGGTCACAAGATGCAGTGGACCACAGGTTCTGTGTCAGAGCCACAGCTCTCTGGGTGATGTCAGATCCCAGAAATAGGAAATATCTTCAAGGGATCTTAATTAGCTGCTCAGCCACATGCTGGGCTTTCACGTGGAATCCTGACCTAAATGAATTTATCGTCCTGCCACCAGCTGTAACGTGGTGAATACAACTCTGGCTCTTATAACACTTGACTAAGCTCATGAGGGGCCCAAGAGAAGAGCTTCTCTGCTTCAATGGCATCTGACCCAAGTCCTGAGTCTGGCTATGATGTGACCAAGGAAACCCTTGAGACCCAACTTGCCAAAATGTGGCAGATTATTTTAGGAAAGAATTACTCCATAAATGCTCCTCTTCCCAGATAGCTCCTGAAGGTAAGGTATTGGACAAGGTGGACTTTCATCCCAGTGCAGATGTTTGCACGGCACGACCAAAAACTGTAGCTCCTGTTTCTAAAACTGACAAAGAATATTATGAGGACTGAAGGGATCATCCAGCTTTTGGAGAAATTTGGTTCTGCACCCAAAGTCTGAGCTGACTTCTACCCTGATTCAAGAAGACCCATGAGAAAAGTGCCCCTTCAACAAAAAGAAATGGTGGACCAGAAGAAACCTCTGCAGCAAGCAGAGGCAGAAGGACAGCTGACAACCCCCTTACATTTAGCCAGAAATATTAATCCATGGCAGAGGTGACAGTGTGGCCACCAGTGAGAGCAAGATCAAAGATCTGTGGTCAGAGCAAAGTAAGAATTCATGTCTCAACCATTACTTACCTTGGCCTGGACCAGGATTTTGTGATTGGTGATTTGAAGGGAAGCTCATCAATGACAGTATTGTTCCTCAAGTCAAGTGGTGATGGCTTTGCTGGGGAGAAGAAAAGCCTTTATTTAGAGGCAGCATGCTCCTATAATGCAGCGTCCATGACTGGTACAAGAGGTTCCCCAACAAATTATTGGTTCTGCTAATCAGCTCCCCAGCCCTCCTTGATGATGACGAATACCCCCAACCAAAATCCCTGCACTTATTTATGCCATGACTGGGGGAAAATAGTGACTTTCTCCCTCTAAACCACAGACCCAGCGTGGCTTTTGAATGGCCCAGGGAACAGAGATCTGCTAAAAATGCTCAAACCTCGAAGTATAATAAACACATTCATTAGGGAGTTGTGATAACCTCTTAGATAAGGAAAAGACCAGGCTCTGTCAGTTCGGAGTTGCCTCTGGCCAGAGCATTTACCCACAGGAAATAGAAAAGGATATTATCAGGGTAACATGAAAGCACTTCTCATCATGAGTGGTTCACCTGTGCTCCAGCCCCAGCCCCCGCCAAGCATGTTGACAGGGTTACATGCTGACACACTGATGTTGGGATCCCTCCTCTTTGGCATCTCCTTGCTGACCTGTTGGGCAGTGCTTTGGAGAGAAATTTGGAGGATATAGGCAAAGTCCTGAGGGAAGCGCTGTCTAGAGCCAGCCAGTAGGAAACAGTAGGAGAAATTTGGGTCATCAGAATATGATACAGAGATTTTGGGGTGGAGCATGGGGAGGGGTGCAAGCAAAGGGGGTGAAATCCTGTCTGTGATACATGTCTCCTGCAAAGACCAGGAAGGATTTGAGAAGGCTTTCAGCTCATTTGCCGAAAAATGAGCCAATGGGAAAAAAAACAGCTTGGCTGCATAGAGAGATTTCGGTGGATATCAGGAAAAAAAGGAGAAAGTATATGAGATTGGAAGAAGGGGAAGGCATCTCAGAAGGACTAAAAGGAAGAAGTGAGATTATGCAGAGAGAAAATTAGAATGGCTAAAGCCCAACTAAAACTTAACTTGACCAAATTCTGTAAAAGGTAATAACATAAAAATGAGCCAAGGGGAAAAAAAACAGCTTGGCTGCATAGAGAGATTTCGGTGGATATCAGGAAAAAAAGGAGAAAGTATATGAGATTTGGAAGAAGGGGAAGGCATCTCAGAAGGACTAAAAGGAAGAAGTGAGATTATGCAGAGAGAAAATTAGAATGGCTAAAGCCCAACTAAAACTTAACTTGACCAAATTCTGTAAAAGGTAATAACATTTCTACAAATATATTAAAAACAAAAGGTGGGCCAAGGAGAATCACCATCTTTTACTGGATGCAGCGGGAACAACAGTGACAAAGGCTGAAGATAAGGCTGAGGTACTTAATACTTTCCTTGCCTCCATCTTTAATAGTAAGGTCAAATGTTCTCTGGGTACTCAGCCTCCTGAGCCATAAGAAAGGGAAGGAGAAGAGAACAAAGCCCCAGTGATCCAAGAGGAAATGGTTAAGAGACCTGCTCGGCCAATTAGACATTCATAACTCCATGGTGCCGGATGGGATCCACCTGAGAGTATTGAGGGAGCTGGC
>WAAB01011529.1:46177-68294 GCA_013389865.1 Piaya cayana | reverse complement strand
AGGGGTGCAAGCAAAGGGGGTGAAATCCTGTCTGTGATACATGTCTCCTGCAAAGACCAGGAAGGATTTGAGAAGGCTTTCAGCTCATTTGCCGAAAAATGAGCCAATGGGAAAAAAAACAGCTTGGCTGCATAGAGAGATTTCGGTGGATATCAGGAAAAAAAGGAGAAAGTATATGAGATTTGGAAGAAGGGGAAGGCATCTCAGAAGGACTAAAAGGAAGAAGTGAGATTATGCAGAGAGAAAATTAGAATGGCTAAAGCCCAACTAAAACTTAACTTGACCAAATTCTGTAAAAGGTAATAACATTTCTACAAATATATTAAAAACAAAAGGTGGGCCAAGGAGAATCACCATCTTTTACTGGATGCAGCGGGAACAACAGTGACAAAGGCTGAAGATAAGGCTGAGGTACTTAATACTTTCCTTGCCTCCATCTTTAATAGTAAGGTCAAATGTTCTCTGGGTACTCAGCCTCCTGAGCCATAAGAAAGGGAAGGAGAAGAGAACAAAGCCCCAGTGATCCAAGAGGAAATGGTTAAGAGACCTGCTCGGCCAATTAGACATTCATAACTCCATGGTGCCGGATGGGATCCACCTGAGAGTATTGAGGGAGCTGGCAGAGGTGCTCAACACCCCCCTTTCCACCATCTACCAGAAGTTCTGGCTGACTGGGTGAGTTCTACTTGACCTGAGGTTGGCAAATGTTATGATAATTTACAGAAAGTGTCAAAGGGAGGATCCAGGGAACTACAGGCCTGTCAGCCTGACCTTGGTGTTGAGGAAGGTCATGGGGTAGATCATCTTGAGTACTATCATATAGCACACACATTACAACCCAGGGATTAAGCCCAGTCAATGTGAGTTTATGAAAGGCAGGTACTGACAAACTGACCCGATCTCCTTCTAAGATGAGGTGACCTGCTTATGGATGACAGAAAGGCTGTGGATGTGGTGTACTTGGACTTTAGTAAAGCTTTTGATACCATTTCTCACAATATTTAGCTTGAGAAACTGTCTACCACTGGCCTGGACAGGCATAACTTCTGCTGGGTAAAAAACTGGCTGAATGGCCAGGCCCAAAGAGTCATTTTAAATGGAGTTAAATCAAGTGAAGCCCAGTCACTAGTGTTGTTCTCCAGGGCTAAGTGTTGGGTCTGGTTCTGTTCAATATCAATGATCCGGATGAGAGCATAGAGTGCAACCTTAGTAAGTTCATGGGTGACACTAAGCTGGGAGGAAGTGTCAGTCTGCTTGAGGGTAGGATGGCTCTGCAGAGGGATCTGAACAGGCTGGATTGATGGGCTGAGGCCATCGGGATGAGGTTTAACAGGATCAAATGCCAAGTCCTGCACTTGGGACACAACAACCCTATGCAGTGCTACTGACCAGGGGAAGAGTGGCTTGAAAGTTGCGTGGCAGAGAAGGACCTGGGGGTGTTGGTTGACAGTGACTGAACACGAGCCAGCAGTGTGCCCAGGTGGCCAAGAAGGCCAATGGCATCATGGCTTATATCAGAAACATTGTGACCAGCAGGACCAGGGAAGTGATTCTGCCCCTATATGTGGCATCAGTGAGGCTGCACCACGAATACTGTGTTCTGTTTTGGACCCCTCACTACAAGAAAGACATTGAGGTCCTGGAGTGTGTCCAGAGAAGAACAATAAAGCTTGTGAAAGGGCTGGAGTCTTATGAGAAGTAGCTAAGTGAACTGGGGTTCTTTAGTCTGGAGAAAAGGGGACTGAGGGGAGACCTTATCACTGTCTACAACTACCTGAAAGGAGGTTGTAGTGAGGTGGATATTGGTCTCTTCTCCTAAGTGACAGGCAACATGATAAGAGGGAATGGCCTCAAGCTGTGCAGCAGGAGGTTCAGATTAGACACCAGGAAAAATTTCTTCACCTAAAGGGTTATTGAGCACTGGCAGAGGCTGCCCAGGGAGGTGGCTGAGTCACCATCCCTGGACGTATTTAAAAGGTGGATAGATGAAGTGCTCAGGTATATGATTTAGTAGTTGACAGTTATAGTTGGATGGATGTCAAAGGCCTTTTCCAACCAAGCAATTCTATGATTCTGTGCTTGGTTTTTCAAGCACCATGAAAACTGCATTTGCATCATGGTCCTCCTGAAAGACGGAGGGGATGGGGAAAATCTGAAGCTCTAACTGTGCTGGTAGCAGCAAATCACACCCCACATAGGACTATACTGAGTGTGCAGAAGTTGACAGGTGTAGTCCAAAGTATTATAAGAACAGAAAGATTTCTGGAAAGATTTGCCCACAACCAACCATTCTTACCTTTCCGGTCTGGTTTGAGGTTGCGGTTGACTGGTGGGGGTTGGATTTCACTCAACCGTCTGTGGCACTGCACCATGGCTCCTCCTTTATGCATGGGAAGGGTGGCCGAGGACAGCCCCACCAGGTCAAAGTGATGGGGCCCAGGGCTCATGGGGATGTAGAGATTCTGGGCATTGTCGTTGGTTTTCTCAGTGTGGATCAGGGGTGAGGAACCAGGGTTCATGGGAACGTAGTTGTCCTCAGAATCAGTGCTGTGGGAGCGGGCCACTGCTGTCTTGGCTTGCTGGGGACAAGCAGGAGGACATGCTGTGAGCATCAGACACTGTTCAACCCCACTGTGCAACCGTCCTACTATAAGCCTCTTCCTCTCAGCATCAACAAATATGCACATGTAATGGGATTAACTCTGAAATCTCAGTACAGAGTGAAGGGATGGTATATTCCCTCCTTGACCTTCAGTGTGCGCTGAGAGGATCTACCTCCACTGTTTCCAACACACTGTAAGATCCTGAGTTCAGGGAAAGGTCTTAATCACCCAAACTTGAGCTTCTCATGATCAGAGTGAGCTGCAGAAGCAAGCTTCACCTGGTAAGTAATTTTTAACTGGGCTCCGGTTGTGACTGAAGCGCAATATGAAAGGCTGCTTTAATGTCCTTTCCAGATCAGGAATTCTTAGGAAGTGCACAAAAGAGGTTGTTCTGGCAACATGTCAACATTCAGCTCTGCAGCATCATAGGATTTGGAGAAGCTCAACTCTCGGGTGCTTTTTTTGGGTCAAAGCTCCAAACAGATATGCTCTGTGGAAGCATCCAGCTAAAGCTCTGCATGCTGTGCTGGATTAGGTAGTTATTCCTCCACCTCTGCCCTGCAGGCCACCATGGTTCTAACTGAAATCAGTAATAAAGTTTTCTTGAACTAGCTCTGCAGGACTGGGCTGTGAGGTCCCATCTGGAACTGACTTGCCTCTGTATCTATAAGGTGTAAATTGGGCCTTTGACACAGTGACTGACATCGAGAACAACTCACCAGGTAAGAGTTGTACCCATCGTTCATCGACTCGATTGACTGCACTGTGCTGCCACCTCCATGCTGGGGGTAATCGTACGTCTCGCAGGAAGAAGCTGCAATACAACCACAAATGCACAATGTGTCCCAGAGCAATTGCTAATAATTGCTAATTGGGGATAACAATTGCTAATTGCTAATAAGGGACTTCTGAAAACAAAATACAGGTGGAAGGTGGAATCTATTTTGATGATTGAGATGCTGGTGGGAAGATGTGTTTTTTTAGCCCATGACAGACTCCCTGCTATGTTCCCTCCTAATTACCATCTCTCTGATGTGTTAATGCAACTGTGTGTGCAGCATGGACCTAACCTGGTTCTGTCAAAGTGCTGCAAAAACCCAGGGGTGAAGATGTCAGATAAGGTAGGTCATGGTGACAAAACTGGGTTAAGGGAGAGCCCTGTTACAACTCACTTGGCAGACATAAGGTCTGACAGCCTCTGGTAAGGGGAGGATGGGGTAAGGATGGGGTACTAAGCTCTTGGACTGGTCTATCTACTGCTGAGCCTGGGTCTGATCTCAGCCTAAATGTTGCTATTTAGGTAGGAGGAGATGCAAGAGGCATTTCAGGGAGCTGTGTGTACAATTTATTCTATGTTTTCTCTCCAGACACCTATTATAAGTTATTTTGCAACTATCTTATCCTAGGCACAAAGTTTGGAAAGGCTAAGCTCATACACAGCCAATGCGAAGGTCATCTCTGCTGCACCAGGCATGTTGGGTCTTAGAGATACGCAAAATTACATCCCTGTCTGGAGAGCAAAATCAAGGTAGCTCCAGGCTGAAATGCGTTCTGATAACCCTGTTTATGAACTGAACTAAAAGCAAGCTAAAAAGGGCAAAGAATCACCCAAACCTGCTGAAGGGCTGCATGGGCAAGCAGGTTTGGTGTTTTGGTTCAAGGCACAAAATAGCTGAGACCCAGCTCAGCAGCTCAAGTCAGCAGGGTGCTGGGGATGCCCCTCCATGCCCCCTGCATACGAAAAACAGGGCCAGACCCACACCAGGGAGACCATTGTGTTTGACAATGACAATAGCCACTCCAGCCCTACTGCAACCCAGCAGGACCACCCCATCCAAGGCTGTTAGATAGGACAAAGCACCCCACCAGCTCCCCATCCCTAAATTCACCTCGGTGCAGCCTGCTGTTCTCCACTGCTGGCAGTGTGTTTCTCCGGGGAATGGTGGCTGCCATGGGGGCCAGCCCTAAGCTTTCACCAGGCTGGGATCGCTGGGGCGGGCTGCCCCACCGTGGCTCCATCTGCCCAGGTTTCGGGGGCCGTGGGGGTGGTGTGGCAGGTGAGTCACTGGCAGCCACAGACAGAGCATTGTGGTTCTTGTCCAGTGTAAATGTCCTGGGTATCTGGTAGACAGAGAGTGGTGTGGCAGGGATGTCATAGGAATCCATGGAGAGCTCCCCAAACTCCTTGCATAGGGTATTGTTAGGAGTCTTGTAGGTGTAGACCTCCTCGTTATCTGTTTCAGAGCTGGTAAGGCTTGACTTGGGGTGGGTGTAGGAACCAAAGGAGCGCGGGAGGTCGTATGCACTGTCTCTGAACTCTGAGTTGTGCCGGCTGGGTTTTGGTAGGCTATAAAAGCCATGGAGTTGCCCACCAATGCCATTCACACAGTGCCCATTGCCCTGTGAGAGTTTCTGGACTGCTGTGTCACTCCGCATGAAGAAGGCTGACCTTGTGGCTTGGGAGAAGCTGGCACTCCTGCAGAGGAAGGGGAAAAGAGAGCTGAGATAGGGGGAGAGCCAGTCTTGGGGTGCACTGAGCTCTGCTCCCCTGATTTGTCACCCTCCTGACCAGCATTGCTAAACTCCAAGGTAAGGGGGACATAGACCCTTCCAAGTGTTGCCACAACCCTTTTTGTCCTGAAACACCTTCAAAATGAACCCGTAATGTGGTGAGACATAAATTCAGACATAAATTGCTCCAAATGGGTGATCTTTGCACCAGCTGACAGTGACCCAAGACAGAACTGTGAAGAACCACTCCTTGAGTATCATAGTCACATGTAGGCTGCCCCTCCACACTGCAGGAGGGAGGCTGACTCTCACCTCTGCCTTGCAAATATGTTTGAGAGGGACTGGAAAATTTCCTGATGGGGATTATTTCCAAGCCTCCAGACACACCGCCACCCTTCCTTCTTGCAGGGCAAGCCCTGGGGAAGCAAGAACACTCCTCAGCTGGGGTTTAGGATTTGCAGCCCTGATCCCTCCTGCAGGTAGGTAGGAATGAGCCTCAAGACTTAATTAAGGTTTATAAAAGCCCCTGAGTCCACCGGGGTAACTGGGGTAGTGTGGTCATTAGGTCCATGCCTTGCTAATGACTCCTTGATTTGTATTGTATCAATGCCTGGGGGACACCAGCCAGGACAGACCTGGTCCACTGCTCCTCTGCAAATTCCTACCAAGGTGCTTCATTTCTGTCTGCATGTTTTATCTCTTCTACTGCTTACTCTTGTGATGCTCCAGTGTTGCAGAAGACAATAAGCTCTATGGCCTTTGCTTTATGTGCCCCTGACTCCAGTAGATGATATTTTCTTGAGTAAGAAGATCCTTGAATTGATCACTTGGACTTTTCTGTCCCTCTACCTCAACCCCTATTCCACAACATGTGGGGAAATGTGAGCATTGCTGTGGAAGCACTGGGACACAAGGGCAAGAAGATGCAGAGCCAAATACAGGTGATGATGATGCCCTCTTCCAAGCTGTCTGAAGAAGTGTGGAAGAAGAAAATACAGTAACACTCAAAAAAAAAGTTACGCTGCCATGAGGAGTTAATGCATACACACCAGGAGAGGCTAACGGGTAGCCTTGGGCTGGGTCGTTTTATCTTATAGCAGTAGAACCATGCACAGGTCAAGCTTCTGTGAACCACAGCTCACAGCCAGCCCCATTTACAAAACTCCCCATAGAAGAAAGTCTTGATCTGTACTAATCACCACACTGGAAAAAGTGAAATGATTGTATGTAGAGGTTCCAGTAGTGGCAAATCACTGGGGAAGCGCCAGCCCTATAGAAGAAGCTGGGAGATGCTGGATTACACTGCTCCAGTGAGGTTTACGCTCTGTAGGGACTACAGCGACTCTTTCATGGAGCTAGCACGAGATGGCGCTCAGAAATAGGGTTTATCTGGGGGAAAAAACAAGTGATGCTGGGATATGGCATGAACCCCTGCTGCCTTTGGAATGCAGTACACCCAGGCGAGGCTTGGGCTCTGGCAGGGTCCTTTTGGCTGGGGACTGGAAGCATCTCATTCAGCCAATTAGCTACTATTACCCTCATTTTATGGATGAGTAAAGTAAAAGCTCCAGAGCTGGAAGGGGAGAGACTCTCTAGTCCTGCAGCCTGGCCCCGTGCACTGGGCGTTGATCATTGATTGGGTGATTATTTCTGGCCCAGTTGCAGAAGCTGCTGCTGGCCAGTTTGCCTCTGCCCACCAAAACATCAGTGCTTTCTCCTTCCACCTCTAGGTCCCAGCTATGCTTGGGCTCTCAGAGGGTGGCTTTTACATATCCTCATAGCTGAAGAATCAGAGGGTCTTTTTTAAAACGCTGTTCCATTAACTCCATCTGAAGTTAATTTGTCTGAGCCTTTTTCTGTTGTTGTTTTTTTGGGTAGGGAAAGGCAGCTGCAGTAGGAAAGCCCAGTGGAGGCTGCAGCCCAGGCTCTGCTCTCACCCCACACCAGCTGGGCTCCAACCGCCTCTCCTTCCCTCCCTCCTTCTCTCCTCACTGCTCTTGGGAGCCAAAACACTTCATGCCAAAAAAACTCCTTGCTATTTAAGGCAACCGGCTGGGGCTGGAGGCAGAGAGCTGCTACTTCCTCAGAAATATTGTGTTGTGCGCCACAGGCTGCTGTGAAGCCTGGCGAGCTCTGGGCTACAGCAGGAATGAAGGGTAGCGTGATGCAAACCCTGCTCATCCCTCTGCTCCTGCTTATTTCTGATTAAAGGCAGGAACTGGGTCCCCGCGTGCAGAGTCATAAAGTGGCTGAGGTTGGAAGGGAACTCTGGAGGTCATCTGGTCCATCAACCCTGCTCAGGGAGGGCCACCCAGAGCCAGTTGCCCAGGACCATGTCCAGACGGCTTCAGAATATCTCAAAGGATGCAGACCCCACAACCTCCCTGGGCAACCTGTGCCAGTGCTCAGTCATTCTCAGATTGAAAAAGTGTTTCCTGATAGCCAGAAGGAACCTTCTGTGTCTCAGCTTGTGCCTGTTGCCTTTGGTGCTACACTACTGAAAAGAGCCTGACTTCATCTTCTTTGCGGCCCCGTTCAGGTATTTATATGCATTTATGAGATCCCTCCATGAGCCTTCTCTAGGCTGAACAGCCTCAGATCTGTCAGCTTTTCAACACAGGAGAGATGCTCCAGCCTCTTCAGCATCTTCATGGCCCTTTGCCAAACTGTCTCCAGTACATCAATGTCTCTCTTGTACGGTGGAGCCCAGCACTGCATCCAGCATTCCAGGTATAGTCTCACCAGGGCTGAGTATAGAGGGGAAGGACCACCTCCCTTGACCTGCTGGCAATACTTTCTCTACTGCAGTGCAGGACACCATTAGTCTTCTTCATAATAAGGACCCATTGCTGGCTCATGCTCACCTTAGCATCCACCAGATCCCCCAGGTCCTTTTGTGCCAAGATGTTTTCCATCTGTGTGGCCACCAGCATACACTGGTGCTTGGGGTTGTTCCTGCCCAGAAGTAGGACTTCACCCTTCTCCTTGTTGAACTTCATGAGGTTACTGCTGGCTCATTTCTCCAGTCTGTTGAGGTCCCACTGGTATATCAGCTACTCCTCCCAGCTTGGTGTCAGCAAACTGGTTGATGGTACATTCCGACCCATCTTCCAGATCATTAATGAAGATGGTAAACAGGACTGAACCCAATACTGACCCTAGTGACTGGCCTCCAACTAGACTTTGTACCACTGGTGACCACCCTCTGGATCTGGCCATTCAATCTCTTTTTAATAGAACCCAGAAAGCCAAGAGAACCAGGAGCCCAGGAGATCGCTGCTCTGACCTCCTCTTCCTAACTGCAAAAAGATGAGATCATTGCTCAGGCTTTCTCCAGCTGGGTTTTGTAGACCTACAGGGAGGAAAGTACATTAGGCCACTCACCCCCAGCCCTCCCTCAGTTGTCCCTGAGGTTTGCTCCCAGGTGGGATACAATACCTTGCATTTTCTGACTTCCTGCTCATACACTGGTGGAGAAAAAGGTAGTCCTGGGGTGCACTGGCAGACAGGGTGCTCTGGAGGTGGCTGGCAGGTGAGTCAAAGGTGAACAGGGTGGGCTGGCTAGAGTGAGATGGTGCTGAGGACTTGCGCTCTCGCAGCAGGTGGTGGCTGGCACTGCTGAGCTCTGCCGGGGAGGACCGTGGTGCATGGTTCATGGGGGCAATGCTCCTCAGAGTGTCTGTGCAGGGAAAAAAAACATCAATAAGTGGCTGAATCTAGCAGACCCACAGCCTGTGTTCCTGAGATTTTCCTTACTTAAATGCTCTGGCATTTATGGAGGATTTTCTCGTTCGCTTAGGTCTGAGTGATGCATTCAGTAGCAGGCTTCTCTACTTAGAGCACATGCAACTATAGCTATCATGTAGGGAAATAAATGTTTGGCCATATTCTACAATTTTACTATATTTTATCATTCTACCATATTTTATCACATGCTTAGTGGCTTGTAGGGATGTCTCAGGATGTCAGCCCAATTCACAGGGACCTCAGTGGGTTGTTAAAATCTGGTTAAAAAGGACAAGAAAGAGAAGCACTTTCACATCACAGTTTCTTCTTCTGTCTTTTCTTGAAGACTTTTTGTAGATGGCTTTAGAGATGTGATTTAAGTCATTTCCATGGCTCTGTGTAAGGGCATTGCTGCTGTCCTTTTACAGTTGGGTAAATGGAGGCACAGGGTAGGAATGTGGATGGACATAACGGCAACAGAGATCAAACATTCCCTCATTCCCCAGTTCTCTATTAATCTTGTGAACTAAAAAGAATTCCTGCTGTTTTCTGCTAGTAAAATGGGATGCAGACCCAAGGCCTGACAAGCAAGCAAGGCCATGAGGGTAAGGCCTGACTACGAGTGCCTGCTTCCCTTTCTCAAGAAGAAATATACTTTAAAATATTAAATTTATTTAAAAGGAGAATATGCCAGCGGTCAGGAGTAATAACCTGGCTACTGCATCCCTCTAATAAGCATGCTTCAAGAATATGACCTAGGGATGAATTTTTACAGCCAAGCTGTAAACCCCCCTTATAAAAAAAGCCCCAACTCTAAAACTGCAGAAAACTGCAAGCTGTGAATGTTTTTGAAAGCAGATCCATCCCTGGCTGCAGAAGACCGTGCATAAGATTTGGCCTGTGAATAACACTCACTGTGGTTCACTGAAGTCACCTGTGACAATAGTTGTGATTTACACTTATTTGGTGCTAAAGCAAAACACACAAAACCCCCAACCCTTAACAAAAAGATCACCTTTCCCCAGGCAGATCCACTCATTTTCTGGCTACCATTGATTTAGGGATTGCTCCCACATTTCCCCCAAAATAATGTCCACCTGCTCCTCAAATTTGACTTGACATCCATAAGGAAATCTTCTCACACACAGGGACAAGGAGGATCTCAAAGATTTCCAACCTCTTTTTTGTTCCCATCCCTTCCCTCAAATCCCAGATTCTACCAGAAATTTGGAGCTTGACTCCCTCATGCTGCAGATAAATGAGTTCTCTGCAAAATGGCTGTCATGGCTTGGACAAGGAGACACTCCACACAGGGTGATTTTTCACTGTTTTCTGAATTGTGTCAAGATACAAAATCGATCTGTCTGCCACTCCTTCACTGCTGCTACTTTTTTTTTCTCCTAGCACTGCTGGAAACTTCACCTGATGCAGAAAACGTACATTAATAAAAACCAAAGAGTGTGGCTCAACTCTGTTGTTTGGTTTGTGCTAAACACAGAAAGGATCAATATTTTAACATTGACATTAATGTTGGGGGATGAGAGCTTAAAACTCTGATTCCTGCCTTCTTTGTATGGGCATTAAAGATCCCTTGGTGCTTTTCAGGGGAGTAAATGGCTGCCCTGGTGTCCTCGGACAAAACAGTGCCTTGACTCTCATTCTTATTAAATATTTATCCCGTAGTAGTACAGTCTGATCCCCATTGGAAAAGGACTCTTGAGAGGTTTTTGAATCCCACACCTTAGTCCCTAATCAAGCGATTTGAGCTCAACCAGTGTGGTAGAGCCCAGACCCACAGTGCTATCAAAATCAGAGGTGCTGCACTTAAAATGCCTCCCATAAACAGACCCCATGCCTTTCTTCCTCCCAAATCATTGGACATTGGACTTTGGCCAAGGGTCTTCCAAGGACGGGATGAGAATGACAGGTTGGTTGGTGTTGTGTCCTCATCACAGAACGAAGGTTGCCTCTGGGTTCAACTGTGAACTGTGCTGGGTTGGGGTCCCTCTGCCGCAAGCAGTCCTCCAACATTATCTCTGTGGGTTCTGTGCTTGCCATTGTATGGAAAAGCCATGGCAGGCCCAAATACACTTGGGAGTTAGAAATTACACTGATTTGATTGTGCTAACACAGCCTAGAAGAAGAGCTAGTGCTGCATGAAGAAGACAGCACCCAGCATCCTACTGGGGCATAGTAAATCCAAATCACAACAATTTGAGGAGCCCAATGGATCCTGCATTGCCAGGACATCCTAATATTTTCCTAAAAATTAGTCTGATTTGGGGAAACTGGAGAGCACAACACAGAAGATGAGCTCAGTGAAAGCAGCAAGGATTACTTCGTCATTACTCTGACTGCGTAAAAGGAAAAGGGGGACCAAAGGGAGCAGGCAGCAATGCCCAGTAAAAGCACAATGCTTCCCTGGGGGAAGCTGCCTTATTGATGTCCTCATTGATTTTCAAAATGAATTCCCAGCTCGCTTCCCACAGTGACCCGGCCAACAAGAGCATTAGCAGGAGCAAATTCAGGACTCAAGTACTCCATTAGGTCTGTGAGATGAACTCCGTAATAGTAGGTGAGAGATGGATTGCTTCGTGGGCCTGGGAGGGTATTGCAAGGGCTGAGAAGATAAATCCTGCAGCTGTAGAAGCCAACTGCCAAGATTGCTGTGTATTTTTTATAGATTTCAGGTTTTTTATACTATGAAAAAAGGGCAGTTCATGTGCCCAGGTCACACGCTGATGATTGATCCTGCTGTGGGGTAGAAAAGGAGGCAAGAAAGGAAATGGAGGCAGAAAAATAGTGTTGATGACTAGTACACGCTTAAGAAAAAGGCAAGACATTTGTGTTCTTCACAGAGAGAGGTCGTCATGAGGGTAAGTCATACAGAGTGAATTGTGAGCCACAGGTCCCAAAGCCATCTCAACTCACTGTGCCACAGAGCCTAGATCCCAAGCAATGAGGCTCCTTTCCCATGTCCACATGGGGCACGTAGTGAAAAACTTCCAAGAATCCTACATGGATGCCTCTGGGAATTGGTGGCACCCACATCATAATCGAAGATGCTCAACTAAATCAGGCCATGAGCCAAAAAGAATGATTATAGAATTGTAGAATGGTTTGGGCTGCAAGGGACCTTAAAGCTCATCTAGATCCAGCCCCCCGCCACAGACAGAGACACCTTCCAGGTTGCTTAAAGTCTCAATCAACCAACATTTCTTCTTAATATCTAATCTTCTGTCCCTCATGGCCATCTGCCTTAGGGCCATGGATAAATCTGTGGTCCTCTTGTGTTTAACAGCATGGATGTAGCCTGAAAATCTCTTGACTTTATGTTGAGGGAATGTATCAAATACAGCCAAGGAGGGATAAGATCCTGTTCCGGTTCCTACTGCCGTTCCCAGAGGAACAGAGTTGAAGTTACATAGTGGGGCCATGTGGGAAGTGTCATCTTAACCCCACGTTTCCTGGCCAGTTCTCTTCTGAGTTCTGGGAACTGGACTCTCACGGTTTGGAAAAGGCAATGTTGGATGCCTACAACTTAAAGTACAATGTCAGCAGCATGACTTGCATGCATACATCTTGCTGGCTCATGCTACAGCTGTCATACTGGTCCCAGTGAGAACACTCAGAGCCAACACAGCCCTGCAAAACTCCATGGTGCTGGGTGGGCTTCAGTTGGTCAGAAGCTCAGCACTCACTAGTTCAGGTTAAGATGTACTTTTTTGTCCATGTGTTACAGCAAAGTGGGGGAAAAACCTCCTTGCAACAACATTCCCAAAACAAAAATATGCAACTGCCAGCACGGTCGTCAATGGGACAGAGTAGGCTGGGAGCCAGGAATTTTTTATGAATGTTTTCAATTCCCCAAAGACATATTTCCCTCCTTGCTGACAGCTCTGAATTCCCTTGCTCAGAGTGCTGAACTATTGCTGTGTGCTCATAGCTTCACACGATGTTCCTGAGCTTATCTGAGCAAAATAATTACTCAGACTGCTTTGGAAATTATTGCTCAGAATGGCCTTTTTCACTGGAGCTGTGATGTCAGCTTTCCCCACCTGAAGGCACAGACTGAGATTACAACTCCCTGTATCCCATGGACTTGAAATTATGCCCCTGGAAAGGCAGTGATTTTTGGTGTAGCTAAATCCCTACGCTCCTGTCAATGGTCACAGAAAAGGTACCAGGTTTGCTTGGCACGCCTGGGTGGCACCAAATTCTCCGTGATGCTCAAAACACGCTGGCAAGGACGGGCTGGTCCAAGGGACCTTGCAGACAAGGGCTCCTCAGATATGACCTGGCAAATAAAGCTGTGAAATGCACTACTGCACTTTGTGCCAGTACAGCTGATGAGATTTATTTTTCAGGAGGGAAAAGTAGAAATCTATTAGAAATAATCCCCAGGAGGGCATGGGCAGAGTATGCTCATGTGTTATCATCTTTTCTAGTCTTTGGATCAGCTCCATCATTTGTTAGCAAAGAAAGGGGGAACCTTCCTCTGTGGGAATCTGCCTGCACCTCTGCTTTCACTGTGAGCTCACTCCTCGAGCACAAATACAAAAAAATAATTAGAAAAATGATAAACAGCCCTGCCAAAACAAGTCCTCTGCGTACTTCTCCTGGCAGAGAAAGAACAAATAGCATGTCCGATGAATGAGTCATCAAGCCACCATGCTGCCAGCAGGCCTTGGGATGCCATGAGGATGAGCATGGTGTCCCAGGAAGGTTTATTTACCAAGCTTTCCCTATCTCCTCTGAGCTGGATGGTATTTGGAAAAGCTGTTGTTAGACTAAGGATGCCTTGATAGGTTGCCCACTGAAGTCTTCCTCCAGCAGGCTGGTTGAATATTTCCTCTCCCTGGTTTCCATCGGGGTCGGGAATTGTGTGCAAAGACATAGGTACCCTAGTATTCATCATTGCCTGAATTTTGGGTGCTGAGCAGGGGGAGTGGAGCTCTCCAAAAGTGAGGATGGGGTAAGGTAGGACTTGCCACAGCTGCATCCTCCATTGCAGAGGAGCTGAAAGGTGACAACAAAAGCCACAACAGGCTTTTGAGCTTTTCCTTTCCACCTTCTCCTGCTTATTTCCATTTGTTTCGAGAAACTGGTCAGAATAGACTGGCCAAGGGAAAAGAAGAGCATCACTGCTTCACATACAAAGATCTGCTAAACAAAGGGTTAAGGATATGGTTTCTTTTACCCAGTTTGATCCCTCTAAATTATACTTAGCCTAAACTGATCTCCTTTAGGTTTCCTTTAACAATAACAGAGAAATCTCCCAATTATTTAAGCATCCAGCATAGGATGGCGACAATTACCCAAGAAAGAGATGATGGGGGAGACAGTGAGACAAAGATGAGTGGCAATAAATAGCAACATCTCTGCCCATGACTGTCAATGTTCTGCCTTCATTTGTATGAAACTACTGAAAAATAGTGGTAATGTAAGAGTGTTTGTCTCAGAGGAGCATGGAAACTGGGGAAAAAATCACAGTGCTGGAGAGTGAGTGAGTGAGAAGAGAGGGAAAGGAGCCAAGTCAGATCATCCTGACCTCAAAGCATTATATATCTCAGTTATTTTAACAGCAATCAATACTTTGAAGGACAAAGGGGCAGAAGGAAGAAAGACTGCAATAGAAATGATGTGATGTTTCTCCCTGGAGAACATGGGTTTGCTTCTGTGAGATGAGGCTGTGCCTAAAATCCATCTCTGCCCTGGGA
The DNA here is from genome assembly GCA_013389865.1 of Piaya cayana. NCBI lineage: Eukaryota > Metazoa > Chordata > Aves > Cuculiformes > Coccyzidae > Piaya > Piaya cayana. The sequence goes on along the minus strand of WAAB01011529.1, from coordinate 53,734 downwards.
AACATCTCTTGGTGGCAGTGACCCAGCTCTGTATCATATCAGCACGCCCTGAACACAGCGGCTACCCTTTAAAGAGAAAATCTGCCACTTGATTGCGGAGGTCAACCTTTTATGTCAATATTTGGAGGTCTAACATTTGGCCAGATGGGGTTGTCTGATGTGCACCTATTTATTTTTGCTTTAAGGGCTCCAGTGCTGGAGATAAAAGCAGATAAATGTAGATGCTTACAGCCCTGGCTTACGTGTGACCTTGAGCATCCCACTTGGGACATCCTTATCTGAGAGTCCTGGAGTCGAACAATGACCTACAGCCGGGGATGAAGGGCAAACCCAGGGTGGCAATGTGGGCTGGGACAGGCTTCATTTTCTCCACAGAACCAGCCCCATCTCCAGTCCTCTACTTCATGAATCTTCATATCTGACATTGCAAACCAAATTTGATGAAGGATTACATGCAGAAAAATAAAAAGGACAGAAAAAGGTTGGAACAGAGGGAAAAGGCAAAGATGTTGGGTTGTAGCTGTATAAAGCACAAAGTGGTCTCAAAGAGGTTATTATTGCCTTTTTCAGGGTAGGGATAAAGTGGCAAAGACATGGCAATGAGGACATGAAGAATTACCTGCTTTCTGTCTGTGGGTGGAACATGCCATTCCCATGGATGCCAAGGGCATCCTTAACAAATCTGCCTGGAGGTATGAGTGGTCTGTGGAGACCAGTGCTGCAGGACAGGGCTGAAGTAAATAATTCCTACAAGCTATCGATAGAGATAATGCATTTATATGAGAAAAGAGTTCTTTTCCTTCCAAAGGCAGCCTCATGATGGCCCTGCATCAAGCCAGCTTTCTCACTGCATAAAATTAAGTTTTGGCATCCTGTTCTGGGGAATTATACTGGTTCTTATTATTATTGATGACAATGATTAATGATTGTGGCTTTTCCTAACCAGGCTTTGCCTTGGACATCACACCAATGCAATCTCACTCAGTGCTGTGGTCCAACATGCCACCAACAGGCAGGGTGGAAGTCCAGAAGATGATGTGCCATTGACATTGCACCCACTAGCCCAGGAAAGACTTGCTTTTCAGTCCTGAAGAAACTTCTTCTATTCCTCCTTATGGTTCAATGCAAGCACTATGTGAGTGCCTTTCCTTACCTGAGCAAATGTGGGTGCACGCCTCACCTCGCAGAGAGGGTGAAGGAGAAAGGGTGAATTCCAGCCTAGTCCCAGCCACAACTCACTTTAAATTGTATAGCCCTTTTTACAGTGATAGGTCTTTAATGCTCCAGGAAAGCAGAGGAAAACTTTTGGTATGAGAAAACATGAACCCATTTTACATGTGCATGATTTAGCACCATTTCTATTCAAGGGAGTTCATGAGAGGCCCAAATATTTGCACTTTGTATTATAGAAAACTGCCACTCCCGGCTCTTTACCAATGTAATTTTTTTTGATCTCTCCTTACCTCAGGGATGAAACATTATAACTCCCAGTTTTCCAGGGAGTTGTTAAAACAAGAGCGCTGTAAAGGGTCTGCTTCACCATTGCTCAGCAAAGCTGAAATGGGAAGAGTATTCCCAAATATCTCCTGTCAGAGCCCCCTTCTTCATGGGTGCATTTGCACCCCTGAGTGGGATGAAACTGCAGGAGTCTGGCCCTGGTTTTCTCTCTATTTGTGTTTAATACTAATTTTTGCTCCCTGAGTAGTATTTTGGCTGATGGGTTAAAAGGAAGATGAGGCGAGTGTTGTGCAGGGCGTAGGGAGAAGATGGGTACAAGGAGTTTGTGGTAGAGCCCTGAATTTCTCACATGGCTTCAGGTGAGCCTGGCAGACCCAGTCAGGGTAATAACAGCTGTATCAACTGCAAAAGCTGGAAGAGGAGGCAAACAAAGTCATTAACTCTCATGGCTGCAATACTGCTTCCCTGAACTAATGATCAAAACGGTGTGGTGGTCAGTATGAGCAGGGGTCAGTTCATCACCCAAAGACAAGTCCTTGGGGATGGAGACTCAAAAAAATAAAACAGTTTGTCTTGGTTGTGGTGTTTATTTTTTTTAATTTTGAAGTTCAGCTCTCCGTTTTCCATCACTGCAGCCTTTACTCTCAACTCAAAACAAGCCTCTTTGCAAAGAATTTTTATGCAATTTTTTTCATCTAGGGGCATGGTCATACCTTGTCCACATACTAGAATCATCTAAAGAAGTCTTGAAGGCAAAACCATTCCTAAGACGTTGAGGGTAAAATACAAAAAGAAAATTTCCTGCAAGTGATGGGAGGAGTGCTTCTTGCACAGTCGCTCTCTAGCTGGGCTCTGCCACACCAGCACACCAGCAAAAATGCACACAGCTCAAAAGACCATCTTGGATTTCTCTACCCATTATTTAAAATCTGAATTCTGCCCATTATGCAGTCTATTAGCAGTACTCAGTGGAAGCAGAGAAAGAAAAGGTCCCTTCCAGGGAGCTATTCTCATTGCCATGAGGTTAAAAATGCCTGTGACCCCCGAAGCTTTATGCATTCAGAAATCATGTGTTCACCCACAGTAAAGGTCTTCAGGATCAGCTAAACCCTGGAGGTTTTTCTCTTCCTCTTCTTTTAAAATACAGTGATGGCAAAAGGACTTGGAATTTATTCCCTACACATCGTCATAATCAAATAATATGCTAATGCTATTAGCTTGGGACCTTGCATTGCAAATGACTTAAAATCATATCCCCTTTCAAAATACTACAGCTCCATTTAAATTGGTCTCCACAGCAACTAGAAATGAGCTGGAATAATGTCAGATGAGAATCTTCATGGCTTGGCATGGCGAGCAAGAAATTTCATAGCAAGGATTGAGGGGAGAACCCCAAACTTAGCTCAAGCCCACTATGGTTGGTGGGCTTGTATTAGTCATCTTCCACCCAACCAGTTATCAGCTGTGATAACAAACACAAGGACAAATTGAACCTCCATGTCCAGAAGGACTTCAAAGCAACCTGTTGTAAAAGGGATGAGTAGACATTAAGTTCACGTAGATGTAAAGCCTAAGAAAGCTTTCTTGGTCCTCCTCCCCACAGATAATTTCTAAGTTGCCCCCAGGGGAGAAGCATATGACAACTGGTTTCATTCACGCTCAATCAGTTCTCATCTGTTAAGCTCAAACCTGGCTATTTGCAAATGGCCTAAGGGAGCAAAACTTTTTTTTCACGGGCCAGATTCCCATATCTTAAGTTTGTACAAGCACAGACCAGGAAGGTGTTTGCTGTTGGCTTCCCTCTGTTAAAACGTTGCATCTCATCTGCTCTGCTCACAAGCTTTCCACAATGGGCACGGTCAATGAGGATCTAGGATGGGAAGGACCTGCAGGATCCTCTGGCCAATGCCTCTACCAGATGGTTTTGTCCTGTTGAAAATAGTCCCTAAATCCATTTGAAAATGAGCTGAGCTTTGCAACACCATGGCTGGAAAGCTGTTGGTTAGAAACTAGCTCTAATTTCCCATGAAAATGTTTTCCCAGCCACTCCACTCATCTTCCCTGCACTTGTTTCGCTCTGTGGTCACAATTACGTCAGCAGGCATGGTGCAAGCCTGGTTGGAGCTTCTCATCGTTCCCCTAATAAAATGAGCATTAGCAACATGGCCCACAAAAATGTCTTTGAAAGCAGTGTCAGAAAGTGGGAGGTGTCTTACTTGGAAAGGGCTGAGAGTTCAAGCAATGAAAAGAAAACAGCCTTGACCAATCTCTCAGTTCTGTTTGTAATTATCTGGGCTCCAGTGGGTGTTAAAACATCTGTACTGGTTTGGCAGGGACTGGGAAGTACAGCTTGTGCCAAAGGCAAGAACTGGCAGGGGTTGAAAGCAGCAGAGCAATATCTTAGCATGGTATTTGCACTTAGAAACGTGAGGCTGGCAGCCTGTCCTGCAAGCGCTTTTTAGTTAGGGTCAGCCCCAGCCCTATCCCTGTCCCCATGTCCCCTGTTCACTACAGCCTGAACCCCTCTGGGACCATCCCAAGGAAGAAATAAAGGCAGTTAAAGGAGATGTGGGGTCGGCTGAAGTCCTGAAGCCTGCTGGATTCAACAGTGCGCTGGACTTTGGTTGCCATCAGTTCAGCTCCATGCTACACTCTTGCGTTTATTATCTCTGTGCATGACCATTTCCACCTGGACACTCTCCATCTCTTCGTGGTTGCAGCAAGCAAATCTCCTCCCACTGGATATTTCTGCGCTAAGTAGCAGGGCAAGCTTCCAGCATGGATGTTGCTGTTTGAACCCTGCGCACTAAAGCACAGGCTGGTTTTGCGGTTATTTTTAACACACAGCAGCAGCAGAGTTGGGTTTAGTGGGGCAACAGAATATAATAAAGAGCTTAGTCCTCAGAGGACTTGGGGAAGGTAGATTTATCACAGTCTGCTTGAGGGTAATGTTTTTTGAGTTTTGGCATTGCTCATCCTTTGACTCAGGAAGAAAACATCCTCCAGAATCTAAAGACCAAAGCAAACTCTCTTTCACCTGATGCTGTCTCACAGGTTGGGAATCATTCCATGGTCTTATTCAGCAGTTCTCACCCTCCTTTTCCTCACTCAAATGTGGCTTGCAAAGTAAGGCGAGACAATCCTTGAAACCCCAAAGAGACAGATTACATTACCACCTTTGTGGCTGTGCCCATCCTTGCACACACCACAGATGGTACCAGCACCAAGACCAAAATCCTCATCTTCTTGCCCGGTGCATCGTGTAAGCTTCACGCTTGGCTTAGGGCCAGCTGAAAATGTTCTCACATCCTCCAGCTGGAAAATGACATTTAATCAAAATTGGAGCTTGCCAAGTTATCACTTGCAGCCAGAAATTACAAGAAACCTTTAGAGGATAAAAGTGAATTTTAAGTAAAAGGGGAGAAGGTCAAGGTATTTTCATTTGTTCTCATCAGAGTGGATCACTTTTGGGGGTAGACTGCCCTGCTTTGATCAAAGATCCTCATTAAGCACTTCAGAAGTGAAAGGGCAATTCTGAGTGAAACTCTTTATTTTTTCTGAAATTCCTTCAAGTTCAGAATGAAAAGGTGTTAATCAAAATTGACGCTGAAAGTGGATGAAAATGGATTCCAGTGAGAGTGGAAAAGAATACACTGAATTTTTACCATCTCTGAAGTGGAGTTTGTGACAGGCTCATCATCCACTCCGCTCACTGCACCATCATTCAGAGTCTGTATGTACCACTTCTGAGAACTCTTCCTTCCTCACAGGAATGGTATATATTTATTTATTTAGTTTTAATTGCCTAGATGACCCATGTATGAACTTGGTGTATATGATGAAATAGAATGAATGAGATTCAATGCCTGGTGCCCCTCTCATCACTGTCACAGTCCTTCATTCATGTGATGAAAAGTGGTTTCTAACAAATATGCAGTGCATTGGAGCCATTTCCCCCTGCAGATGCTGTGAGGAATACACAATGATATAATGGATTTTGGCTACAACCACAGGAATGCAGGAATTACCAGGATCAGACTGGATCAGAAGCCAGCCTGCTCCAGCTTTCCATCTCCAAATGCTTCAGAGACAGCAAAAAACTTCATAGAGATCACTCATGCAGCAATGCACCTGCAGGGAAAACTCATTTGTGCCTCACTTTATCATTTATAAACCTTATTAAAGCAAATATTTTAACTTATCTGAGGGCATTCTTGCACTCAGAGCAGCATTAATTCTTTAAGCCACTTTATCTGTAAAACAAACCACTCTGCCCTACAGGTCTGTGAACAGAGGGTTAGTCTTCCTTTCAAACTGCACCAAGAGACACCAGATGGTAGCATGTGTTCTCATTACTGAGATATGTCAATGGATTTTTTACTGCAAGACACTGTTTGTTCAGGGCTAGGACATCATGGACTCATCTGCATAAAAATATTAGAGACAGGAACAGGACAGGGTGGTCCTTCCAGCAACGTGCCAAAAATATTAAAAGTATTTGCAAGCCTGTACTCTGAGTTCTTAAAGGCAGAAGAAATGGTGGAAGCAAGTCTCTGGAACAGAAAAGCCAGGAGGATCTTGGACCCTCAGAAGGAGCTATGTCAACTCCAGAACCCAGATATAATGGTATTAAGAACCTGTAATAAACCTGTAAAAGCGTCAATGAACTTTAATTGAAAATCACAAATCTGCCGCTTTCTTAGACTCATGGAATGAAGTTTGGGGATGAGGAAAAACCATGAAAGCTAAGAAACTGTGATTGAGAAACTCAAAATAAGTAAAAATTTAAAGAATGAAGAGACACTCAGTGCTCTCCAGGAAAGAGAATCTTCTGCTCTATCAGAATTTTTTTTCAGATAAACCTCAAGAGAGGAAGGTACCATTTTCACCTGGAAGATCATGTGTCAACAAGGTTTTGACACTAACAATAACTCTCAAAATAACCATCAACTAGCAAAAAGATTCATCACAAAATTTATGGATTTCAAGTGGGTATTTGAAAGACTTCCTCATGACTCATTTGAGAGCAATGTGAACCGTTATGGCAAGCCAGCAAAAATAATTACCACCATAAAGGCTTTATATCAAGGCTGAGCCTGTGCAAAGTATATGCAGGCTCAAGGGAATGGTTTATACACAGACAGCAATGTCAAACAAGGTTGTACTTGGCAGGGCTGGTGATCTTCTGTGAGACAGAGGTGAGGATGGAGCCATAGGTAGTGCAGTAGCCATGCACTATGCCCAGCACTTGCCCAGTACTTCAAAAAGAGGATTGACTGTTAGTTATGAAAAAAAAATAGCAAATTCTATGAGTCACTCAACTTCAGCTTACTTTCAAAAGCAATGGCATGCAAGAAGAGGGGCAGCTTATGTATTTGGCAGTAAAATGATGTAAGGCAAAATACCAAAAATTGGCAAGGATCAGCTGTGTTGGTCAGGGTGGGATTTGGTCATGTAAAGATGATATTTTTTAGGTGAAATGTTATTTTCCATCCTAATGAGCACATATAAGGGGTGGCAATCAATCAAAGGTGCAAACAAGTCAGACATATTCTTTGGTATGTGACGACAACCCAGTAAGTATGAAAGGAAGCCCCCCTCAGTAAGGGCTGAGATGTGCCAGAGCTTGTGCCACCCATCATGTAGTGGCTGGAAGACTATGAGAACATCATACAGAGCAAAAAGGGTGAGAAAACACAAGCCTGGACTTACCTAGAGCCAAGGGGTATCAGACAATATGCTGTGATATGGACTCAGACAAGGCAATGGCTCATCTCCTGCTCTGCCTTCTCATCTTGCTGGTGATGCTAACAGTGAACAACTCCAATTTTACTTGCTGGGATTGCTGAGGTATCTCAGCTCCTCATGACACTTCGAGGCTTGGTATTTCCCTGCAGTGTACGTTCATAAATATCACAGAATTGCAGAAAAATTTGGGTTGGAAAAAACCTCTGGAGTTGGTGTAGTCCAACCTCTGCTCAGAACAGGGAATGCTACAGCAGATCAGGAGTGTCCTCCAGTTGGGTTTTGACTATGTCCAAGGATTGAGTCTCAAGTCAGGTTTGTTTTGTTTTGGTTTTTTTTCCCATGCTTAACTCT
>WAAB01011529.1:34044-45838 GCA_013389865.1 Piaya cayana | reverse complement strand
CCTCCAGTTGGGTTTTGACTATGTCCAAGGATTGAGTCTCGAGTCAGGTTTGTTTTGTTTTGGTTTTTTTTCCCATGCTTAACTCTAAGTATCTGTTTCTTCCTCTGTGGCTTAAAGTGACTGTAAGCAGGGACCAACTGTTAAGCTGTTCCTTGAATGCCTGGTGGCAATCTTTCTAGGTCTGACTCCCAGAGACAGAAGCAGCAGACTAGGGGCAAGAGGGGAACATGAATGACACCTAATTTTTCCAGTCAGTCTCATTTTTCATTGAGTTTTTCAGCAGCTGTGGCCAACTGTCCCTTTTAAGACCATACCAAGCTTGGAGGGAACAGGCATCATGACCAGGATGCCTTTGGCAGCAAATTGCTACAGGCAGAAGAAAAGATGCACCAATATGTCTGTGCAATGTGTGATTGCTGAGTTGGTTTGAGCAGAGGCTGCCTTTATGCTCAGTGCTTGTGCAGCACCTAGCATAGCAGAAGATTGGTTTCTTGGCTACATCTACATTGTGAGGGACCCTGAGAGATGTTTTGAGCCTTCCCAGAGAGAGTCAGGATGCAGACAGGGCACACATGGGGCAGCCTCAGATCAGGTGTAACCCCACTGTCCAAGTAATAAATAACCAACATTACAGTTCTGACATCGTACCACACTAAATAATGCAGAAGTATGTTTGAGAAGCAGGCAGTAATTATAACTGAAGCATAGAAATCATCTAGGGAAGAAGTGTTATCTTTACAGATAAAATCAGTAATAAATGGTACTGCATTCATAAATAAAAATCAGTCTAGAAACAAACCCTGACTGGTGTCATGGAAAGTTCACAGCAACTGACAGCTTCACGGCTCCTTCCTGCTTCGTGTGCCTTCACTCAGAAGTTTTAAAGGCTTTAGAAAGCTTTTCCTCTACTTAGGCTCAATTTTAATTGGAAATATAAAGCGATACAAACCAGTAAACAAACAGGCATGGGGGTCTGGGAAATGAGAGTCTAAATCTATCCTGGCTTTTATCAAGTTTTACAAAGCAGCACTCAGGGTGTGTAAACTATGTCCTCTATCAAAGGTTTGGAGGGAACAACATGAAATATATGGAGGGAAGAATAGAGACTTATGTTGGCCTGGGAAAAACTGCTTGAAATTATCCACCAAAAATGTCACAGTGATTTCCTCCTCTGTCCTCCGACTTGCTTGCACAACATTTTGGGGTCCTGCATCCATTGTGTTTCCTGGTTGTCCCCTACATCATCTACAGATCTGCATCCCATCCTGATGTCAGAGCAGCTTTGTGGACATGGGGTGCAGCTCCATGAACTCTGACATGGCATAGCTGGGGCACACAGGCTAAAAAAGTTCCAGGACACTTCTGGGAAATATAAATGCAGGTGAATTTGACTGCAGGTTTCCTCCCAGCTGGCTGACACCCAAAATGCCTCCCTCCCTCACTTGGTTTCACTCAGACAGTGCTGCTTCGCTGGTCACTCTGCTCCAAGCCCATCAGCTGGTTTTGGTTTTAAAGGCTTTGCGTGGTTTTGCTTTTTGATGCATTTTTCCACGGTCAGTAAGTCATTCTAAAAATTCCTCAGTGCCCATTAAACTAATGGGGCAGACCTGCTGCACACAGGGCTCATAGCAACAAAAGCCAATTATAAAACGAAGAATTATTTTAAATGTGTTTCTGATTCTGGATACCTGACCCAGAAGACAGTACTGGGCAGGACTGAGATGTATATATGCAGCTTGCCAATCTCTGCAGGGATACCTGTGCTGGAAAGGCTGGGGAATACTTTTTGCTCTAATAAAACCCTCTTGAACCTCACATTTCTTCCTTCTCTCCCAGCTCAAATCCCAGCCTCAGCTCAGCAAACCCAGTGGGGCTTTGGCCAGTAAGGGGTAGAATTTTCCCCTAAGGCCCCAGTTTGCTAGCTCCATATTTATCTTCCAAACTGGCTGGTTGGATATCCTTATGCTGGGCGCCTGCTGGGACACAGTCAAGAAGAACTGGAATATTTGGCTGTTGGTCTTTTTTGAAAGCTGAGCATAAATTTACTTTTTTTGCTGGCTTTATTTGCAGTGAGACAAGAGCCTTCTTTTTCTATAAACCTGGTGCTCTCACAAATGGCTGTGTCCCCTTCCAGTTCCCATCCGTGCTGGGTATGGTTAAAGTGGGCTCAACTAACATGTATCTTCCAGGGGTCTCTCTGCGATGGCAGAGTTGTGGGTTTGAAAACACAAGACCGCTACATCTTCTGGACTTTTCCAGCCCTACGTCTCCAGAATGTCCCCATCCATAATAAAATATCTAAATATTAAAATCCCCCAAATTTGTAAATTCCCAAATCTCAAACTCTGAAAAAAATGTTGATCTGGCACTGCAAACCTCAGATATTCAATGACATCAGATTCCCTGAAGCCAGAAGCTTCACTTTCTAATTATGTAGATACCTTAAGAACTTTCTTGCTTTCTGGTTTTAAAGACCTCTGTATCCTTATTCAGCCCTCCTCTTGTCATATTGACAAGCTAGAATATGCTTTTGATATCAACAGTGACCATCACACCAGCACAATGTTGACTCTGGTCTGTGCGATGCTTCTGGTAACTCAACATAATGAAGAACTAAGTACAGCCAAAAGAACTATGGAAGAACAGATGATGATCCAAATCTCTCAAAGGCCTTGACAGCAATTCTGAGACAGGTGAGGTTCATTTCAGCAGAGTTTCATGGGTCTACAGTCTACCTAAGCTCATGAGCCCAGCTCCTTGGTGAGCCAAGGGGAAGAAATGGGTATTTTCTGACTGCAAATGATTTTAGACATCTTTTTCCTTCTTCTTCTAAAAAGTGGACAGATTATAACTGCCAGCACACACTCCAAACAAATGGCATCAGCTCCCTCTACAAAATGTCAGTAGTATCACAGCAAGGAGACCTTGACAAGGGGGTAGAGATCAGTAACGGCTCTCTCCCTGTTTCTGTCTTCTAGGAAACAAATTCAGGTCCTTTGCAGCTCTCAGCTCTTCAACTGATGCCTTAGCATCTCAACTGGCTCATCTCCAAAGGGAAAGAGAGGAAAAAAGGCAGCAGGTACTTAACTACTCTAGAGCTGTTCCTTTGTGCCAAGACCACTCCTTCTCCAGTATTGTTTACACTGAAAGAAAAGCTGAAAACTGTCAGATCTTAAAATAACTTTCTGTTTGTGGAGCAGGAAAACCAGGGTCAGGGAAGTCTGGAACAAATTTAAAGAGGCAGGATGACTAAAGAGGCAGGATAACTGAACACAGGCAAAGAAGTGTCATGCAACTGAAGTTAAACCATGAACCTGGTGCTAAGTAAGTTGGGGTAACCAGAACTCTCATGCCCATTTGTGTGCATCTGGCTTAAGCCTGAAGCTGAGATGTGACATCTGCATTTGTCCTCCCAGAGTGGATCTGCAGCCATGGTTGTTGCCTTTATCAAAAAAACCCAGCACCTGGTAGAGAAGGATGGTTGGGACTGATCCAAACACCCTCAAGATGTGCAGCCAGTGGTTTGAGAGGTGACTTACAGTGTTTTAAAAGGAGCTCCATGACACTGAGTGCAGAAAGTACTGACGGGAACACTGAAGAAAAGGCTACATTAATACAGATGGTAGTATGTTGGGTGAAAGGAGAGGGGTCAAGGCTTGAGGACTCCACATAGCTGTCTGAGCACAGGCCATCTACAAGTCCCAAATGGGATAGAGGACATTAGATCTTTGGGTAGGTAAATAAGACATGGGAAAGTGGGATCCATGGAGAGGACCATCAACCCTGTGTGTCAAACTGAACTCAACCATAACCTTGTTCATTGCTTGTCATAGAGTGCTGTACTGTCTACCAGGGGACAGACTGACCTCTAAGTGAGCTGATATCCAAGTACAACCCATACCACAGCTTAAAGATGAAGTCAAGACCAATTGACTTACAGAGACAGAAGCTGAAGGGTTAAGTTGTGGCCCAACATGAGGGCACAGGGCTTCGAAAAGGGCTGCCTGCTCAGCTGCCCTTAGGTGGCAGTGCTGCCTACAGATATTGAAACACAGCACACCAGGCAGGTGCTTTCAGGGGCACAAGGACACCACAGTACCTCCCTCCTTGCCCCCGTTTCTCAGCCCCCATTTGTCACCCTCCAGCATGGCGCAGGGCTTGCAATTCATCCAGGGTGTGAGGAAGGAAAGAGGCGTGTGCCAGGCACAATAGCAAGGAAGTACCTGGCCTTGTGGCAGTCATTAGTGTTTCCCTTCTGCTTCAGTTCTGCCTTTGCCATGAAAAATGCAGCAAGAGGGAAAGATGGGACTTCCCTGGGTCTGTGATGTTTTCTGGGCTCCTTGCTGCTCCAATCCTGTGTGCAGGGATGGTGAACATCAGTGATTTGGAGGTGTTTGGGGAGGTGGGTGGTATATGGCATGCAAACGTATTTTACTCCAGTCTTGCTACCTGCAGCCACTTCACTGAACTTCTGGGCAGCTCCTGTTTTCCCAACAAGTCTTTGGGGGTATCTTTGTGCTGTTCTTTCTCCAGTCCACCTTGTTCAGCAAACACCCATGCAATCTGGCTGCAAGGAACTGATGAGATAGGGAGCATTTCTGGTCTGATGCTGGAACCAACACATTTATTTTGGAGAAGCAAGGAGGAAAGAAGATCATCCATACAGGCTCACAGGCAGCCCGTGTAAACAGGCAACAGTCTGGGGAGCAACCAGCCAGAGACTTGTGTGGGACTCACAGCCAAAGTAAGTCAAGTGATTATGATACTAAAACAATAATTTTGTTCTCATGGGCTGGAAAAGGATAACCAGTGGGCATGGGGTCTGGAGCAGTATCAAGCCAGAGACCCACAGCAGAGATGTGCACATGGGATGCAGAAGATCTTATTAATGTGAACAGAAAGTCACTGTTGTCTGGGGGCCGCTCCAGCAAACTCTGCTGGAGTGAGCACGGTGGAGTTGAAGAAGGAAGGAAAGACATTCAGCTCTTCATTAAACATTAATGCTCAGTCCTGACTTGCATTCAGTGAGATGGTAAAAGCCTCAGGATTGCTGGGGATTGATCCTAACTGCAACACAAAATGCCAGCGCTGAGCCTTGGAGATGGAGCAAGGAGTGAGCTGGAGTCTGGGACTGCAGTGAGACAGCCCCTTGGCAGAAGGCAGAGAAATGCATAAAAGAAATAAAATCCTAGATGGAAAAAAAAAAGAAGATGACATGCCTGGTTGGGGTGGGAAAGGCCACTGCTGCCAGACACAACCCATTGGGGCAGCAGCCCAGCACCATCACTTTCCCATGCCCTGTTCACCCTCTCTGAGTGATGGGAGCCTTCAGCAAAGACATTTACTCACACACAAATATTCCCTTCCCTACTTCCATGGCTGGGTTAAACCTCTAGCACAGGGGCATTAATGCAGTGCATGAATAAGCTCTTAAATGCACATGGGTGTTTGCTTAGCACCCATGAATTGAAGAACCTGAGAGAGCCCCTGCCCTGTCGAGGAGATGGATGAGCAGCTGCAAGGAGGTCCTGGGGTTGCACAGTAAATTGGGATGTAGTTAATAAAGGTATCAACCTCCCTGTAATAACTAATCTGTGCACAGGACCCCCGCAAAGACACACACACTGTGAAGATGAATGGTGGTTCATGAGAAATTAAATTATATGCTGCTGTATCTCTGCCTCTGAGTTCTACCAGGAATGGAACACAGCAGGGTTTTGGCCAAAGTATCAGTTCTAGAAAGGGTTAATGGCACACAAGATATATTTAGTGGGATTTGGTATTTTTTTAACTGCAACAAACAAAGCATATGAGAAAATCTAGTTCACAGCTGAGCCCTGGCTGCCTGCCCACTAGGGCAGGGAAAATGCAGATGGTTTGAAATACCCACGCGCCAGCATATCTCCTGCAGTCTATGGGTCAAGGTCCCCAGCAGATCTCCCTCCATCATATTTGAGCTGGCTAAGGTTGTAGCAGTGCAAATTGCAGTGTAAAACCAGTGCTGAGCGAGGAGCAAATATACTTTGCTTGGGCCCTGCCAGCTTCCCCAGAGATGTGGAGGAACCGAGATCCTGCGAGGTTCTGCTTGTTCAAAAGTAGCAATTAGCTCTCAAAGTAAATAGGTGTTAACAGAAACAAAAAGCTTCACCGCAGTTTGGGTAAACACCTTAGAGTCAATTTGATTTCTCTTCTCCCAGAAGATGTAATTGAACTGCTCTGCAATTATTTTCAAGTTGGGGAATGATGCCACCACAGTAGCTTTGCAAAGTGGCTGCTCCTCGGCAGCACCAGGGCAGCCAGAGGTACCTGCCACTTCACTGACATTTAGGTTCCTGAAGCTGAAAGGAGTTTCCTTTCAATGAACCAGATGTATAACACAGTCTGTGATCAGCTAAACCAGCATCTAACTGTAGCACAATGTTAAACTACCCTAACTCCAGCCTATTTCTTAATCCTTAGAGTCCCCCTGTCTAGACAGCGTATAAAGGACTAATGTGAAAACCAAGCAATAGAATATTTACACTTCCCATCAAGCTGCAAACAGAAAGAAGCATCAAAGAGTATAAATTCAGTTGGCCTTTTAATATTTTTGCCTTTGGGAAGCGCAAGCAGCACCCAAATGCGGTCTTGCACTGATGCAGAGGGTTCACAGCTAGTTTGCATCACTGCATGCAGCTACTTTTGAACTGCCCATTAGCTCACTAAATTGTACTAAAAAGCAACTGAAACCCATCTTTTCCCTAAGATCTTGGGGAGCTGGTGAAAAAGGCTTTTACCAAACTGCTCCAAAAGCTATTGAATTTTAGCTCTTCCACCAGTGAGTTAAGAGCAAACTCGTGATCTGTAGCTGGGGCTCAGCTGACGCAAGGTATCCCTTCAAGCAGGAGGTAATTCAGCATGAGATGGCAGTTGTAGTAAATGCCTTTGCCAGTGACGGAGAATCTCCCTGGCCAGAATGTGAATATAATCCAGCCAGGAATAACCTGGCTTTGAGGCTGGACCTAGCAAGGCTTTTGAGTCAAAATAAAGCAGTTACCCACCCAGGAACAAGTACAACCAGAAAAATGTGCACAGTGGCTTCTCCGGCAGTTTCTGATCTCATTCCACCACCCTGCCTGCCTGCTAGGAGAGAGAGGCTTAGTTATTTAATTGCTACAATTAGCATGGAGCTATTCCTGCTCATAATGGTTACTGTTTCCTCCTCTTTTTGGTGCATCCAATAACTGACTCATTCACTCTCTAAGGCAGAGGTCACAACAAGGCACAGAGAAGCCTGAGAATGGTGGAGTGAGGGTCTAACAGAGGAATACCAGAATATCCGAAGCTCTATTTGTAATCAAGAACTGTCATAAGCTCATGCAACCTCCTTACCCTCTCCCATCCATCAAGTGATGGCTTCAAGGAGGTGATGAAGAGGGAGCACAGCAGGTACAAAAATTGCTGCAACTGTTTTATTTCTCCCTCCAGCTGACCCATCAAGAAGGATGGGTGATGTGCTTAATGTATGTGAAGATGGACAAGACTTCCAGTATCTACCACATCGCAACAATCCCTCCACCTCTCTACCCAGCCTCAGACCATGGGTCACTCAAACAATTTATCTACTTTGGGAAATCAATTATTTATTTGCCATTACTTAGCAGGGATGGTGAAGGAAAGGTGAGTATGTGGTCACTGCTTTGTCAAGCACCAAAGAGAAGCACCCACCCTGAATAATTAATGTTCCCTCTTTTCTGCAGCATCTGGACACATCTGCTGCATTCACTGTTGCAGGCTTTTTCTCGGCTGACTCAGAAAACTATGCTTTGGCAGCTGGGTTTCAAGTGGGTACTTTCCCTACAGCACTAACAAGCTGTGATTTTGTTACAAATAGCGAATTTTGTTCCTCTTTTGCTGATGTCATTCCATGATAGTGCAGGGAATAGTGCTCGGATCTCTGCAGCCTGATGAGCCCTATGTGCCCTTTGGGACAGATGTACTTGCAAGTGGGAGATTGTTTTTCTTTTTGCTGCCCAGATTTATATTTCACTGAAGTCCAGTATCGATCCCACTCCTGTTGGACTGAAAGCTCGTTTTACTAAATGGGAGAAAAAACAGTTCCCCCAGCTGAATGCACATAAAATGGAAAATCCTGCAACAAAACAGCTCTTAAAAAAAAAGAGGCATGAATGATTTCACTGAACCTTGAGGACTGCGCTGCTGACATTGGAACGGGATGTAATTTATTTAGCCTGACCTTTCCATGAAAGACCATGCTGGAGGTGTTATCGAGGATCCTTTCTACCACTTGTACACCCATTGCCAAGGTGACGTCCCCTTTCATGCGTCACTCAGTGAAGATTGCATCCGTGCTGCTGTGATGCTTTGTTTGCTGTCCTGCTTGACAAGCTCTTGGCAGGATTTCAGCTCCCACGGATGGCAGCTGGTCCACGAGGGATCAAAACAGATTCAAGCTGGACATTTTTATGTGGAATTTCATGTCAACAAAGCATGGGACCGGGGACCCCTGGATGAGAATGGACCATGGATGAGATAAAGCAAAGGTGCCCAAGGATGCTGCCAAAGTGTAATGAGATTATCAGACAACTGCATTGCTGTACCCCCTGCTCATCCCCATTCCATCTTACTTGGGGTCTATGTGAGCCCTTGTGGTGCCAAGGAAGCAGAGGCAGCTTGCTGGTGTTCACTGCAGAGGTCTGCCAAAGCACAGCCAGGTTTGGATGGTGGAGCATGACTGGTGGAACAGGTCCTACTGCTGCACAAAACCACCCAGTGTTTTCTTCTCCCCTCCCAGCATTTCCAGGGGGTGCCAAGAGAAGACAGGGATGTAGATGGAAAGGATGTGTTTGCCTTTCACAAGAGATCCTTTTGGTGGTGGGGACAGCTACAGCAGGAAGCAATATAGTCCCAGCAAAGCCTCTCCCTAACCCCATCAAGGGATTGAAATCTCTGAATACTGCTGATTTCTATAACTCTCAAAGGGACTTCAGTGACGGATGAAGACAAGAGCTGCAGCTAGAGAAGTCTTCAAACCACATCAGCTGCTTATAAGAGACTTAAAAGGCTACAGTGATGTGTGGGGAAATAAATTAAATGGCCCACAGGGGCAAAGCCTGTAGGAAAGAGACATGGACATTTCCCATGCATCCATCTATTTCCCACTCTAGCCCTCCTAGCCTCGTGGTGGGCTGCAGCCCCCTCCCACAGGCCTTTTCTGAAACAGGAGCCAGGCTGTGTTGGGAGTAGAGGACAGGAGATGCTCTTGGTCACGGACATGGCTCTCATGGTACCTGTGTTCTCCTCAGACTGGTTGAAGCCACAGATCTGGCAGATGCTGCGAACCCACTTGTTCATGTCGTCCTCAGTCTCAGCCACAAGGTAGAAGGTCCTGTCACTGGTCTTGATGTCAAAGATGTAGCTGTCTTGCAGCTCCTTCTTGTTGAAGGTCAGGCCTGCATCCACCTGCTCGCAGAAATTGAGGTTGATCACACGCAGAGGTTTCTTGGAGTGGTCATTTTTGTAGTACTCCAGGACATCGGGGTCGCCACTCATCCGACCGCTCCGCAGGACGAACCAGCGTTTCTTCCATGCCTGAAACCAAGAAGAAAGAAAGCATGAACCCACCACTTAAGTAGCGAGGGGCAAGAAACCATTGCCAGGTACAGGGTGACACAGATGGCCACAACACCTCTCTGCCCTGGGATGCTCTGGGATGCTGCTCGGGACATCCCTGCAAGAGGTGCACAGACTCAGCTCAGTTCATCAGTTCAATACTCAAATTACCTTGGTGATCTGGGAGAATTAAAACTGAAATATCATTGTAGCTTAAGATGACCACAAGAAATTCTAGTCTTGAGGCTCAGAGCAACCTTCCTCCTACTCTACAGCCCGGCCACATTCCCAGAACACGAATATCCTCTGTTCCCCTTGCTCCTTGATGCAAGACAATATGTCAGGCAGAATTACCGGCAATCACAGTGCTGAAATGCCTTTCAGCAGCTCAAAGGAACTCAGGCACTTTGGACACAGTGCCCTGGGTATCCTGCCCTTCAAAGAAACCCCTGAGAGCATCACAGCGCACGTGTGCAGATCACACCAATCCAATCTCTGTTTAAATGCCAGGATAGAAAGGCTAATAAAACCAATGGGGAACTCGTTTGTTTTTTTAAATATCAGGAATAATGCCAGGGAGAATGTGGAGAATCCAAGCTTCATTTGTTTTTCAGCATCTTCTGCTCCCTGCTAAGTAGGAAAGTCCTTAGCAAAGGAAAAGGTTATCATTGATTCTTCTGAACGCTGCCTATGGCAGCCCCCAGCCAAACCATCCCAGGAAACAGACTCAGGGGGTTGTCATGTTTGAAGCAAACTGGCAAAATAAATGTCGGCTATCAGCCCTGTCACTGGGAGTGGCAACCACTGTGCTCACCCCATGCCAAGTGCAGTTCAAACCCACAGGAGGTGGAACAGCCACAGTGATAATGTGCTGAATGCTCCAGCTTCCATAACACAGTGGATTATGCAGATATAACTCCCTATCCCATGGGCTGGAGGGGCTTGTGGGGCTGGCCTCTTCTCCCAGGTGTCAGGGGACAGGACAAGGTGGAATGGCCTCAAGCTCCGCCAGGGGAGGTTTAGGTTGGAGATTAGGAAGAAGTTTTTTACGGAAAGGGTCATTAGGCACTGGAATATGCTGCCCAGGGAGGTGGTTGATTCGCCTTCCCTGGAGGTGTTTAAGTTACGGGTGGACAGGGTCCTGAGGGACATGGTTTAGTGTTTTGTGGGAGTGGTTGGACTCGATGATCCAGTGGGTCTCTTCCAACCCGGTGATTCTGTGATTCTGTGATTCTGTGAACTCTTTGCAATCATCTTGGCAACCGCAGAAGAGAACTCCACTGAGCTGTTTCCCATCATAAAGCTACGCTACCTTGCAGAGGGCTTAGCTCCCATGGCGTATGGTAAGGAAGAACTATGTCTTAGCACAGTCCTTAAAACATCTTTGTTCAGTCTTCCTCTGAATGTGGTTAAAGTTCAAGAGGTGCATGAACAATATGGGCTGGACATGGCTGATGTGGGTGAGTGGGGTGATATGGGGTATTGCTAGCATTCCTGCATTACCTGATGCAGACTTCTGTTTGCACCAAGGGAAGCCAAGGCAGCAGATGTGATCCCCAGCATCCTGCCATGACTATAGACATTTTTTTAATTTGAAGAAATTTACCTTAACTATTTTGCTAAAAAAATCACCAGGTTTTGGGTTCATGTGATTATGAGAGGTTGGGTCATGAGGAAGCACATGACATCCCCTAAGAAGGAAGAACCAACAGCCACAAATATCATTAGTAAGCCAAGAGAGGCAGCATGGCGAGTGGTGAGCTGGGACCTCCATGATGCTTCCTGGGAGGTGAATACAGCCCCGTGAGTCTTTGCATCTGGGTGAAGGCCACATGCGGCATCTCAGCCACCCAACTGCACCAGAATCCCACAATTTTAGAGAATTTTGTGGCTGAAATAAGAGTGAGAAAGACCTGCAATGTTTTCTCTGAATGGTCCCATTTTCACCATGCTTCTCAAAGACTACAAAATAGCTTTTGTTGGTGTCTTTGGTATTTGTAACCAAATTAGTTTTGCACTAGTTCTCTAACTGGCTCCCAGTGCCAGGAATGTGCTGGCCAAACCCCTTTCCATCATCTTCCAACAGTCCTGGAAGACTGGGGAAGTTCCACTAGACTGGAGGCTGGCTGATGTTGTGCCCATCTACAAGAAGGGTCGCAGGGAGGATCCAGGGAACTACAGG
>WAAB01011529.1:0-33417 GCA_013389865.1 Piaya cayana | reverse complement strand
TGGAGAAGAGGAGGCTGAGGGGAGACCTCATTGCTCTCTACAACTACCTGAGGGGAGGTTGTAGAGAGGAGGGAGCTGGCCTCTTCTCCCAAGTGACAGGGGACAGGACAAGAGGGAATGGCCTCAAGCTCCACCAGGGGAGATTTAGGCTGGACATTAGGAAAAAATTTTTCACAGAAAGGGTCACTGGGCACTGGAACAGGCTGCCCAGGGTGGTGGTTGAATCACCTTCCCTGGAGGTGTTTAAGGCACGGGTGGACAAGGTGCTGAGGCACGTGGTTTAGTGTTCGATAGGAACAGTTGGACTAGATGATCTGGTGGGTCTCTTCCAACCTGGTGATTCTATGATTCTATGATTCTATGGAAGCAACTTCAGTGCAATCTTTCAAATGCAGTGGAGCAGCAAATTGCTTAGCAAGAGGACGTGCAAGGCTGTCAGATTTTGGTTTCATCCAGGATACATTCACCCACTTCTCATCAAAACAGCTACTCTTAGATTAAAAAAATGCACACAGTGGAGCTGCATCCATCAGGGGGGAAAAAACCCAATTTCACCAGGCAGCAGCAATAATTTGCTAGTCTGTCTCCCCAAAGTAGAACACGTACATCACTGAGAAACAAATTCACAAGTTTTTTTTTCTACCTCTAGATAAAAAATGCCCCATTACATTCTTCCTGTTAACACTGAACAATTTCTTTGCAGCCACTCAGCAGGACTAAGACATGGGCACACATCAGCGAGGAGTTCTGAAAAAAGATCAAATTGTGTAGCGACATGACCTGCCACCTGAATGAGGACACATCTGACACCAGTTCTTGCTACTTGGCTTGTTTCTTTCCACCCATTTGAACTCAAGCCTTGCAGCATCCCTTCGTGGCTAGGAAGCTGCATTAAACAAAACCCACAAAGTACAGAAACTAGACTTCAGAATGTAAAGCTTTCATGGCAAAACAGGAGGAAATGCTGCAAGCAAGGCCAACGATGGTACCATGGCTTCCCTTTTTATCGCCGGCGTGAGAGCCTCAACTTCTCTAGTTCTCTTTGGGCCATCTGGCAGTAATGGAAAGCCCCATGCAGTCAATATTTGGCAGAGAAAACAATTTAACACATGCAGTCTTGTGGTATCTGGTAAGTCCTAACATTAGCTGGCTGCTAGAGAACTGCTTTTGCCAGGACAAAATTTCTTGGGGAGCTTCAGGAGCTGGAGTATCACTGGAGGGTGGGAACCCTAAACATGACAACAGGCTTACCAGCCCAGGCTGACTATCCTGTCCACCCTTACCTAGTAGTCTCCTGATGATTAAAAAAAAAAATCAGTGGGTTTTTTGTTTTGTTTTTTTTAAAACAGCTACAGATACAGGAAAAAAGCTCACAGCAGCAGCTGCTGGACTTGTCTGTCCTGGACAATTGGCTACAGACAGCAGAGTGAGATGTATCTCCCACTGCATGTCCCTGCAGCAGGACCAGCCATTTCTACCTCCTAAGATCAGTTCCTGAGCCAGAGGAATAAATATGGGCCATTACCAGACAATGGAAGGAAATAATAAAGAAATATCTTGGAACCTTCTTAGTTTGGGGAAGATTTTCCCTATTTCTTTGAGCATTTGAGCACTGAGCTCAGCAAGTGTATTTTAGTTGTTCCTTGTGGATTTGATATGTCTCTGTTAGGAAAGGAATTCAGCTTGTGTTTGCCAGGCTAAGGCTGCATTTGAAGCATCTTGCACCACTAGTGGAGTTTGCTTCAGAGTATAGCAGCATGTGGCAAAGGATATGTAGCCTGTAGGCTGTGGGTCATGCTCCTGGGACATCTATTTCCCTGTTCAAAGCTATCATTATCATCCAAATCTTCCACATTTAGGCTTCCCTAGAATATTATCTTCATACAAGAGGGTGATTTAAGGGTCTACCAACCACCAGCTACAACAGCAGTAGGATGCACAGAATCCATACCTGGACGGCAATTGCAGCCCATGCCAAACCAGAGGAGAATGTAACTCCGTATGAACCTACACGCTCTGTTTCCAAGACCTTCTCCCAGCACAGGGCTGTGATGGCCAACCTGCATCTCCTCTTCCACCTGAATTTGCTATCTCTATTTCTGTTTCTTCCTGGCTCCTTTCAAGCCCCTGTTCCTTTCAACCTGCTTCTGCCAGAACACTGTGTCTCACCAACACATGTTGTGATCCAGGGGCTGTGTTTGTTTAACAGCTTTACAACACAGAGAGACCAACAGCTTAACAGCTATAAAATGGCGCCTTTACAGCACAGATTTCCATCTGTGTGGTCCTTTGCCTGCATCACAGGTTGCTTCACAGCTAAATTATGTTTTTTTTAGGCCCTTAATATCATTGAAAAATATTTTGACACTTGGCAAGTCCTTCTTTTAGAGACCTGTTTGTTAAAAAAATGCCCAACATGCTGCCAGTGCAATGTAAAACCTCCTTGGGTGCCAAGAACCGTTACTGGTGCTTGATTGCTTTCCACCTCAACAGTGCTGTGGTAAGTTAGAGATGACACAACTGACCCCCTTCCAGCTGTATGCTTCCTGGAATTGGTTTGTTTATGGATTGGGCAGTTGGGTTTGCAGAAACGAGGCTGTACTGCTGGATTCATTGGCTGAGTGCACTTAGCAGGGATGCTCTGGGGGACTCAGGCAGTGGTTGGGACTCTTTCTGTCCCCTTTGCTGGGTAAGAAACCAGGAGAGCTCAACCAGAGAGGTGTCTCCTCTTGAGCAACTGAGATACCATTATGGGAAATCTGACCACACCATGAGTGAGATCCCGCATGTCCCGTGTGGCTGACCTGACGGTGCACACTGTGGTAGAGCTGGTGGCATCAGTGCAGAGGACTCTAACTGTCCCTCATGGGAGAATCTGGGACCTCCAGTACATAATAACCCAAGTGCAATTAAGGACAGGTCACATGAAACCTTTATTAACTATGATCATAGCGAGAGGACATTTGGACAGCATCTCTTCCTCTGCTGCCCTGTTCTCTGCTATGTAATTGCAGAGACTCAGACTATGTATTGTTTCAGAAAGAGGCAAGGAAAATAATAACTTCAACGTTAGCAATGCCAGGAGGAGAGAGGAGAGGAGAGGAAAAATAAATATCTATTGCCCAGGAAATCTCACTGCCCTGCTTCTTCTCCTTCCACTGCCACTTTTGTCCCTGTGAGTGCAGCACATCACTAGTGTGAAACAAACCTTCCAAAATCTGATCTGACACAAATTGCAGTATCTAATCTGAGCTGGCAGGCAGGTTGAGTGACCTAGCTGTGACATTGGGCAAATCTCTCACACTGGTATGAAGCTAGGGACTAAGCAACTTGACCAGGAAACCCCACACTGGGGCAAGTAGGTGTTTGTGTCCTGGATTTGTCCAGACCCAGAGAAGCCCTGGGTGCAGGACAGCTCCTGCCATTGCTCCTGTGGCTACCAGCCACTGATGAGGATGCCACTATGGCCATGGAAAGCCCTGAGCTGTCCCAGCCTCATATAGTCAGTTTTCATTCTGCAGCGCGTAGTGGTCGTGCACACTATGAAGCACCTTTGCCCTCTGGCTCCTGGTGCATCTGGTGTGGCAGAGTAGCTCACACTCCAGAAGCATATGAGAAGGATTGTGATGCCCGGAAATATCTCACTGTTGTTCCCAGCCACTGTGTCCCCTTGCCGTCCCTTCCTGGCAGCCACTACTTCAGCCATCCTGGAAAGATCATCTCTGGGAAAGGAGTATAGAGACAATGGGGGAATTCTGAGGGCATGTTTTGGGTGGCTTGGCTCACTCAGTACTGTTATTGATTTTGCTTTGTGCAACAACAATGCCAACTGCAGCAGCTGGACTGTATTACCTTGTGCCAGGGCTGACCCTGCCCTGGCTACCACATCTTACTACAATGGACATGGCCCCCTACTGCGGCCAGTGCTACCAGCAATGAGAAGTGAAGCCCCATATGGGAAGACAGTAGAATAACCTAGTGGTGACCTGTATAATAATGTTGTCTTCCTCTGTGTCCCTGAGGGCTTTTTATCTCATATGATGGACAGAAGGATGCTGGTTTTATTATTCATGCAAGAACGCCTCTCCCCTCCTTGTGTTAGTGCTAACTTAAATGAAATGCAGGTTGAAAAACAATTTGCAAGCAGCGAGGAAGCCCCCACCATGTCTGCTCAGGTAACAGTTCTGCTGTTTGATCTCCCACAAATCTCCTGAGCCCAAGAGCAAACAGGAGCTTCCTGAGCCCCCTCCTATCTTTCCAGACCTCTCCACAGCTCTCCAAGCGCCTTCTCCTTGCCCACTGCCCATTCACAGCACTTTTTGACATGATGCTGGTAACAGATAGGTCCCAATCCTGCTCCTCTCACCCTTCAAAGGGTTGGAACCCTGCTAATCACACGTATGCTGTGGCAGAGTTCACAGCAAATTTGTTAGCAGCATTACTTCAGGGAATGCTTGATTGGCAGCATTAATAATGCTGTGCTGCAGAGGTGAGACCCTGTAGGGCACAGGAGACCTTGCTGGGGTACAAGGTGGCTCTTCCTTGACTCATTGCGGGATCAAGGGAAGTAACATTGATGCAAAGAAACCCCCAAACCAGTGTGTATCTCAGCCTGTCAACCTGATTTTCCCTCCTGGGATTTTTTTCCCCACTGTTGGAGGTGTAATTAGGCTTCAGAGCACATAGTGAATTGCTACATGCAAAATTCACCCCAGGGCGGCCTGGCTGATGTGAGACTTCTTACACTGAGCATCACTCACAGCTGGCCGAGATGGGGTTTTAAGAAGGTGAGGCTCAAATACAGGCTAAAACATATTTGTAAGATAATTTAAAAACCCATAAGCTCCAAAAATCAGCTCCTGCCATCAGAGATGTTTGCTATAAGGGAAGGAAGGGGTGGGAATGCTCAGAGCTAAAGGTACGTTGGTGTGAGCTGGAGGACCCGCTCCCCGCTGCCACACTCAGTGAACATGACAGGCAACAAAACAGTGACACAATGTGGAAAACATTTCCCTCCGTATTTATTTTACGGGAGTTCTCTGGTTGGAAAGATTTCAGTAGTTCAGTGCTGCATAGTCAATCTTAAGAAAATAAAGATGACTCTCCAGGATGTGAGGGCGCCAACTGCATTTCTACTGGGAACCTTGAGCGCCTGATTACGGATGGGAAATCAAAATACCAAGTAGTGAGGTTGTACTTACACCATCCGACAAGCTGTGACCACTTGAGAAAGAAGGACACAGGGGAAACCCTGGAGTGGGCCACGAGTGCTCCTTCTGGGAGGGTGTACAGAGGACAGAGATAAACTCTACTGCAGGGGGGTAGCATGAGAGGCAGTGGGAAGGTCCCATTAGATGTAAGGAAAAGGCTTTACAATAAGTGGTAGGACAAATAATCTGCAAACAGATTTGGTAATGTTCATCCTTGGAGATATTAAAAAACTGCCTGGACAATACCAGCGCAATATGATTTATCTCCAGAGTTGGCCCTACCTTCAAGCTGATCCTGTTTTGAGCAGAAAGTTGGTCTGGAGACCTCCAAGGTCCCTTCTAATCTCAGTTATCTCTGAATCTAAATTATTTTTCCACAATTAGATCCAGTTTCCAGTGAAGAGTTTTGAACTCATCATACAGAGATCTGATGAGACTGCTCAGACCCCAAGCCTCAGCATTTAGCATGTGAAAGGCACTTCTTAAGTCTTGTTTTGGTAAGGCAGCCTTTTCTGGGTAATTTCCTCTGCTGACAGCTGCAAGGTGCCTTTTCAAGTGGGAAGGTGCTAGGAAACCATGGGGATCAAAGGAGTGAGCTTGAGCCCAGCTCCTGCCCCAGTGCTGGCCACAAATTGTCCAAGCATGGGGCCTCCACCATGTCCCTGTTGCCGCACCATGAATTTTGTTATCTGGAAGTATTTCCTGCTATTCAGCCCTATTCTGTATTCCACTCTGTTATTCCTCGCTGAAATCCCCCTCCACGGCACACCCTTTGCAGTGGAACCAGAGCACCCAAAGGAGATGAAAGTAGAAGGCCTTCCATGTGTGGGGACAGGCAGAGCCAGTGGCTCCCTGTGAATCTGCAGGACACCAGGTGAAGGGACAACACGACACCATCATCACCTTTGCCCAATGCCCCATCAGCCAGTAGGAGAAAACCAGCAGGACAAAAGGCATCATGTCCTACAAAAGCAACACTGCAGGCAATACCCTCGGGGCTCAGAAGGGATTGTAGTCAGTCTCCAGCTGGCTGTTTAGTCTGGGTTTGATCCAGAAGCCAGGGCCACTAAAGGGAGTTTTCATCCTTGGCCTAAGGTGCTTTTTTTTCAGAAATGTCAGTCCCAAGGATGATTCCCGGCCCCTCCATCTGCGCTGGCCACAGCCAGACTCGATGCTCGAGCAATCTATGGGGTGATGGCACTGCTGTATCGCCTCACTGGGCACAAGCATGTGGCTCTGCCACATGAGTGCTGAACAAATCTGCGTCATCCTCATCCCCCACTGCCACCACTGCTGGCACAGCATTGTGGGGGCTGCTTTACACCTCACTGACTCTCTGAAGGCTGACGCGGACAAGCGGCTGTGACAACCTCCAAACAGAAGAACCCACCAGCTTATTATGTGCTATCATATTTTCATAAATATTGTGATCCTATAGTTACATATATTTAGCAAGATGCACATCAAGACTAGTGCTTCTCAAGTCTGCTTGCAAAACCCAGCCACCAGCATCGACTACACTCAACCTTATTGAGGCGAGACAGAACCAACTAAACTGTCAGTGTAGGTCTGCCCATGCCAGGCAAGCATAACAGCAGTGAAGGTGGAGTACACTATTTGCTTTTTCAACTTTGGGTTTCTGGAAGAAAAAGCAAACTGCTGGGAGATTTTTGTTTTCCCTCCAGAGGCTTTGGTATCAGGCTCTGATAAGCACTTCCCCGGCCATTACACAAGCAGGGCTGGACATGGGAACGTGCAATGAACAAATGACTCCAAGCATGGCATTTTGATAACATTTGGATTTTTCTAGCTTTCTGGCCTCTGCAAGAGTAAAATAAATCCCACAGCACTGTCAGAAATTTCCCTTCCCTCACCTCTAGCTTTGGGCTACCTCAAATTACTACCCCAAGAATAAGGATGTGCCCCCACCAAACCCCACACCATGCAGGCAGGGGTCATGAATCCTGTCTCAGACTTCATTGATGAACGTACGCTAGTCTCTGCCCACACAAAGCTCACTGCCGGGATGCTTTGCCCCTAAGCTTATCTATGAGGATGTCATGGGAGATGGTGTCAAAAGCCTTCCTGAAGTTAAGGCAGACAACATCCACTGCTCTCCCTTCATCTACCCAGCCAGACATGCCACCATAGAAAGCTACCAGATTGGTTAAGCATGATTTCCCCTCTGTGAATCCATATTGACCACTCCTAATAACCTTCTTTTCCTCCACGTGCTTAGACATTACATCCAGGATGAGCTGTTCCACCATCTTTCTAGGGATGGAGGTGAGACTGACTAGCCTGGATGATGCGCTGGAAGTACTGTGGGGCTGCAGATTATAGTAAAGTGTCAGGAAGTTTCTTTCATCACCTAAAGGACTGGTCCCCTGGTTTCTCTGACTGGTAGCAGGATATTTAGAGTAGGCTTGCCTTTCCAAGGATGATTTCTAATTTCAGAAAAAAGCCCAAACTTGTTAATTTTCAGCCTCCTCAATGGGCTGTCCTGTTGTCTGACTGAGTAACCATCTCCAGCTGGACTAACCTCTGCAAGAATGATATGCTGTGACAAAAGCGCACTTCTTGAGCAATGTGGTGTCCAACTCCTTTTTTGAGAGAAAGACAGTTGCATCACTAGGACATTGCCTCGGGGTGTGAGGAGTGTTGTGCTCCCAACTGCCAAAACTTCCACCCAACTGGAGGAGAACAGGCAGGCAAGAAATAGAAAAAGAGAGCTAACTCAGCCAGGGATGCTCATATCTGTAGGCAGTGAGGTCCTTACCTTGCCTTCTGGCTCCCAAGACAATGAATGACTCCCTTGACCCCCTGGCTACAATCATCCTGCCTCTGTGGTCTTTTCTTTGCTGAAATTTCCCTTTTTTGTCTAGTTTATGTCTAGCTGTGGTCAACTTGCATGTGTCTGCATGAGATACTTGCTCCCATCAATAATAATTCTTGACACAAAAAGATCTGCTCACCTCTAGGTGTTTGTTCATGTATTTGAGCAGCTTTGCCGAGACATTCTCTTTTGGAGGAAATAAAGCCATTTATCCCTGCCCAAAAGTGTTCTGACTCTAGTGGGGATACATATATAGGGCTCCTATGGGCCTAGACAGATCAGATCCAAAATACAGGAGGCAGGAGGGAAGTTCAACACCTTCAAGGTACTGATCTGCTTTTGTGGAGGCAAGGTGCACTCTTTTGACTGTGACAAATGGTAGACTTTGTGTCCCGATACAGATTAGCTTCAATTAAATCAAACTGTTTTGTGAACAGGTTAAAATCATTCAAATCTGAACAAAGTTGCTACAGCCTAAGCCAAACCCAGGATTTTTGCAAAGTCAATGGTGACAATTTTAGAACCTTGGAACTAGGGGGCACTGTGGGGTGGATGAGAGAAGGAAACGGGAACACTTCTAGTCTAAAGAACGAGCAAATATCTCATAAGTCGATCAGAGGCAACCATATCCAGAGACAGATATATGCCCACCATGGTGGCCCAGTGCTCCTCCTGTGGCCGCCCCAGATAAGACAACACAAACACATAAGGACACACAAGAAGCATTAGAGGATATTTTAGATGAAAGGAGAAAAGAAGCAGCTCTGTTGCATCTGTAAATGATGGAAAAATGGAGGACTTGGCCCAATTTGGCTTGTATTGAACTCAGTTTCTTGGACAACCCTTTATATCTCAGCTATCTGAGTGGCACGGTCAACATCAGAGTTACCACAAAGAGGGCAAAAAGGATGATCAAAGGTCTGGAAGGCTTCTCTGCAAGGAACTATTAAGTGAGACAAGACTCCTCAGTGTAGAAGAGTCAGGATAGGAGAGAGGCTGAGGAAACCAACAATGGAAGGGAGAAGGTGCCATACAGGTCAGCCTCTGGCCTGGACAGGCGCACACTCTCCTGGGTAGAAAACTGCTTGGATGACCGGGCCCAGAGAGTGGTGGTAAATCGTGTTAAATCCAGCTGGAGGCCAGTCACAAGTGGGGTTCCCCAGGGCTCAGTGCTGGGTCCAGCCTTGTTCATTGTCTTTATCAATGACCTGGATGAAGGCATCGAGTGCACCCTTAGCAAGTTTGCAGATGACACTAAGCTGGATGGAAGTGTCGATCTGCTGGAGGGTAGGGAGGCTCTACAAAGGGATCTGAACAGGTTGGACCGCTGGGCAGAGTCCAATGGCATGAGGTTTAACATGGCCAAATGTCGAGTCCTGCACTTAGGGCACAACAACCCTTTGCAGAGCTACAGACTGGGAGAAGTCTGTCTAGAAAGCTTCCTGGTGNGAGAGAGCTGGGGTTGTTTAGCCTGGAGAAGAGGAGGCTGAGAGGAGACCTCATTGCTCTCTACAACTACCTGAAAGGAGGTTGTGGAGAGGAGGGTGCTGGCCTCTTCTCCCAAATGACAGGGGACAGGACGAGAGGGAATGGCCTCAAGCTCTGCCAGGGGAGATTTAGGCTAGATATTAGGAAAAAAATTCACAGAAAAGGTCATTGGACAGTGGAACAGGCTGCCCAGGGAGGTGGTTGATTCACCTTCCCTGGGCGTGTTTAAGGCATGGGTGGACGAGACGCTGAGGAGCATGTTTTAGTGTTTGATAGGAATGGTTGGACTCGATGATCTGGTGGGTCTTTTCCAACCTGGTGATTCTATGATTCTATGATTCTAAGGTAATGGAGATGACCTACTCAGTCTCACCTAACACAAGAATGATATGGAATCACAAGAAGGTAAGAAGAGCCAGGTCCAGGTCATGCAAACGGAGACTTCCCAATGGGCAACACAGAAACGACCCATGTCAGTCCTTGCTAAGGGAAGTTCTGGGCCTCTAGTTTCGCTGGTCTTGAGTAGGGACTGAACAAGATCATGGAAACAAAATCCCCCAAAGGTTACTAGGTGCCATCACATGCAGCAAAGGAAGTCTGCACTGAAAACTGTTGACAACAGGGAAAATGTCAGGAGGCAGAGGGACTTCTCCCTAGACGCCTGCTTACTGACCACTGTGCAACATAAAACACTAGATGGACTTGGGTTTGACACTTTATGGATATTCAAGTGTGCTGGGCTTGTAAGGAGCAAGGGAGTGGGCACCGACTACACTGACCTTTATGGCAGAGCCCAACCATCACAGCTTCACATGTTGCTCTGGCTTTGCTCCAGGATGTGTCTGGTATTTTGGCAAGACAGAAAGGCAGGAGGCTGTGTGCCCAAACACACCAAGTGTGGGGAGAAGTGACAAATGGAGATGAAAGACCCTATGAAAAGGACAGCTCCATGGAGACCAGCACCAATGGCATTCACTCATCCATGAATTAGCTTCTCATGGCTTAGCTGATTTTGGGACCTGGGGTTCATTCCTGCAGCTTAAAAGGGCACCCTAATGAGTGGATTCCCTGGTGCTTCATAATGTGTAAGCTCAAGAAAAAAGCCTTTCCCTAGTTAAAAGAGGATTTCTCTTCTCTTCCAGCTCAATCTTTTAGATGAAACTCATAGAGAACTAATTATCTCACCCTGTTGTCAGGCCCCTCTGAAACCTGCTGGCGGATTTATTGGTTTCCAGGAGACAGAGAAGGCACATGCACACCCAGACACCCCCCAAGGCTCTCCATATCGGGCTCACAGCCCCAGCCATCACTCTCCTGGCAGGCACCATGCTCAGGCAGTTCAGCCCATGGGCTGGAGCCAGCAGTGAAGGCTAACTCAAGGTGTACACAGGAACAGCTCTAGACCGCACAACACAAGGGTCCAAATCTCACTTGTTGCATAGCTGGGTTGAGGGTGGTCAGCTAAAAGAGAGTTTTCTGGTTTCAAGCCTGCCACAGTAAGGTACATCCCTGCACATGTCCCCAGTAGCCAAGACATCTGTCACTGACAGCAGTTCCCCACTTACCTGTGTTAATCACAGATTCAGGCAGTCCAGGTCTGCCGAGGTCCCTTCCAACCTGAATTATCCAGTGATCCTATGATTGTAAACTGATTTCTTCTATATCACAGGCTATTAATTAAATGCACATTTATGCCCATATTGACTCCAGTAACTGTTCATTGGTCCTTGTATTTATCCACCACCTCCAGAAAGAAAAAGCAAGGAGGGTGTTGTTTCCAATCTGTCACTTCGTGGCTTCGGCATCTTGCAAAGCGTTCTTGTGATGCCCTTCTCCACTAGACTGGAGCGTCTTTAGCACCTTCATGGGCAGAAAATATCACAATCGTCTGTCTACTCCAACCTCTCGGCTCTTCCAAAGAAGCTAACCAGCTGCCAGCCTAAGCATTTTCTCTGCTGAGCACTATTACTGCAATACTTTCATGTTCCCTTTCTTCCTCTTCAGCATCAACATTAGCAGCCAGCTACTCTAATATGTTTTGCCATTGCTGTACATGCAGAAAAATAAATGCACCTCCCACCCCTTCATTTAGACATCAGAGATCACAGTAGGTGTTCCTGCCTCAGCCTCAACTCACATCAGGAGCTGCTCGTGCAGTTTCTTTCTACTAAACCCAGAAAACCCTGCATTTGGCAATTTACTTCCCCTTTCTGTAGGAACAATCTTAATTTCTTCTCCTTTGATGTAACATTTTGCATTGGGTTGTCTTCTATACTTTTTTTTAAATGGGTTCTCTTTGCTGAGTGATCTGGACTGCCCTGTCTGATTAATTTCTTGTCAACATCTACTGTTTCATTACCCTTTGTGCCCCTGGAAGCTTCTCCTCCCAGGAGCCATTGGATCCACTTCACGTAGTAAAATGCTGATGAGGAAAAGCCACACTTGAGAGCGATATTTTTCTGGTATCTATCATGTTTTAATTCAATTTTCACATGCTCTGGGCTTTACGGGCTACCCTCGCTATGCATAAGATCCAACACTTGGCTCAGGATAGATGCTAGGCATCAACTTTTTGCTGTCTCTTCTAAACATTTCTTCTACCTTCTAGAATGGAAGTAAATTCCTTATTCAGAATTAACCTAATTTCTTTCTTCTCCTATCTGGAATGTTGTCTTCTTTTCCCATGCTTTGGTGGAACACTGAGAAAACTGCTACTTCCAGGACCTTGAGGAGCTGCCCAGCAGGAAATCTGCATACTGCTCTGCTCACTTCTTCCTTAAATACTAGATTTTCAAATTTCTCCATGGTCCTTCAGAGACAGTACTCCTGAAAAGCAAGGGGAATTAGGCATCAAGAGTTTTTGTTAGGGTAGAAGGATTTAGGAGAAACAGTCTCCAGACACCACCACTCAGAATTTGGAAGAGAACAAGGAAAGTCCTGGACTTCCTTGTAGGAATCAAGAGACCTTCTCCAGAAGAGAGCACCTCCAAGACAGATAGCTAGGGTCTGATGGATGCTGTGATAGTGTACAACTGTGCACTGGCAGAGTCCATCACTTTATTAACCACGTTTGCCCTGTCCTCTGCCTCCTGCCAGCAAGCAAAGCATGGGGAAGATATTCCTGAGCCTATTTGGCTTTGGAAACTCAAAAGCTTAATAAGGCATTTGGTAAACAGTAGTATGGTTTAGCCAACATACATGAGAAGGTCAAATGGACGAGAAGATGGCCTATTCAAAGCTAACCTACTCCTGATGAATACTCATGTCACTATTATCTTCTAAAAACTAGAGCCTTTAGAAGTCCTTGCAATAGCACGTTTGAGATGCTACAGGATTTCTAGTCATTCCTATTTCCTGCCTGACCAACAATACAATGAGAACAGACTCTTGACACCAAATATTCCTACCCCAACCTGAAGAATGCCCACAAATCTGGCTGAACAGGGCAGAAAAATAACCTGGAGTCATGGTAACAGCTTGCCTTGTTTAAAGACTTATTTAAAATCATGGAAGACAAAGGGGAATAAAGCAGCTGAGGTGCTGAAAACCACTTTACAGCAGCCAAGAAGATACCCAATCAACAGGACTGTTCAGCGTGACCTTTGTGGATTAGCCTTTTCTCTTTAAATTTAAATTATTCCATTAAAAGTGGCTGCAGCCAGACACAACTGCGGTAGTCTACTGTTCCCCCCGACTGATCACACGAGCCTCATCTCTTTGGAAACACGTCTGGAAGTCCAGCTTGAAGCCTGCGTGCTTCAGGTGTCAGAGGAGTGGACAGAAGGGTGGATGCTAACTCTACCTCTACTCCCACCCCACAGGAGCTCCTCCATCTGCCTGCTAATATGTATTGAAAAGCTGTTAACACTTATATCAGTGGGTTGAAATGAGGGTAGCTCTGTTTTGGCCTGATGGCAAAGATATCATTATTGGTGCAGGATGATGCCCACTACCTCTCCCTCCACTGGAATCCCAATGGCCACTGACCCAGCTGCTGACCCCGTCAATAGCTGAAAAGCCTTTCCTAAAGTGGCAAAGCTCTCTCATTTCATGTATTATTAAAATCTCACTGGTTAATTTATTAGGGTACTCTGCACTGGGAAAAATGACCTCTTTGTTGACCCACTTAAACATGCTCCACTCCGACACAAAACCGTCAGAAGGGCTAGGGGGAGAGCTGGGGAAGTGGTGTGCAAACTGATGCCCTTTGTCCCAGCAAGACAGCTCCAGGATGGAAGTGCTGGGACTCCCTGGCACGAGAGCAAAGAGCTAGACACAAGCCTTCACAGACCAAACCACAAAGGAAACATTCAGCCCATACACTGCATGGACTCAGACAGAGAAACAGGACTCCCTGATTTCCTTATGCAGCTTTCATACATCCCCAAACCTGTGGGAAGAAACCTTGTGTCCTCCCCACGCTGGCGCCTCCAAAAGTACAAATGGAAAACAAGATGAGCCCATCCACACGTATTGGAAATCACCGTGCTTGTGATCCACAGCAAAGATGCAGGCTGGACATTCTGNCAGCTCCCTCCTCTCTATAACCTCCTTTCAGGTAGTTATAGAGAGCAATGAGGTCTCCTCTCAGCCTCCTCTTCTCCAGGCTAAACAACCCCAGCTCTCTCAGCCATTCCTCATAAGGCCTGTCCTCCAGCCCCTTCACCAGCTTCGTTGCTCAGTCAAAGGTGTCCAGACCTCCAACTGGACCGTCCTCTGCTCTTGGGTTTCCCCAGCAGGGTAACCACTAGATTTGCTCCACGGTAATCTTTGATTCAAACTAACATATACAGCGTGTGGAGGAGCAGGGCAAAACTGGGTAAGTCAAATTGACAGTCTAAACACTACTTGGCACTGAAAGGCTTGTTTTTCCATTAGTGTCATAAAGATAAAGCTGCTCTCCTCCCATAAAGTTGGCCTACAAAGTGCTCAGACGCTATAGGACTCTCAGGCTATTAAAGTGGACACCAAAGTTCCGTCTGCTTCATCACCAAGAAAGTGCCTGGGAAGTGCAGTGAGGACAAAAAGTTGCTACAAGGTGCCTTCATACCTCAGGGAGCTGGGCCCTGTACTCCTGTACTCCTGCTCGTTGCCATATTACACCAGGATCATGCTGGAGAGTGTTTTAAAGTCCAAACACACTACTGGGGCTCATTCTCATGTGATACTCTTTATCTCAAGCAAATGGGCTACCAATAAACTTTGATACTATGGAGGTATATAAAGAAAGGTTCATGAAAACACCTAAAGAATGTATCAAATTTCACCCCTTAGGAGAAGACTTGAAAGGAAACCTTGGAGATAAGATGTGAAATGCACCAATACCTGCTTATTCTTAGCTTCATAAAGCTCATATAACCTGGGTGTTAGATGAGATAAAATACACAGAACGGGACTGAACAAACTAAATTGCAGCAGAAAGCTGAATGCAAAACTGGGAACTAGGAGTTTGTGAGATTGAATGCTGCATCTGCCATTAATCGGTCTAAAACCCCTGGAGAAAGGGGTTTTACCCTGTTGTGCCATAGTTTTCCAAGTGTCAAATCAAGACCTAGTCTCACATGGATGTTACAAAAAAAAAAAAATCACTGAGCTGCAATCTGCGAAAATACTTTGGGGGTGGGAAGTGTAGTCGTATGATGGGTGAGGAGTAATTTTTCTGTCTGCAACAGTTCTGTAAACTGAGAAGTAGAAAACAGCACATGGGAACCTGAACCTGCAGCAAAGAGGGGTGGAAAGAGCAGTAACTGATGGATTTTCTTGTGGCATGTGTTAATCATCCCTTTAGAAGATGGACTAGGATGAGGGTGGAGGAGTTGGCAGCTCAGAGAAATTAGAGTTTTAGATGTATTTGTAATGCTAACTCACATCTGGGATCAATCCTGGAACAGGAACACAGTGTCTGGCCCAGGCAGGCCAGAAAGAAATGTTCTTTGTGGCTAACCTGCATGAAGGACCTGACCCACTGAGCCAAGCATGGTCTTCAGAAATGCCCCTCAAGTGACCTAGGGTTGTGAACTACCACAGATGCTTTCCAAAGAGAGCAGAGAGATCCTCCGAGTGATTTACTCTGAGGCTGTGAGGACTGCCCTGCATGGGCTGCCACAGAAGAAGAGGTCCAGCTCTCATTGGAAGCCCTTGTCCCCAAATCCTTTATTGGGGCAGGTTGAGATTGGTGGTCTGGCTCAGGCGGGTGTATGGTGTACCTGAAAGATGTTTGCTCCTCCACTTTGGGATGTCACATCTCCATTCCAGTATTTCTTCATTCAGATTTTCCTGCTTATCTGATCCCACTTGTTTGCCTTTCCCATCTGTATAACCCTCTGTGCAGTTACTGCTGGCTCACAGCAGAGAGTCAGGGACCACTGTGGGGGCACAGGCACGTAGACACACTGCAATCATGGATTGAACCTACAACACTATGATAAGAGAGTCACCGTATTCCTGTGCTGGGTTAAAATGCCCCAGATTCCTCGGCTGGGTGTTTCCAAGGATATATATACACCCTGTGCTTTGCAAGAGTTCAAGGGAAGCCGCTCCTTGTTATGTTACCTCCTGATGCACAGGGCATCTTGGGCTTTGCTTTTGCTGTGAGTTTCCTAAAGTCACCATATGTCCCTGCACTCCCAGTCCAGACTAATGCTGCCCCATCACACTACTGCAAGGCTGCTGCAAGTGGTTTGTGATGACTCTATGGGTGCCCTTTGCAAACTCAAATTGTTTCTTCAGCTGAGTAAATAGGAGAAAAGCCTGTTGTGGATCCTTGCCCTGTCTACACACGGCCTCCTTACCCTCCCACCAGCAAGAATGAGCGATGAGGACCCTGCTGTGTTCTCCATCCTGAACAAACACTGGAAAATAGCTCTACTTCCCAGCAAGGGTGGTCTCCATGTGTAGCCCAGGCACTCTGGATGACTGTTTGTAGCATACAGGGATGGAGAAGAAACAAAGTCCTAGGCCAAAGTGAGGATGTCTTATTGTTTCAGCCAGCAAGATTATGTGAGAGATTATAGCAGCAGGGGCATGGAAGAATGAAGGTGGGGGAGATGGCACCATGACCAGGCTGGACTTCAAAAGCTGTATCATTATAGAATCATAGAATCACCAGGTTGGAAGAGACCTATTGGATCATCAAGTCCAACCATTCCCATCAAACACTAAACCATGCCTATCAGCACCTCGTCCGCCCGTGCCTTAAACTCCTCCAGGGAAGGTGACTCAACTACCTCCTGGGCAGCCTCTGCCAGTGCCAAATGATCCATTCTGTGAAAAATTGGCTTATTAGTGTTTTATTCTACTGGGCAAAGCACCCAAGATACATAGATGAATTGGGTGAGAAGCTCTGAAGACAACTTTGGTGCTGCAGGCCTGTAGAGAAGTTTGTGCCTGGCAGAGCTCAGTTTTCATCTTCACTAAGGAGAAGACAGGAGAGATGAACCCAAGGAAAGCCCATCAGACACACACCCACTGACCTCCGCAGAGAGCAGTCCTGTATTAGCCAATTCCTAGGTTCATTCAAGGGTCTGTGGAGCCACCTCCAGTCAAACAAGGCAAGGAGGCTTCTAGACCCCCTGAAGCCTCGGGTACCTGGATTTTCTATCTGTTTTTTTGGTTGTCTGCAAAGAAGGCACCTCCTGTATCACCCATCAGGGCCAGGTGCCATGATATCCAGAAAATATCAATAAACTGGAGGAAAGTTAGTGCAAAGAACAAAGCAAATATTATGGAGTCAGAGAGACGGACTTTCTGAATTAATGTGTTTAGCTTGGCTTAACAGCAGCTTAGCAGGGGCTTGTCAACTTGTTTGCAAATATTTGAAGGGTGTAAACACCAAGGACAAGAGGGGAATCACTGAGGGGGTTTTACAGAGTAGGATGAGCAGGAGTGAGGTGAAGGCACTAACCCAAAGCGAGTGCTAACTGGGGCTTGGGTCTCTCCATGTACAATTTGCTCAAGCTCCCTCATGTTATAGCTGCCCTGTAGGCCTCCATAGTATCTGTTGTGTCATGATGGGACTCAGAGAAGCACACACAACCCTTACACTGGGTTTCATCTCTGTGGATTCCAAAAGGGAGAGTGTTTCTAGATGTTGGTATGATTTTAAGCTTGTAAGGGCAAGTGGTATCTGACACAGACCTGCTCCCAGCAGGTCTTCAGGCTGCTCATAACAAGCACTCCACCTTGTTTTTCTAGTTTACCACTACCAGCTTCAAGTCTAAAGCACAGGGATGGATGATGATTTTTAGCTGAAACCTTACAAGGGCAGGCATGGCAAGAAATATTTTGCTAATCTGTATTAATTCTGCAATATTATTTACTTGGGGAAAACATCCTTTCACCTCTCCTCCAGCCCCCGAAACAATTAATTTTAGTGTTTCATAACTATGTTTGGATTTTTCTGTTCAAAGTAACACTTTCAAATTAGAAGGGTTAAAACAATAGGTCTAAATCAAAATATTTAATCTGCAGTCAAGGGAAATGTTTATTAAACTTTCAAGCAAAGTTCTCCAGTTTTGCAGAGCTGCCAGAGAAACTCCCCAAAACAAGACATTATGTCTTACAGGGTGACTCCGAACTGTTTTGACGCCCTGTAGTGACGTTGCTAAACCCCAGACGAGAGCATATATCCCGGTAGGCACCAAAAAATTGCTTACGGAAGGGAAGATTCAAATTTAGAGTGGCTGCCTATCTATAAATAGTCTGGAGAACTAAAATGCATTCCACTTTGGCTCTAAATGTCTTTGGCCTTGTAGGCATAAACACTCCTGCCTTTTATAGTTGAACCAAATATTTGGTTTCTATAGTTATAACAGTGAGTACCCAGTGGTCTTTATTTTTAATCTACACAGTGTTTGCATGAAAAGCAGAGCAGTGGTTTGTGGGGAACACAGTGGAGTCTGGACCACAGGTGCATCATTAAAAATAAACCTATGAACAGCACAAAAAGCTCTCCCCAAAGCATCCAAACACACTGAGGTTTGCTTATAAACAGCATTTGGCTTTTAGATGCTGCTCTAAGTGCGTCGAGAGTGAAAAAGGCCAAGGAGCTGGTGATTGCTAATATAATAACGAGGCTCTGTCCTACTAATCTGATGTTCTCAAAGCACTTTGCGAGCGTTAATCATTGTCCCAGTGGGGCAGATTAGAGATGGTTGCTTCAAGCACATAACACAGTGCAGGGCAGCTGGGGCAAGCCACGCTCAGCTCAAAATATTGGGGATGTCCAAGGAGGGAACCTGCTTTTTACATGTGTTTGTGTGTGTGTGTGTGTGTATACACATATATAAAAGTCACCGTCATCTCCCAGAAACTTGCCCTCAAAGGGGCCTGTTTATCTTTCTGACATCAATACACATGAAAGCCTTGTTATTCAGTGCTTAATAAATCAAACACCTATCCACCAGCGTTATTGATGGGAGGAAAAGGAAATTAAATGCGACCTGCTGGGCTTGGAGATCATAGGGTGTTTCCCCATCCATTTACAATAATTTAAGGTGGTTAAATCCTGTCTTTAAAACTAAACAAGTCTGCGTTATCTTCATGTCTCACCTTAGGGAGGATCCCAGGGAGACTGGTCTTGCCAAGGTGATTGTGCTGATTCAATGTCTCTGTCGTCTTAAGCAGTAAGCCTGCAAAATAAGCCATGCACACAGGCAGTGCTTTCCCTGGAAAATGCCTGAATTCAGCTTCTTAGCAAAGCCACAGCTATTTAACTTAACAGATATGAACTTAGCATGCCAAGAGGATGATCGGGCAGGAAGGGGGGAAATGTGAATCACCACAAGCTCAGTTTTGGCTGGGCTGGGCTCACGGTGGTCAGCAAAGGACCTGTTCCCTTTGCTTATGCCCAGGATTTAGTAATGTCCTAATGCCACATCCTATATTGTCTTCTGATAGGAGAAGCAACTCACACTTGCTGATATACACAGAGAACAATCTTCTGCCCATTCTCGATGGGCTGCTGGATGCCAACATCCCAGACAGTTGTGTGAAGCCATGACACCTGACACCTGTAACAAATCCACATTTGAGCTGCTCTACACAGCTATAGAAAGACAAGGGAAAGCCACATCAGGCAGAAAGCAGCAGGAAAACACAGGGATTTTTTACAAAAGTGAGAATCTTTCAAATTGCCTCAAAGTGGCAAGTTTCTGCACAACTTGTGCAGTTTCGATCCCCTGCTGTCTTGGGGCAAGAAAGTCTTGAAATAGCCCAGGTTGGGGCCATATGCATATTGTTGGATGTGAAGAATGGATAATTATAGAGGAAAAAAGAGCTGGTACAAGACCCACGTTGTGGTGGGGGGCTAAAACATCAGAGTGCTCTGCTCATGGCAGGAGAGGGGGCACCACTCCCTCCCTTAGATTCATCTAGAAGTGAACATGGGTATCACAAGTGAGATTAAAACCCCTTTCCCCAGCTCCTTCTTACTCATACTGTGCTCTGGCAAGAATTCAACCAGCATTTTTTGCTTTGCAAAGGGAGTTCAAGTACCTACACTACCCTGCCATTTCCCAGACCTTGCTCTTAGCTCTTGCTTCAAGGCAGAATTGCTGGAAGATCCTCATTGCCTTGCTGGCAGGAAGGCTGCCCATTAGACAATGAGGGATGTTCCTGAGGGACATTCCCAAAGGACATGTGACAACAGTGCATGGACCTGTTGGATGGCTGGAACCAGGCTTTCACCTCTCAGCAGTTGCTTCTGCCTTAATTTGCTAAAATAAAGGTGCCACAGAGATGCTCTCATAAAAGGCAAAGGGTGAACTGAGTTCACGAGGGTGCAATTGTGCATTTGTACTCCCCAAGTTGCTGCAGAAATGTCACCTCCCTCCAGGATGGCACAGTGCTTTAAAATCCTCTGAGCACTGTTCATTTACCTCGGGAAGTAGTGAGGCTCCAACATAGAATCATAGAATCATAGAATAGTTAGGGTTGGAAGGGACCTTAAAGATCATTTAGTTTCAGCCCCTCTGTCATGGGCAGGGACATCCCACTAGATCAGGTTATGCAAGGCCCCATCCAACCTGGCCTTGAATGTTGCTTGTTAGTGTGTTGCTACCTGCAAATGGCATGTCTCTGGCTTCTGGCATACCTTGTGTCTCTCCTCTGGGGCATTGAAATGCCTTGTGCTTGCTGTGTCACTTATTTCCAGATGTGTCATTGCTCCGCAATATTTATATTCTTACAGTCACTGGCAGCCATCTCACAGCTGCATGGAATGGGCATATGGTAAACTGTTCTGGTGATTTAATTACCACCTTGTACTTCTGATGCATTTGCAAGCAGCACTGGGGAAGCTGAACATCAGTGTATCAACCCAGTGATGCTGTTTCAGAGTCAAACCCATTGGCTTATCCTTGGCTGGGACAACCTCAGCTTGTGTCAGCTGTAAAACCTGAAGTGTTTTGGGGCGCTTGGGAGCATTACGTAGTTGTGTGCTTGACCCAGTGACCACCAGAGGCTCCAGGAACCCATGCTAATATCTTTAGAGGCAATTCTTATACATCAGTGGAAGGGATTTTCTTGTCTGTAGGTTGACAAAAAGGCATTGTGGTTCTAGGATGGGGCACACCAATAAGGCAAAACACATCCCCAGTGTTTGCTACATGCAAAAACCCCCCATTTTCAAACCCACTTCTTGCAAAAACTGCCCTGCTCATCTCCTTTCACCTCTCTCAGCATCACTTTGGTTGTACAAAGCCATCTCCTCCCACCCTACACATCTCAGCAACTCTAAGCAGGGGTCCTGTAGCAGCTGGGAAGCTCCTTCAGGGAGCCTTGAGGTTTATTTGAGCAAGACTACGAAAATACTGATGATTACAATCATTACTTCATCACATGGCACCATGCAGAGTATCTGGAACCGTCCAAGGTTATACAAGAGGAGCATGTAAGAACCACACCTCAGGAAGGATTTGGTTGTATTTCCTATACTTAGCCTCATAGGATGAATGTCCTTTGCTTGCAATTTTGTTGATCAAGGTTAGATGAAAAGCTTGTCCAGGATGCCACACATCAGCAAGAATTAATGTCTACTCTCAGAATAAGATTCTTGTATCTGTAGTTGGGTACAGCAACATACTCCCTGCATGTCCCAGTCTCTCATGTGTCCAAGTGCTCTATGCAACTGAGAAAAATTCAAGAAAATAAGATTTTTTTTTTTTTTGCATATTTCAAGACAGGAATCACTTAACTAGAGAAGTTTAAAATAAAACCAGGAGGATGTGACTACTCTTGGGTAGCTCTGGATCTTGGGATGCAATAAGGAATGGGAAGCAGGATAGTGATGCCCTCGTGGGAGGGTGCCAGAAGCAGGTGCAGGAGGGAGAAGACACAGGCCTTATAGGGAGCAATTTGTGATTACAACAGCCAAAAACCTGACTCAGCCTGACCCAGCTCTCCTGGACTTACAGCTACATCAAAGAGAGGTAGCAAGGACTACCACAGCCATTGAAAGCTGAATTCC
Organism: Piaya cayana; assembly: GCA_013389865.1. Taxonomy (NCBI): domain Eukaryota; kingdom Metazoa; phylum Chordata; class Aves; order Cuculiformes; family Coccyzidae; genus Piaya; species Piaya cayana. The sequence continues at coordinate 11,417 of WAAB01011529.1, read as the reverse complement.
CTCCCCCAGCTCTCTCCTGGTCACTGCAAGAATTTCTCTGTCTCTTGCCTCAGCCACAAGTGCCACTACAAGAAAGCTGTAGCTCAACAGCAGCAGCCTCCCGTCTGCTGACTGGATGATGCTCCCCAGATTTCTAGAGGAAGATCTGAAAACCTGCTCAGATCTGGCAGGTTTTGTCTTCAGGATGCTGAATACTCGATGCTCAATACAACCTCCTGCAGATTATCTGGGATCTGCTAGTCTGTGTCGTGGCCAGAGGTCTTCAAGCCATCCATCTAGTCCCTGAAATGTGGCCAATATCACATGTCCTGGGGAAAGGTGGAGAAATCCCCAAACCAGTGAATTTGCTTGATTTTAAGAAAAGCACCCACTTCATCCAGGCAGTGGAGGAAATAAAGCACATGGAGCTTAACAACCCCCTGACTGCAGTTGTGGTTGATGCTGGGAAGCAGATCAGATAACAAAGCTTTTTGTCTATATTTTAACATCATTAAAAAGTGGATAATCTCCTCCTCAATAAAAGCACCATCTCCCTCCAGGAGCCTCTTTGGCTGCTGCACTGAGCTGTAGCAATCACTCTGTACCCAACCGTGAGATAGCAACGAAAAAATGGCACTTTGGAAACTCAACCTGGGATGTGAAGGAATGGGGCTGAGCTACAGCAATGGAGTTGTTCCCCTAAGAAGCTATCAGTCATTTATTTAACATGCAGTGACCCCATCAGTGCTGGCGCCACACAATCCCAGCAGGAAGGACTGACATGTTGTTTTCTTTTCTCCTTGTTTTTCTCCTTTGTCATGGATGTTTTGGAAACTTAATGGCAATTTTTTATTATTACTACTATTTCTTTTGCAAGAAATGCAGTAGCAACAGCTTGGAATCATCGTTAGCTCTTTGTCCTGTGTTATTTTGCCTTTTGTGTTTTGGTGTGGGTTTGGGGTTTTTTTTCTAGCTCTCTGGGGACATAAAGAAGGTGGTTAGATGTACCCTTTTTAGATAAGTACCAGGCACAGCATGGAGAGATGGGAAGAGGAGCTTACCTCTCACCTTCCCCCCTCCATCAATGCATAACAACAGGAGTTAGATGAGCAGGTAGCCAGGCACTGACATGTACTCCCACTTGCCTGTGCTGTCAACACCCTCAAAATGCCAGATACCACACTATTTCACCTACTGGTTGCATTACCCAAGGCACTGCCCTATTGCTAAGCTACCTTTACAGCATCGACAACTGCAGAGTCCATTTTGCTTCAGATATCAACACCCTCACACTCTGCAAGACACCCCATCTCGTTCTCTCTATTTCTAGTCCCTTGCCTGCTGTGTGTGATGATAGACTTCCAGATATTTTTGGCGTGTAAAGACGAGAGGGAAAAGCTGTGGGGAGGGAAGGGAGAGGAAGAGTCAGTTCTGCTTTGGATCAATGCATTACCATTGAATGAGGAGAGAGTGGCAGTGGATGTGCCCCTGGGAGGCAGATGATCCATCCCCCATCAAACATAAGGGTCCCTGTGGAGGAGATGTCTGGTGAGGCCAGGCAGCTCTCAGTTATTTTTAGGAAGAGCTTCCCTCCTCTGTTGTCCCTTTTGAGCAGCAGGAAATCTTTTCTTGGACATTTTATAAAAAAAAAAAAAAAGAAAAAAGCATAAAATAAGCCAAACCACACCTCATTTCCTGGAGTCTTCCTCTCCATCTTACTTCTCTCTTCCCATTTTCCCTGTTTGTGTGTGTATTTTTTTTTAGGGCATGACATTCAGAAGCTTTCATTCTGCCTCAAGCTTCTCTCCCTGCACATCAGCATGGGTATCTGTTGGATCCACAGCTGCTAGATGGGAGGAATCAAACGCTCTGAGCTCCTTCCACCACCTGGAGAATGTCCCTAAGTAGCATCCTCATGCAGGTCCTACCCTGAATGCCACCCAACATGTGAAGCCATCCCACTGACTGTGGCCAGCGCTGGAGCCAGCCTTCAGGGCACAGCAGGAGCACACAGGGGCTCCTCTTCTATGTCCATATGCTCTATCCGGAAACATCAGTTCTTTTTCTATAGGAAGGTGGGTTATCCTGGGGCAGAGGAAATGTTTCCTCTTCCTGGCAGGATGTTTGCAGTGAGCCCAGAGTGAGGTATGTATAGAAACCTCCCAATGCATCTGTACCTCTGTGGAGATTTCAGTGAGTATCTCACAGCAAGTGGCCTGAATCAATGTTAGTGCCCTTAGAGTAGACTAGAGCCAGCCCAGGAAAACAGGCAAAGACAAACATGAAAAATAACACCCTACTCCTGCAAAAATTAGACAGAAGGTCCCTTACTAGCCACAGTGATCAATATAGTTGGGAGGGATCCCTATGGCAAGATCTCCACTCCTGAGATGCCCTGAATCCAGGGAGATGGTACCCAGTCAGGCTAAAAAGGAAATGTTATTTCCCCCTTCCACTGAATTTACCTATTGAGTAAGGAAAAGCAAAGCTTCTCTGTAAATATTGTTTTTAATTTTAAATTTCTCTAACCTTAAAAAATGATTTATCAAAAAAATCCCACCTCAGTCTGTTAAAACAATTGAGATTTCAGCTCTTCATCTTGTTGAAAGTGAGTTCCTGATGTGCAGGTCCCTAGGGTTCAAGATGAGCCTCTCTTCTAGGCTCTAGGTAAGATACCCAACTTCAAGGTTTGCAGACAAAACTTTCAAGAAAATCAGCCCTTTAGTAGCCAGAATCTTCTTTTGGCTGCACAAAGAAGTTTTGAGAGCTCTTTGACAAGTGCTTTGATCTCTCTTCTTGTACAACACACTAAAGATTTACTGGAGCACTTTGGAATATGGTATTTGGAATAGAGAAAATAAGCCTCAAATAAATTCAGTGCTCAGGAAGGAGTTCTTTCTGGGCAGATGTAATTTAGGAGTTTGGAAACATCAACCCCAAATACTGCACAGGGTCATTAGAAAAATCAGAGCTTCACCTTTCTGGTCAGCAAATCACATCAATACCACTTGCACAAAGTGATATAGCAGTGGCTGAGCAATAACCTCTTTTGAACGCTGCAAAAGAATGCTCCTCCAATAACTGTTTAGGTGCTCTCTTCTAGTCTCTATGAGGTTGTAATTATTTTATTTGCTTCTATTTCCCTCTCAGCATTAATCTAGCCCCTGAGAGATCTAGCACAGTGCAGCCCTGCCACTCCTGGCTTGTAATCTTCAGAGCTGAAAAGAAGGGAGTCAGAGAAGTAGGATGGGGAAACACGAACTGTCCATACCCTTCAAATGGTTTTGACACTTCAGACAGGCAAAAGGAAAGAAACTAGATATTTTAGAAATTTTCAAGAACACAAATAAAAATAAACTATTTTGGAAAATGTCTCTCTTTTTTTTCTTTCTTTTTTTTTTTTTTTTGAGAAACCATTCCTACGTCCTGTTACCCTACTGTGGGATGTGCCTGTAGTGGTGCTGGTTTTACCACTAATGATGGGTCAGTCTGTCGAGGTTTATTTTAATTTTATGACCTTTATGAGAAACTCCTGTGTAGCAATGATTAAAATAGCAGCTGTCTCCTGTTTGTGCCGCAGTGGAATTGTCTGACACTGACACAGACACACCACCAAGAGGAGAAAAAATCACTCTAATTTATCACATAAACTTATCAGCTCAAGCAGGTGTTGGATTGACCCACTTCTCCTGAGTCTCCTACCAATCCCTGCCCATCCATGCAGGGGATCCAGCAGCATATTTTCCCACAGCGATTTGCAGAGCACAGGGATGGGGAGGACGTTTTTGTTCATGCTAGATGGCCAGAAGCATCCAAGACATGATGTGCTTATTAAATGAATCTCCAGTTTTTGCTATATCCATCCCCAGAGCTAATCCTTGCATGTCCTCATTATTGTCAGACATTGATGATGCCTCATACATCAGCAAAGCCTTCCTCCTGCATGAATATTGTACCAGTCCCATGTGAATGCACAGCACAGCACATGGAAATATGAGTGAATGGTGGGTCTGTGGGAAGGGGTGAAGACGTGCTTTGTTAGCCAAATTTTTCAAACAATACTACTATTAGTCGTTGTTGTTATTATTATTATTTTCAGGCATCTGATACTCAGAAAGGACCAATCATGCCCATAAGGAAAACCAGGTACCTCCAAGCACCAATGTGAGACCTGCTCCTCCTTCCAGCTGTTGGTAGCTAGAAACTGTAGTCACTCTACCTGAAATTTTCTTTTTTTTTTAAAACATTCACATGAATGAAGTTGCATTTGTGAAAAATTACATCACTTGGGCTGAAGGAAATTTTCTTTTCTTCATCTAATTGTCTCATGACTTCTGTCTGCAACACACTTGCTTCAGTATTTCACATTTCGTTATGTTGGTGATATTAGCAACCAAGAGGGTGTGCAGGCATGGGTCTGAGCGCAAGAAGACAACGTTGCCTTCTTGGCTAAACTTTTCCCCTCTCATTTCTTCCCCCAAGCCTACAGCTTTTGCCCAAAGCATGAAATTAAGGGGGCAGATTGATGGAGGCATTTCAAAGATCTCAGGTCCTACCCCAATGGCCATCCAGCACAGGAAGCCATTCTGTTAAACCTCAGGTCCTAAGACCTTACAGGAAAAATGTGGAAAATCCATATCCTCTTAATAAACCAAGCAACTGGCATCTCTTTTCAAATGCTTGGGTAAAAGTCCCGGATTTCAAGTCGTCCCAACTTCACATGAGATCGTTGATTCCATCACAGAGATGCACAGGTGTCTGGCTCTGAAGGCAGAAGAGATGCTGAACCAGAGGGCTAAAAAGGGTAATTGGGAAGAAGCTTCAACCTCAGAGAGGTCTGAATGCTTATGCAGTGCTAATGATAAGATAATTCAGAAATATTTCAGTCTTGACAACATAACATACTAGCTCAGGCTGCAATTTAGTACAAGTTATCAGGTTTTTCATAGCTTTTCCCTTGCTATGATGGATTCCAAGCATGCCGTTATTACAGCCATTACATGCTTGATTTTAATGGCGGGTGCTTGCAGCTGTCACTATGGGCTAAAAATATATTCTTTATGTCAAACTGCACAGGAGACATTTCCTCCTTGAGTCACTGACAGGTCACCTCCCCAAACCAATTAGCTGATTGTCTCATACCGCTCCATGAAGAGCAAGAGAAATGAGTGACTTGTGAGTGAACTCTGCCCATAGAAAACACTTGTTCTTTCTCTCCCTCCCTAATTTATTTTTTTTTTTAAACCTTAATTTAATCTGTTGGCCATTCCAACAAACAAGGCAGTGTGCCTGCCTGTTCCTTGCATGCTGACTCTCTGCCAGGCTGTTTTATTTCTTTTTTTTAAATAAAGAGGAATAAAAATTAATAGTGTTTCTTTCCTGGTATATCTAGACAACTTGCTACAGCAAAGGGGGTCATCAGCAACTGTTAGCTCATGCCTGGGTCCTACTTCCAAATCTTTTATCAGCTCTTCCTGGCTGTAACTTGACCCTTGAGAGCTGGCAAGGCTCTTGCTTAATGTAAGGATATGCTTGTGCCTGCTTGGCTTCAATCAACCAGGTTTGAAAAAGTTACTTTGCTTGGCAGAACTGCTCTTCAAACAAAACCACCCATTGGCCATTGGCTTCATGAATGTACGGAGCTGCCACTCTTACTTTTTTTTTTCTCTCTAAGCCCCGCAAAAGCAATGCAAGGAGGGGAACATAAAGAAAAAGAAAATTAATCGCCCCTTGCTGTACATGAACTGAATTGTGTGTTGTACCGAATAGAGGGCAAAGGGGAGACGTGGCTTCATGCAGAACAGCATGGAGAGAGCCCCGTTTTCCTGGCATGGACAGGGATGTGAGTGGACCAGGAGATATGTGCTGGCCTCAGCACAGTCATTATAGGGGTAGCCATGAGGGCAAATCCTGAACAATAAACCCCTGTGTGTTGCCGAGCTCCACAAAGAAGTCCTGTGCCTGCCCAGGGACACCTCCCCTGCTACTAGATGTTACTAGAGCATGAATTTCATGGCTGAAATGCTCCAACAAAACTGAAATATCTGTTGCAGCTATCACTCTGTCACCTCAGCCTTCTGCAAACCTCCCTGACTCCACACACCTCTGTAGTAAGACCCCTAAATCACCCTTGTCCAATCTGATAGCCATCTCCAGGGATATGTTTGGCTTGGTGAGAGCACTGACTGCTGCTTATTGGGATGTTAGTCACAATTCCTTTCAAAATATCCCCCATAACATTCTTGGAGACAACCTGGTAAAGCATGGGCTACATATCTAGACAACAAGGTGGGTCTCACTGGGGCTTGATTGGCTGGAAAGCAGCTTTATCCACCAGACTGGGGGTTCCTGCTGGAGACCAAGTGGATCTTAAGCTAGCAATGTGTCCTCACAGGAAAGAATGTCACCAGCCTCCTGGGCTGTGTTAGGCTAAGTGCTGCCAGCTGGTCAAGAGAGGGGATCCTTCCCCTTTCCTCAGCCCAGGTGGGATACATCCAGGTGCTGTGTCGAGGTCTGGGCTCCCTAGTACAAGTGAGACATGGATATACTGAAGAGAGTCCAGTGAAGGGCCACAAAGATGATTAAGGGAGTATCTGACATGAGGAGAGGCTGAGAATACTGGAACAGCTCAGCTAAAAGAGAAGGCTCAGGGGGATACTATCTATGGGCATATATACCCAATGAGGGGGAATGAAGGAAGATCAAGCCAGATTCTTCTTGGTGGTGCTCGATGACAAAACAAGAGGCAATTGGCACAAACTAAAAATACAGGAAATTCCATTTAATCATCATAATAATAACAAATATTTTTTTTTAACTGTGAGGATGGTCAAACACTGGCACAGACTGCCCAGAGAGGTTGTAGCATCTCTGTCCCTGGAGACATTACAGAGCAGTCTGCACTTGGTGACCCTGCTTCACAAAAGAGTGTTCATCTGAGTGATTGCTAGAGATTCCTTCCAGCCTCACTGATTTTCACCATGTCATTTCCAACATCTTCCTTCTGAGCTGCTAGCCCTTTCCCTAGAGTCAGGTGTCAAAAGACAACACGCTCCCATGCTCCAATCTCCTGTCTCAACAGAGGAATTGACAACTCGATGCAGGAGGAACCAAATGAAAACAGCAGGTCAGGTGTCAGCATATCTCATGTGAGAGACAGGTTCCCCGGAGGTACAAATTCAGCCCCAGTGTTTTGGCCCTGGCTTCTCCATAACAACCTGGGAAAATAATGATTTGACTGAAGCTTCACCTTATGAGGGAGATGTGAAAAGGATAAATACAGTAACAATCTTAATTTACTGAGGTACGGATGTAATAGAGGTGGTAAGAATACATATATCTCTGATGGACAAAGATGGTTAGGATAGGAATGTGACCTGCCAATTCATTTTTCAGGCTAGCCATGATAAATTTGAAATAAACCAAATATCTCCACAGCAGAAACACCTCATAAAATGATATTTGTTGACTTCAGTGGGTTTTTTAATGGGTGAGGGGGGTGATGAAATAAACTGACAGCAGACAGTAAAATGTCTTAAGGTCAGGAGGAAAATGAAAGCAACAAGAAGAAATAAGGAAAAAGCCAGTCCTCACAATCCTAGAAACATTCCTAACAGCTACAGCTTTTAATCCTTATTTGAGCACCCCTACATGGGGCGACTTTGGCTTCCTGCACCACCCTGACCACCCTGGCAGTGGCCCAGCTGGCCAACACTCAATGGATGCTCCTTAAATTGGCATCTGGAGGGTTAAGCACATTAGAAGAACCTTCCTTGACACATTGCTATCCACAGTCCCTTTTTTCCTTTGGAAAATGCTAAGTCACTCTTCAGCAAGAGGCCAGGCGAGAGGTTGCTTAGGAACTGAATTACTTCTCATTCTTAGACAGTGATGCTAGCTGGCATCCAGGGCAGTGTGGAAGTGTTCAGAGATGGATCAGAGCACTGGGAAAGACATGAGCAATGGGTTGCAGGGTCATCCCAAAAAACCAAGATTAGCACCAATTTCTGCTCCCTGTTCCTCTAGACGAGTGCCATGGGCTATTGCAGGAGACCCTTGGACTTGCTCCAGAAATACAAACCTAAAAGGCAAGAGAATTCTAAATTAGAGAGGACTCTATAATATCCAAAGAGGTGGTACATGAGCTCGTGCATAGTGTCAGGGTTTCTGCTGGCACTGCGTCCAAGAAGAGGAAGGAAGGACACTTCAGGATGAGTGACCTTTTGTCCAGAATTTCAAAACAGTTAGAAACTCAGATGACACACAGTACACAAAGCTGTCAGCTATATCTTCAAGTCACGCACTAGAGTTGTTCTTCTTTAAATAACAACAACACTGAAGAAGATTTTCCTCCAAATGCTCTTAGGAAAAGTTAAAAACTTTTTATAGACCAAGATTGTCCTGAGGGACAGACTCCAGAATGAGCTATAGCAGCTCTTCAAAGAGAAGTTGTATCAACAAGGCTGCCCAATCCTCATGCTGCCTGCCTGAGGGAAGATATTTCGAGAGAACCACATGAAGAAAGACCAATGAGCCAACACCTCAGACCGGATGAACAACAAAAGCTGCAGGAAGAAGCTGAATTGTCAGATTTCCACTGTATGTGCTCTTGGGGAAAGGACTGGTTTGACTATGCCATGCAGGAAAACTTCAGAAATGGCAAGGTAGGGATAGGAGAAGTGAAAGTTCCTTTCTTCTTCTCTGCTGAAATAGTCCAGCAGCTTGCGTTGACAGCTCTATTCAAAATTTTACACCATTAGCACTTGATGTAAAACATGCCCAGCTTCTAGGCTTTGTAAGAGAGGAAATCCCCCATTTTACTCAATAGTCCTCTGGGATGTGCAGTCTCTGGAGGCATGGGACAGGAGGTAAGGCTGAGCCAAGGGATGAGCAGTTGATAAGGACCTCATTGGTAGGGAACTGCCAGAGGTAGACTGTTGTTTCTGCATGATTTTCTAGATGAGCGTAAAGGAGTTGGATGCTTGTCTTCTGCTGGATTTCCCACCCATCTCTAGAAATCCATTTGAAAGGTCAGTCTAAACCCACTGTACTCCAAGATGATATCTTGCAGCCACTGCGATTAGACTGGGCAATATTCTGCTAGATCTTCAGGCTAATGTCCAAGCTGGTCCCTTATATCCCAGATCCGCTTTGTCCTCTAGTAGATGGAGTTTCCCCCAAAACACATAAACAAGCAAACACACCCATGCTTTCCCCTACCCCTAGACAAAGATATCTAACAATGCCCTCTGAGATGGTACTTCTCAGCACCTTCAAAAGTAGGGGACAGGATGAAAGTAAAAAAAAAAAATCAAACTACAAAACCAAACACTAGTTTTCAAAAAACTTGGCACCCTTGCCTGTGCAAGACAAGCACAGAGGTCTACAATCTGGAGGTGATAAATCACAAACTTCATTGCAGAGACCACATTACCACTTTACATGGGTGCAGAGTCTATCAAAAAAAAGGCCAGGGCATCCAATTGGATCAATTTTACATGTTTATCCTGTATTGGTGTATAGAAGATTGTGGCCATGTTCAGGATCCAGTGGAGTTTGGGACTAAACATGACATGTCCTGTAGGCATCCTCTCCCATTCTGCAAAACTTAGATAGGAGCAGAAGCATATGCTGAATCAAAATTATTCCCTAGGGGACAAAACCACAACACAGCAATCTGAATGAGAAAGAGACAGGGCAGGTAAGCTGTTCATCTCCCCAGTATCCCTACTGCCTCCCTCCTGAATTCCTGCAGACTACAGATTCATGTGGGACCATCGACTTTTATCCCAGGGTGACACAACCACCTCAAGTCAATCACAGAGCAGGCACAAGAGAAACTGCAAAATCCCCAGGACAGCCAACTGGAGCAGCTAGAAACCAGCTCAAGGGATGTCCCATTCTGGGAATGGCTTGTGCGTGTACAGGCCACAGCCCTCCTCAACCAAAAGTGGGCATCACAGCAGTCTCATGTACAGAACCTCCCAGATGATGATCTGACTCGCATGCCTGCAGCATGATCAAGTCAAGATGAGTCAGTTCACTATTAAATTCTCATTTAGTGTTCTTGTATCAGCTCTGGGCAAGAAAACAAAATAACTGTCTACAGACGGAGACCAGGGAGAATTCAGCTGGCTATGGTAGGTACTTGAAACTCAGTGGAATAAATTGGCTTGCAAACCTTCACCTCTGTGTTTTTCTGGGTCAGGGATTTTTTGCACAAGGCAGCACAGATGTCAAGGACCAGCAGATGCAGTAGTGGCTCTGCATGGCTACCTCTCTATCTTCTGGAGCAACACCCTCAGGCTCGCTTAACTCAGGTCCGTTACACCAGCTGGAGATGTAAGCTTGAACCCACCAGACTCCTCAGGTGGTGTGAATTTAACTTCACAAGGTGGTTTGATCAGTGAATAGTCTCTGACTTATAGGGAAAAAACATAAAGACAAAAAGCAACCACATTACACCCTGCTAACCCACTGCCCCATGCTAGATGTACCCATAATATTCTGTTTTTCTCTCCAAAATGGGTACAATGCTGCGGTCCCCTCTTTTCCTAATATCCGTCCTTCATAGCAGTTGTTTCAGCATCGTCAGGGCTTTAATATATTTATTTTCACAGCCCCATCTTTCTACAAGCCAAGCTTCACAACTCCTCCTTGGGATGTGCTATCCCAGGGTATACAAATCTTTGTCCATTGCTCCTCATCCACATCCTTATAGGGTTAGAGGGGATTTATTTCTCACTCCCTTGCCACAGCGAAAGGTTTAGTAGGAATTCGATTCAGACATCAGCGGCTGCAACTAGCTTCACTGAATGGCACTGTGCCACCATTTTCCCTTTGAGAACAACTCTGTTGACCCCAGCTCATGGCAAAGGGTGGAAACTATCTGCCCAGACTTTCAAGTCATTCCCAAACAAGCCCCTTTTGCCTGCCAAAGGCAGCTCACATCTGTGGGGCCACATTCACTGTGCAGCCAGCCTACCCAGCCCTGCTCCTCCTAAAGGGCATGGGAAAAGGCAGCAGTGATGGTGCACAAAAATATGCAGATGGGAATGTGGCGGGAAAAGGAGTGGGAGAGTTTGACCTGCAATTTTGTTTGCTCAGCATCTAATCTCTGGATGAAGCAATACTTTGCTTGTGGAGGGCAGGAGAGAACTTGTGTGCAAGAATAAATTGGGGATAGAGGGAAGGGGCAGCTCTGCTCCCCAGTTTTAAAGTCCAGAACCTCAATTTTCTTGCATCTTGTTCCCTTTTTCCCCACAGTGACTGCGCTGTGGGGCAAGGAAAGGGACTTGACCTGACAATGTAGCCTCTTTCCTTGCAGACCAGACCCGCTCCAAAGGGAGGTCTGCTGCTTGCTGGGAGCATCAGTAAGGGATGTTACTAGAAAACTTTCATCCCTGGTCAAGGATGCTGATTACTACCCGCTCTTAGTA
>WAAB01011528.1:40277-52926 GCA_013389865.1 Piaya cayana | reverse complement strand
TTAACAGTAAAATGTAATGTTAAGTGTATTGAAATCACTTCCAAACATGCTCCAAGTTTCTATTTTGCCACTGTGCTCATTCCAGGGCCATCCTGACCTTCCACACCTGAGCATTCGGAGGTGACATCCACATCCCAAGCCACACAACCCTCTGGAATCAGAACACTAAAAGCCAGGTCCACAAAGTTCACTGGTTGGCACAAAGTGAGGCTTATGGCAAAGTTTAACCCTTTTAACACTGGATTGTTAAAGCATAAAACCCCAGGGTTTCTCCATTTCCTGGAGAAGGGAGATGGACAGACAATTCCTGCTGGAAATAATGGCTACAAAGACACAGCCCACAGCAAAGCCTGCTGGTTAGTCTTTCAGAAAAACATCAAGCCAAAAGCTTTCCTTTCAGCTGGTAAACATGGAATATCTGCCTGCAGCTGGGAGTTAGCAAGAGGAAAGGACGCTGCCAAGAACTTGCTGGAAGTTTACCCCTTTGGAAGGCAGGAACAAGTCTGGGAGAGTGGGAGAATCCACTCATATCTCCAAATAAAGACCCTGTCTGCAAATAGGAGCAGTGTCTGCAATTTGTGGTTTCAATACAGGCTGGGGGATGACGTGACTGAGGGCAGCTCTGAGGAGAGGGACTTGGGGTGCTGGGGGACGAGAAGCTCAACATGAGCCAGCAATGGGTGCTCACAGCCCAGAAAGTCAAACCATGTGCTGGGCTGCATCAAAAGTAGCGTGTCCAGAAGCGCAAGGGAGGGGATTCTCCCTCTTTGCTCCACTTTTGGGAGACTCTCACCTCCAATGGGAGGTGTCCCTGCCCATAGCAGCGGGGTTGGAACTGGATGATCTTTAAGGCCCCTTCCAACCCAAACCATTCTACAGTCTACGTGGCTTCCAGCGAACTCCTCAGCTCTTGAGGACACACTGACTTACCCCACACTCCACATTGCCAGCTCTGGCAGACTCAGAATCACAAAACAGGCTGGAGTGGCTTCCACTTTTCTGTGGTGATGTTTTTCTTTCACAAGCCGAACCTCTCTCTTGATTCACACAGCTTGGAGAGTCCTTACTGTTTCCATTTTCCTCCTTAGGAGGTGCAGGAACACTTCTCAGTACCTCAAGGGTTGTGTTTCTCTCAGTTGAATTGGACTTTTCAGTGGTTGGTGGTTCAGGGTGATTATTTCCTTGGGAAGACTTGCGAAGAACCTGGAAGGATTTTGTGTCTACAGTTGGCTTTTTAGAGTGCGATTTCTTCCCAACAGAAAAGAAAGCTGCTCCCGTCTGGAGTTTCAGGGCTGGTTTTACGGTCAGGCTTAGGACTCTGAAAGGTGCATCCATCTTCTTTTTGATTAGGCAACTCACATTCTCTTTCTCTGCATGGGGTTTTCTGGGTGCTCCATCCCCTTTCGCATTCTTCATTGTTTTGGGAATGGTTTTGCCATGCTTGGAGCTGGTTGTGCGCTTGGTCGGCTTGGAGTTTGTATGCCTGCTCCTATTCTCTGTCTTGCTAGCAGCTGGGAGATTTTCACCCCTGTTCTGCTCACCGAAAGCACGGATCTGGTTCAGTTCCTTCCTCTCGAGAGGAGTCAGGTATCGCTTTTCCTTGCTGTAAAAGGACGTCACGGGCAGAAGGGGTTTGTATGATGAAGCAGGTTCTGGGGATACTTTCCTTGAGGACTCTCCCTGCATGGCTACAGGAGCACTGGCTGCCTGCAGAGGTGAAATATCCAACCTCCTCGACACCTTCACCTCATTTTCCTTCACCTCATCACTCGATGTCCAGTTTATTTGAGAAGCAAACCAACGCTTTTTCACTTTGGCAAGCAGAGGTGGACCTTCAGCAAGTCCTCTCACAGCTTTCTTCATAGGAGTCTCGAAGGGTGAACTGTAAGGATAATCATGGAGCAGAACATCATGCAACTGAAAGCTTTGCAGTGGTTGTTTTACACAGAATCATAGAATCGCTTGGCAGGAAAAGACCTTTGAGATCAGAGTCCAACTATACCTGTCTACTATTAAACCAAATCCCTGAGCACCTCATCTACACAGCTTTTAAACACCTCCAGGTATGGGGACTCCACTACCTCCCTGGGCAGCCTCTGCCAGTGCCTGAGAGCCCTTTCTGTGAAAAAAAAAATGTTTGTGGGGGAAGCACAGGGCAAACATGAGAAAAATCCCTTCCTCTGGTAGAGTGAGGAAAGAAACACAAGCTCTGCACTTGGAGTTACAGCTCAGCTCATTTATTATGACAAGTGGCTTCTCCTCTCCTGAAATCGAGCAGAAGGATCATTCAAATTATCCTATAGGAAACCTGAGAAGGGGCTCTTGATCAGGGGATGCAGGGATAGGATGAGGGGGAGGATTTTAAGCTGAAAGAGGAGAGGTTGAAATTGTATCTTAGGAAGAAATCTTTTACTGTGAGGCAGTGATCCAGAGAAGAGGTGGCTGCCCCATCCCTGGAGGTGTTCAAGGCCAGGTTGGATGAGGCTTTGAGCACATGATCCAGTGGGTGTCCCTGCCCATGGCAGAGGGTTGGAACTGGATGGGCTTTGAGGTCTCTTCTAACACAAACCATTCCATGATTCTATGATTTAGGAGGAAAATAAAATCCCTATAACTGTATGCATAAAGAGGGAACTCTTTTCTTATTGACACCAGAGACTGTTCAGATAATGAACTACTGAGGGCTGCACAACATTCTTTATCAAAGCAGTTCCAAGTGGGAAAGTCCAAGGCTTTACCACAAAAGAATGTAAACATCAGAAGGTTTATTTCTTAAGTTTCTAAACAATCAGGTTTTAGGTTTCTGCTGGTTCTCTGACTCACTTGGGGTCAGGTCTGTGTGCAAATGTCACGTACAGGGATATGTGTTTTGCAGAGCAGACTGCCCAAACAAGATCATAAAAGCACGGAATAGTTTGGGTGGGAAGGGACCTTAAAGCCCATCCAGTTCTGTCCCTCTGCCAAGGGCAGGAACACCTCCCACTGGATCAGGTTTCTCCAAGCCCCATACAACCTGGCCTTGAACACCTCCAGGGATGGGGCAGCCACGATTTGCTGGGCAACAATGTAAGTGTTATAAGTTACTAAAGATAAAACACGGGGTGACGCTATCTGGGTCTCAGACCAATCTTAATGTTTTTTTCCACTCTATATTAAAAATGCTCAAGTATTTTATACACCAGTTTTATTCTACATGCAGCAACTGACAGGCTGAGAGTTGGGGTGGTTAAGCCTGGAGAAGAGAAGGCTGCAGGGAGACGTTTAGAGCAGCCTCCAATACTGGGAGGGGTTCCAGGAAAGCTGTGGAGGGGCTCTTTACAAGGACCTGGAGTGACAGGACAAAGGGGAAGGGCTTTACATTGGAAGGGGTAAGATTCCTATTAGGCATAAGGAAAAAATTCTTTACACTGAGGGTGAGGAGGCCCTGGCCCAGGTCACCCAGAGAAGTGGTGGCTACCCCATCCCTGGAGATGTTGAAGGCCAGGTTGGATGGGGCTTGGAGCAACCTGATCCAGTGGTAGGTTCCCTGTCAATGGCAGGGGCTGGAACTGGATGGGCTTTGAGGTTCCTTCCAACCCAAATCATTCTGTGATTCTATGAATTCAGGGGGGGTTAATTAAAAAGAGTGTGAGAAGTCAACGTACCCATCGGGGTCAGTGGAACTGTGGCTCCTTTTCCGCGGGGTAACAGCTGCCATGGCTTCACCAAAGCACCTGCAAGAACATGTTTTTATCAGTTTGAAACAGATCTTCAGTAAAAAAGCACCAAACTAAACATGAAAATCTTAGGGAAGAAGTAAGGGGAGGTGGGAAGCTGGGAAAACAACATGGAACAGTAGCTGATGGGGGAAGAGTAAAAACTGGAACAATGCAGGGCTGTGGGTGAACTGAGCATAAGCAATAAAACAAGTGCACGCAGAAAGGCTGTTTCCAGGTTAAATCCAATCCCACTGTCACAGACAAATGTATCCATTCTAAACTAGAGTCAGACCGTTGGCGCTTCACTCCATGACCTTGAGAGGCCAGAGCACGTACAGAGAAGAGGAATGGAGCTGGGGAAGGGTCTGGAGCTCAGGGGTTCTGGGAGTGGCTGAAGGCCCTCGAGCTGTTTAGTCTGGAGAAGAGGAGGCTGAGGGAAGACCTCATTGCTCTCTGCAGCTCCTGGAAAGGAGGTTGGAGCCAGGTGGGTGTTTGCTCTCTTCTCCCAGGTAACAGGATCAGAGGAAATGACCTTAAGTTATACCAGGAGAAGTTTAGATTGGATATTGGGAACAATTTTTTTATGGAAAGTGTGGTGAAGCCATGGCAGAGGCTGCCCAGGACAGTGGCGGAGTCCCCATCCCTGGAAAGATTTAAAAGCCATGTTGATGTGGTGCTCAGGGACAGGGTTGGCAGCGTAAGATTAAGGGTTGGACTTGATCATCTTAAAGGTCTTTTCCAACCAAAATGATTCTATGATCATTCAGAAAGGAGTGTTACGTTCTACATCTCCCATTCCTCTGGCTCAGCTCATTTGAGACCTGACGTAGCTCCAGAAAACCTACTTGTTCCTAACTATATTGACAGTCAGTTTATTTCCGTGAGGATTTGAGACTGGCATTCACCCTCCACTGGAGACAGCTCTTAACCCAACAATTTCTGTCCCAGCTTCCTTCTTGTCAAATACCATAAACCAGGTTTTTTTAGCTTTCATCAACACACTTAAAGCAGTTTAACATTTGATGCTGCTTGTTCCATCTCTTCCAAGTTATTTACTGGACAACGTTAACTCTAGAACTGACAAACCCCTTGTATCCAAGACAGTTTATAATCAATAAACTGCTCGAAACAATCATTTATTCAATAAACTACCAGCAGGGGGAAGTTCATCCTAACCTAACTGTGTTAATGCATTCCTGGGTTTGGGAAGTGGTGAGGATGACAGCTCAGATGCAAGAAGCCAGCAACAAGGAACATCAGGAGCTTTGGGAGAGGAGCGAGGCAGGAGCTGCAGAGCTGGAGAAAGAGTTATATAACGTCAGCCTGGAGCAGCACTGGCAGAGGCGCTTCAGGAGAGGGCCAGCAATGGGATTTGGCACTCAACAAGTGCTTTAGGGTAACAAGAAGCCTGAAGGTTCCCAAAAAAGATAATATCACAAGAGGATGAAAGGGAAAAAGAAGGACAAGGCCGTGGGGTACAGGGTGGGGGGAACAATCCTTATAATCGCACAAGTAAGGTAAGAATCCCACACAGCTACCTGTGGAGCATCCTCAGGAAACCAGAACTCTCCCCACTGCATCCATAACCCAGTTTCCAACCAGGCCCTCGGCCCATAGGCCCCCCAGTTCATCCCAGCAACCCTCACACCCCATAGGCACCATACTGGGGCACCTGTCCCTTACTCCAGCACTCCACACCTCTTCATCACCCAGGACCTAAACCAAAGAACCCCACACTCCATGGACACCCCTCTTCCCACCTGACCCAGCACCAGGGCCTGGCCCCATAGCTGCCCATCCCTCCCAGTCACCCCCATCCTACCTGCACCTCAGCATAGAATCACAGAATGGTTTGGGCTGGAAGAGACATCAAAGCCCATCTGGTTCCAACCTGCTGCCATGGGCAGGGTCACCTCCCACTGGATCAGGTTGCTCAAAGTCCCATCCAACCTGGCCTTGAACACCTCCAGGGATGGGGCAACCATCACTTCTCTGGACAGGTTGAGCCAGGGCCTCCCCACCCTCACAGAAAAAACATTTCTGCCTAAGATCTCACCTCCATCTCCCCTCTTGCAGCTGAAAACCATTCCCCCTCATCCTGTTGCTCCAGGCCCTGCTAAAAAGTTTTTCCCATCTTTCTTATCAGACCCCTTTAAGTATTCAAAGACCAGAATAAAATCCACTTGAAGTCTTCTCCTCTCCAGACTGCACAACCCCAACTCTCTCAGCTTGTCTTCATAGCAGAGGTGCTCCAGCCTTTGGATCATCTTCATGGCTTCCTCTTGACTCGCTCCAACAGATCCACGTCCTTCCTCTCTTAAGGACTAAAGAACTGGACACAGGGCTCCAGGTGAGGTCTCACGAGAGAAGAGGAGAGGAAAAGAATCCCCTCCCTGGCCCTGCTGGTCCCACTGCTTTGGATGCAACCCGGGACTCGGAGCATCCATTACCCATTCACGTCGAGCTTCTCACTCCCCAGCACCCCAGCAACTCCTCAGGGCTGCTCTCAACCCATTCTCTGCCCAGCCTGGATCTGTGCTTGGATTGCCCCAACCCAGGTGCAGGACTGGAGATAATGCAAGGGCTCAGGCACCTCCCGTACAAGGGCAGGCTGAGAGAGTTGGGCTTGTTCAGCCTGAAGAAGAGAAAGCTGCAGGGAGCCCTTAGAGCAGCCTCTAGTACTACTAAAAGGGGCTCCAGAAAAGCTGGGGAGGGGCTCTTGATCAGGAGGGCAGGGGTAGGATGATGGCGAAAGGTTTCCAACTGAAAGAGGATGATGGCGAAAGGTTTCCAACTGAAAGATTGAGATGAGATCTCAGGAAGAAATGTTTCCCTGTAATGGTGGGGAGGCCCTGGCCCAGGCTGCCCAGAGAAGTGGTGGTTGCCCCATCCCTGGAGGTGTTCAAGGCCAGGTTGGATCGGAATATGAGCAACCTGATGCAGTGGGAAGCGTCCCTGCTCATGGCAGGGGGTTGGAACTACATGGGCTTTGAGGTCCCTTCCAACCCAAACCATTTCATGATTCTACGCCCTTGGCCCGGAGATTCGCAGAAGCTGCTTCTCCACCCCCGGCCCCCCTGTCCGGGTCCCCCCCTTTCCTCACCCGGCCCCGCTCCGGCCTCACCGCCGCCGCTCCCGCGCCTTCCAACCCGCGCGCGCCTTCTCCCGCCGGCCCTCCCTCCCTCCCCATTGGCCGAGCGACCCGCCAATCACACTCTCCCATTCCCGTTGGCCGCGTCTCTTCGCGCCCGCCCCGCCCCTTTCTTCTTAGCCAATCAGATAGCACAGCTCACCGCTCTACCTTATAGACTACAACTCCCGCCGTTCTTTGCGAGACGAAAGCTCCTCGATGCTGCCTGTTTGATCGCGGGTACTGATGGGAGTTGTAGTACGTGCGAGGAGAGCGAAGCTCGAAGTCAGGGAACTTAGGCCAAACAAGTCATAGAGACGTTTCCATATATTAAGGGGGAGGTTAGGGGGTGCCCAGCTGCGCTTTCCCAATGAAAAGGGCTGGCTGCGAAGATACACAGCCCACTGTGCATCCAACGGCGTCGGCTCCCACCTCCCCACTCAGCTGATGTGAGTGCACTGAAATCGCTCTCAACCTCCACTCCTGCCCCTGACTCTTGCCCCAAAACTCTTTATGGGGCTACGGGGTAACTGAGGCGAAGCTGAGACTAGGCAGCACGCAGTGCCAGCACTTACTGCGCCAACTACGCATGCGCGAAACTCCCCGCGAAGCCGTCACTTGGCCGCTCTGCGCATGCTCAGAACTATCTGCCAGTAGGTTCTTGTCGATATGCGCATGTGCAGTACGTGTTCTGGCTTCACTGCCCGGCGTGCTTGCACATGCGTGTAGAGCCCGCGCACAGAGCTCACTTCCGGTCTCTCCGCTGCCTGAGTGCCGCTGGAGCGGGAGCGCGGCTGCCGTGAGGAGCCGGGGCCGAGGAGCCTCCGCCGCCATGGTGTTTTACTTCACCTCCAACGGTGAGAGGGCAAAGGGGAGCGGCTGGGAGCTCTGCCTGCCCGCGGGCCGCGCCCCGGCCCTCAGAGCGGGACTCTCCCCGTGTCACTGGCCCCGCTCCTTCACCCCGTGGTGTGAAAGACCCGCTCGGGGCCGAAATAGGCCACAGGTTGAAGCTCTTTGAGGGCTGAGGGGTTCTACGAGCTGGGGAGCCCTGGTTGCCAGCAACCCCGCGGTCTGAAGGGTTTTCCCTGCTGTGCTGCTTTCAGAAAGTGGAGGGAAGGTGCAGGGCAGGAGTTGTCCCCTTGTTTTCCCTTTAACGTATGAATTATCCCCTGATTTTCACTCTGGCACAGCCAGATCCCTTTTATTTCTTCGTTTGAAAATGGCATTCCCTTCTGAACCATTAGGAATTTCTGGTATGATGCAGTCTGGGCAGATTTTCAGCTGCGAGAGGGGAGCTTGAGATGAGATCTTAGGCAGAAATGTTTTCCTGTGAGGGTGAGGAGGCCCTGGCCCAGGTTGCCCAGAGAAGTGGTGGCTGCCCCATCCCTGGAGGTGTTGAAGGCCAGGTTGGATGGGGCTTGGAGCAACCTGATCCACTATGGCAGGGGGATTGGAACTAGATGACCTTTGAGGTCCGTTCCAACCCAAACCATTCTGTGATTCTGTGACTTCAGAAATCTTGCTGCCTTTTGTGCTGCAAGAGTGGATGAAAAGCAAAGACATATTGCTGAATCCAGTGGCTCAAACAACTGGATGTTACAGCTGAAGCGTCTGCTGAGAATGTTCTCTCAGTAAGCCTGAGCAGCTGGATTTCTGGGCAGCACTGAGGGTTTTAGCTACGGTTGCAGCTGTCCTCGTCCTGTCCCTCTCCAAGCTTGGTCAGCAGCTATATTGGAGCACTTGTGATCACAATCCTGCCCTCAGGGAAAGGGAAATGAGAGGCAGAGTTGTGGGTTGGAAGCTACAATTGAAAGAGCTTTCATGAAACAATAATAATGGAAAGGGAAGCAATATTAATAAGAAAATATGTGAAATGGGGTGCCCTGATGATGATAGGTCACCACAGATGCTGCAGAGCAGGCACAGACAAAGGTCACAAGCTGGACTCAGGAACTGGATTAAGGCACACACTGATCTGGGATCGCAAGACAGAAGGATAGATGGGAGTTCTAATTGGACGCTGGCTATCAAAGAAGATGATCTGACCCTGTTATCACTCGGGATAAAACTGAGGGATGTCTGCGGGATGGAGTTCTCTGTTGGTCAGGTTTGGGTCATTGCTCTTGTCTACTCCTCCCTGCAAGTGCCACTCTTTTTCACACTTTATTTCCGGCTCCACCAGCTCAGGTTGGCCTTTGTCTCCATAGATATAAGCAGTGGCTCCAGCAGCTCAGGATGGCCTTTGATTCCATAGATAAAAGCAGTGGCATTCCTGCATCCCAATGCCCCGGTCCTGTGGTGAAACATACCCTTAACTTTCAGACTATGAAGTTACTGAGAGGAGTCTGGAACAGCTAGAAAATCTGAGGTCTTGGGTGGAGAATGTGTTGGGAGCAGCCTTGAAGAGAAGGATTGCAGGGTGTTGGTGGATGAGAAGCTGAACATGAGCCACCAATGGGCTTTCAGCCCAGAAAGCCAAATCACATCCAAAGAAACCAGGCCAGTAGGTCAAGGGAGAGGATTCTACTCCACTCTGGTGAGGCTTCACCTGGANTGATAGGGGCTCCAGGAAAGCTGGGGAGGGGCTCTTGATCAGGGAGGAACAGGACCAGGGGGAAATTGTTTGAAGCTGCAAGAGGGGAGATTGAGATGAGATCTTAGGAAGAAGTGTCTTCCTGTGAAGGTGGTGAGTCCCTTGCCCAGGCTGCCCAGATAATTGGTGGCTGCCCTGTTGCTGGAGGTGTTCATGACCAGGTTGCTGGGGCTTGGAGCAACCTGATCCAGTGGGAGGTGTCCTTCCTCATGGCAGGAGGGTTGGAACTGGATGAGCTTTGAGGTCCATTCCAACTGAAACCATTCCATGATTCTGTGATTCATGTTAATTCTTCTTTATCTCAAACCAGGCTCATGCACCAGGTAATCTTTTACAATTGCAGCAGCCAGAAAGGTGCCAGACTGGCAGTCAGCACTGCTGTGGAATTGGGGTCCCCTGCTGCTATGTATAAAGCAAAGCATTGTTTTCAAGCAGATTCCTTTCACAGGGCTTCCCTGGCTGCCCTTGTCCTGCTCTCCTTCCTGCACTTCAGGTGCTGCAGACATCTGCCTTCCCTGAATTGGCAGCGATGGAATGAACCCTAAAGCAAAGGACATTGGTTTAAGTACCTCAAAAGGGCACAACTGAGATAAACACATCAGCAGCTGCTGTTTATGCAACTTCAGTCTGTCTCTGGAATGTTAATCCTTCCGGGCTGCCTGAGAGAGGTTTTTGTGGGGATTCTGGCACTCTGGGGAAGCAAAGAGGCTGGATGAGCTGTTTCCCTCAGGGCCACACAGGGAGTTAATCCCAGGCAGGTCTGCTGAATAGAACAGATGAATTTTGCAGATACTGCCTGAACTACCTGGATGTCGAGGGTGGTTTGTCAGGAAAGCTGCTCCTTGCTGGATAATTCCTGGAAAGGGGAAGAAATGTCTTGCCCTTCTGAAGAATTTGAGACAGAATCTGGAGCAAAAGCAAACCAGGAGGGGGAAGGAAGGAGGAACAAAGTGATTTGCACTCAGATTTCTGTACCTGAGACTGGGTTGTGTTTGTGATTCCTCACACCGTTTGTCCAATCCCCTTTTGATTTGTTTTCCTCTTTCTCTCCCGCAGTTGTTCCTTCTGTTTACACCATTTACATGGGAAAAGACAAGTATGAAAGTAAGTACCTTGATGCCTGAGGGACTGGATTTGGACTTGCAGGGCATTTAAGGTCATCTTTGTGTCTGTTCACTTGAAAACTTGTCTGCTCCAAGTTCAGACTGACCCCTTTGAAGCCCCTGTGTTTTCATTAGGATAGATAAAAATGTACTTTTGGTGGAATTTATGCCTTAAAATCCAATTGGAAACTAATTTAACTGGAAAAAACCCACCTCTCTGGAGAAAACTATAGGTTGTGTCTGATAACTTTTTGCCCATCACTGTGCTGCTTCGCTGTTCCGTTTTTCCCCAGTGAGGATTTGTGAGCCATAGGTTTCGTATGTCCACCCCTCCTCCCCTTGAGGTGAAGGTTCTTGTTCCTGTGCCTCCTGTTCCCCCATCAGGACCTGATGTTATCCCAGTGTCTCCCTCCAAGGGAAAACTGATAATGGGCTGTTTTGAGGACTTGCCCTGAAATCCTGCCCACCTTGTTAGATCGATATTTGAAGAAACACATTAAGATTCCAAAATTATGTGGTGGAGAGGGAAGGAGGGGATGGAACTGGGGTGTATTCAGGATTTTCCTTGGGTCTTCTTGCATCTCAAAGCCACTACCTGCTCCAGAGAGGTGGGTCCTGTGTTTGTCATCCCCAGAGCAGGCAGGCAGAGCCTAAAGGCCTTTTTTCTCCGTGGCTGATGGGCTTTGCAGGACTCCTGCCTCATGGGTAGATCAGTTTGTTGTTGCTGAGGTCCTGGGCTCTACTCAGTGATGTTTTATTCTTTCAGATGAAGACTTGATAAAGTACGGCTGGCCGGAAGACATCTGGTAGGTACGGAAACTCGCAGGAGCAAATTCCTGTTCATTATGATTTTAGGTTGAACAAAGTGGAAGCTGCCTGACAGAGAAGGACCTGGGGATGTTGGTTGACAGTGACTGAACACGAGCCAGCAGTGGCCCAGGTGGCCAAGAATGTCAATGGTGTCTTGGTTTGTATCAGAAATGGCGTGGCCAGGAGCAGGGAAGGGATTATCCCCCTATACTTGGCGCTGGTGATGTTGCATCTTGAATCCTGGGTTGAGTTTTGAGCCTTTCACTCCAAGAAAGGCTATTGAGGAGAAATAGGACAGAGCTGTGGAAGGGTCTGGAGAACAAGCCTTATGAGAGACAGCTGAGGGACCTGGGGTTGTTTAGTGTGGAGAAATGGAGGCTGAGGGGAGACTTCATCACTGTCTACAACTGCCTGAAGGGACGTTGAATCAAGGTGGGTGTTGGTTTCTTCTCCCAAGTGACAGTGATAGAGCAAGAGGGAATGACTTCAGGTTGTGCCTGGACAGGTTCAGATTGGACATAAGGAACAATTTCTTCACC
Organism: Piaya cayana; assembly: GCA_013389865.1. Lineage (NCBI taxonomy): Eukaryota > Metazoa > Chordata > Aves > Cuculiformes > Coccyzidae > Piaya > Piaya cayana. The sequence goes on along the minus strand of WAAB01011528.1, from coordinate 41,053 downwards.
AGAATGGTTCTTGGACACTGGCAGAGGCTGCCCAAGGCAGTGGTGCACTCTCCATCTCTTAGAGGGGTTTGAAAGACTGTCAGATCAGGTGCTCAGGGGTCTGGTTTAGCAGTGGAGAGGTACAGTTGGACTAAACGATCACAAAGGTCTTTACAAACCAAATGATTCTGTGACTGTGCTCCTCAGATTGGCCTTTGCCAGGAAGAGCTGTGGTGTCTCAGAGGACTGGAGGTCAGATAGGTGATGTCTGACATGCTCCATGGGGGATGTTTTGTCAGCAGTCAAGGGAATAAGTTTCTCTTTTCCAGCATCCAAGATTGTGCTTCAGCTGATCTGTTGTAGCTGTATCACATTCATTTTCGCTCTCATGTTTAGCACATCACTACGTAATTTAAGATGTATCTGCACTGCGACCTTGAGATTCAGCCTCAAATTGCTTGACTTGTCAAAGTCATAAAATCACAGAATTATTAAGGTTGGAAGAGCCCTCTAAGATCATCCAGTTTAAACATCAGCCCAACACCACCATACCAACTAAACCATTTTCCCAAGTGTCATACCTACATGGCTTTTGGACCCCTCCAGGGCTGGGGACTCCACCACTACCCTTGGCAGACTCTGCCAGGGCTTCATCGCCTTTTCAGTGAAGGGATTTTTTCCTAATATGCAGTCCAAACCTCACCTGGTGCAACTTGAGGCCTTTTCATATCACTTCATCCCTTGTTCCTTGGGAGAAGAGGCTAGCCCATGCCTGTCTCGAATCTCATTTTAGGTGG
>WAAB01011528.1:16990-39256 GCA_013389865.1 Piaya cayana | reverse complement strand
GGAGAAATGGAGGCTGAGGGGAGACTTCATCACTGTCTACAACTGCCTGAAAGGAAGTTGAATCGAGGTGGGTGTTGGTTTCTTCTCCCAAGTGACAGTGATAGAGCAAGAGGGAATGACTTCAGGTTGTGCCTGGACAGGTTCAGATTGGACATAAGGAACAATTTCTTCACCAGAATGGTTCTCGGACACTGGCAGAGGCTGCCCAAGGCAGTGGTGCACTCTCCATCTCTTAGAGGGGTTTGAAAGACTGTCAGATCAGGTGCTCAGGGGTCTGGTTTAGCAGTGGAGAGGTACAGTTGGACTAAACGATCACAAAGGTCTTTACAAACCAAATGATTCTGTGACTGTGCTCCTCAGAATGGCCTTTGCCAGGAAGAGCTGTGGTGTCTCAGAGGACTGGAGGTCAGATAGGTGATGTCTGACATGCTCCATGGGGGATGTTTTGTCAGCAGTCAAGGGAATAAGTTTCTCTTTTCCAGCATCCAAGATTGTGCTTCAGCTGATCTGTTGTAGCTGTATCACATTCATTTTCGCTCTCATGTTTAGCACATCACTACGTAATTTAAGATGTATCTGCACTGCGACCTTGAGATTCAGCCTCAAATTGCTTGACTTGTCAAAGTCATAAAATCACAGAATTATTAAGGTTGGAAGAGCCCTCTAAGATCATCCAGTTTAAACATCAGCCCAACGCCACCATACCAACTAAACCATTTTCCCAAGTGTCATACCTACGTGGCTTTTGGACCCCTCCAGGGCTGGGAACTCCACCACTGCCCTTGGCAGACTCTGCCAGGGCTTCATCACTTTTTCAGTGAAGGGATTTTTCCTAATATGCAGTCCAAACCTCACCTGGTGCAACTTGAGGCCTTTTCATATCACTTCATCCCTTGTTCCTTGGGAGAAGAGGCTAGCCCATGCCTGTCTCGAATCTCATTTTAGGTGGCTGTGCAGAGCAGTAAGTTGTACTTCCCCATCTCTTCTGTATCTTGTAGCTCACACTAACACTATCTCTCTTGCTTTTCGTCATATCCCAATGCCTCTACAAGATACAGGGCCTCTTGGGAATTGTTCTCCTAGCATTGTCTGACATCTTTTTAAAAATGTTAAGTGTGTTGAGTCCTGCACTTGGGCCACAACAACCCCATGCAGCTCTCCAGGCTTGGGGAAGGGTGGCTGGAAAGCAGTCCAGCAGAAAAGGCCCTAAAGTTGCTGGACAACAGCAGCTGGACATGAGCCAGCAGTGGCCCAGGTGGCCAAGAGGCCAACAGCATCCTGGCTTGGATCAGCCATGGGGTGGCCAGCAGGAGCAGGGAAGGGATTGTCTGCCAGCGCTCGGCGCTGTTGAGGCTTCACCTTGAATCCTGGGTTAGGTTTTGGGCCCCTCACTCCAAGAAAGACCTGAGGATCTGGAGCGTGTCCAGAGAAGGGGAACGGAGCTGGGAAGGGGCTGGAGAATGAGCCTTATGAGAGGCAGCTGAAGGTACTGGCTGTTTACTGTGGAGAAAAGGAGGCTGAGGGGAGACCTCATCGCACTCTGCAGCTCCTGGAAAGGAGCTTGGAGCCAGGTGGGTGCTGGTCTCTTTTCCCAAGTAAAAAGTCATAGGACTAGAGGAAGTGACCTCGAGTTGTGACAGGAGAGGTTTAGATTGGATATTTGGAACAATTCTTTCACTGGAAGAGTGGTGAAGCCCCAGTCCCTAGAGAGGCCTTCAAAAAATCTGTGGCCGTGGCACTTGGGCACATGGTTTAGTTGGGACGGTGATGTTGGGCTGACAGGTGGACTGGATAAGCTTAGAGGTTTTTTCCAACCTTAACAATTCTACAATTCTGTGACTCTTAGACATCCTGCCTAAGAGGGGCCCAGTGGAAGTGAGGTAGGAGACTTAGGTGGGAGAAGTGTGAGTTGATTGGTTGGTGCTGGAGCGTTCTTTTTCTTGCAGGAGAAAGTGAAAAGTCCCCATATGTTAAAAAGAAACTGCTGTGACAGGCTGGGAGGTGACAGGAGAGCAGTTCCCCCTCTCTGGCCTTGAAAGCTTGAAGGGGGTGAGTGTTATCAGTAGAGAGGTGGCCATGGTGAAAACAGAGTCTGGTTCAGAGGAGTTTGGGGAAGGGCAGCTGGAGCTGTGAAGGGGATGAACAGGCTGCAAGGAGGGACCAGAGAGGACGAGGGCTGGGGGGTGAGAGAGGCTTCTGAAATCTGAGACGGTGGATGCAGAACTGGTGTTCACCTCTCATCAGGACTGGTACCACTGAAACCATTGATCCCATGCGTTTCCCAGGACTTTACTCCCTTGCCTGCTTTTAAACATATCCATCATGAGCATTTCTATAGTTCTGTTGTCCATGGCATGGCTGTTTTGTCACGTGTTACAAAGTAAATCTTTCAGAACTGCTTACCTTCTCTTATCCTCTTAAATTTCCTCTTTTTATTCCATAGGTTTCATGTGGACAAACTCTCTTCAGCCCATGTGTACCTTCGTTTGCACAAGGTAATCCTGGGACACATCCTTTTACAAACGTTAGTATCCACCATGTAAGAACTGCATGGACGCATTCTGCAGTGATTCCTGCACATGAGATCGCCTTTTCTCGTGTGAACCTTTAAAGTCTGCAGTCTTTCCTAAAGGTGCAGGTAACCAGCTGTGTGGGGAGGCTGAATTTCCAGCCTCTGTTACCAAGTGACACGGAGAGGAGTGGGAATTTTAACATGGCCCAGCAGAACAATTGATTTCAGGCTTGACATCTGGTGTGCGCCTAGGAAAGTCACTAAAATCAGGAGGTCAAGGGAGGGGATTCTGCCTCTCTGCTCTTCTCTCATGTGACCTCACCTGGAGCCCTGCAACCAGTTTTGGAGCCCTCAGCACAGGAAGGACATGGAGCTGTTAGAGTGAATCCACACGAGGCCACAAAGATGATCAGAGGGCTGGAGCACCTCCCATACAAAGACAGGCTGAGAGAGTTGGGCTTGGTCAGTCTGGAGAAGAGAAGGCTGCAGGGAGACCTTAGAGCAGCCTCCAGTACTGAAAGGGGCTACAAGAAAGTTGGGGAGAGTGTGTTGATCAGGGAGGGCAGGGACAGGACAAGGGGAAATGATTTGAAGTTGTAACAGAGGAGATTGACGTGGAATTGTAGGCAGAAATGTTTTCCTGTGAGGGTGGGGAGGCCCTGGTCAAGGTTTCCCAGAGAAGTGGTGGCTGCCCCATCCCTGGAGGTGTTCAAGGCCAGGCTGGATGGGGCTTGGAGCAACCTGATCCAGTGGGAGGTGTCCCTGCACATAGGTTGGATCTGGATGGGCTTTGAAGTCCCTTCCAACCCAAACCATTCTATGATAAAACTAGAACACCTTTGACAAAAGCAGGGTGCAGATCCCTTGGGAGGCTTCTTACAAACTCTGCATGCGACCAGTCTTGTAAAATGGGGAGCATTTAGCTCCTGGCTGCATTTGTGAAGCATCGTTCCCTGCCTCTGGACCATTGCGAGTCTTCGTGTGCTGCTCAGTCCATCCAGCCCCATCTGTGAGCTGCTCACGTTGCCCTCTGTTGCAGGGTCAGACGGTGGATGACATCCCAAAAGAAGTCCTGATCGACTGTGCCCACCTGGTGAAGGCGAACAGCATTCAAGGTAAAACCACTTTCCTGGGAGCCTATGGTGAGCATTTCTGCTCTACATGAGCACATGATACTTGGATCTGAGGTTTGTAATATTGCTGCTCCCTGCTAAGCCTGTCTTTGGGTCTTGTGGGAATCAGATGTTGCTTGCAGCTGCCTGGGCTGCCCATTTTACTTTTATAAGGAGGAATTTTAAGTCTGAGTTCCCGTTCACTGCCTGAACCAAGGAGGCCTTGCAGTCTCCATCCTAACACCACCTTGGGGCCCCCTTCCATAGCAATCACCCTTCTGGCAAAGACAGTTTCCATCTGGAGTTCATTAACGCTGCTGCGGCACTCGTGTTACTGCAGAGAGCGATGTTGTCATATTCTTCCCTTTCACTGTAACACTGGAAGGGCTTATCCAGTTTCCATGCACACAGAAGAGTGTGAGACCTCTTCCAGCAAGGAGGGAATTGAAATGTTTCCTTCCTTTCTTTCTCCCCAAGGTTGCAAGATGAACAATGTCAATGTGGTGTACACACCGTGGACTAACCTGAAGAAGACAGCAGACATGGATGTGGGACAGATCGGCTTTCACCGGCAAAAGGATGTAAGTGCTGTGAGACAGTGACCTGGTGGCAGCACGTAACATCTCCATGTTAGGAGCTGGGTGGATTTTCTTCAGCTTTGGCCCTAAAGTCAGGGAATTATCCAGTCCTGAAGTGTAAGAGAGATGTTTGTGGTTTGTTTGGACCTGCCCGAATACTTGAAAGTTGATTGTTTGCCTGTACAGTCTGTCTTTACATGCTGCAACGGCCACGTCTTTGCTGATGCCAAACAGTATCACGTGTCCGTGATATCTGCTGGAATTTGCCACCACTGAAATCATCTCTCACTGCAGCTGCAGGGCATGAGTAGGAGTAGCCACTTCATATCAGCTCACAGGCAGCAGTGTAATCGTGCATCTCAGGGGCAGGGCAATACCAAGTACAAATCCAGGTTGGGCAGAGAATGGATTGGGGTGGAGAGGAGGACTTGGGGTGAAGGAAGGACTTGGGGTGGAGGAGAAGGACTTGGGGTGCTGGGGATTAGAAGCTCCACCCTTGCAGTCCAGAAAGCAGACCATGTCTTGGTCAGCGTCCAATGCAGTGGGCCGAGCAGGGCAAGGGAGGGGATNTGGGGAGGGGCTTTTGATCAGGGAGTGTAGGGATAGGATATGGGGAGATGGCTTTAACCTGATTTAGATGAGATCTCAGGAAGAAATGTTTTCTTTGAGGGTGCGAGGCCCAGGTTGCCCAGAGAAGTGGCAGCTGCCCCATCCATGGAGGTGTTGAAGGCCAGGCTGGATGGAGCTTTGAGCACCTGATCCAGTGGAAGGTGTCCCTGCCCATGTCAGGGGGATGGAACTGGATGGGCTTTGAGGTCCCTTCCAACCCAACCCATTCCATGATTCTGTTCCCCAGTCTGACCCAGTGTCCACAGATAACGTTCAGCCTAAGTTGTAGCTGCACAGCTTGGCTGCTGGAGAGAGAAGACTCTCTAGAGATGCAGTTGTCTGACTAAAAGAAGTCTTTACCAGGGCAAGAAATGTTAAAAACCTTAAAAATGCCATCAACAAGCAATATGAGAGCTTCTCTTTCCAAGTGGTCTGGAGAGACCTCCTGCCACCTCTTCAGGAATTGGCAGAGATTGATTCTTGTCCCTCGGCCTCTCTGCTGTGACATGTGAAAAGAAATGACATCAGTAATGCTTCTGTACTTACTGATTCTTGTGCTGATTTGCTCTGTGCTGCTGGGTATTGGGAGTGGACCTCCTCCTGCTGTTGCACAGCGAAGCCTCAGTGGCAACGATTTTCCTTAGCATCTTCTTTTGTGGGATTCAGCAATGTGTTAAGTGGGAACGGGCTTGTTTTCTTTCTGTTGCAAAAGTGCTGGGAGGAAAAGTATGGGTTTTTATAAGGATCACAGGTTTTTTTGCACTCCAAAGGTGAAAATGCTGACAGTGGAGAAGAAGGTGAATGAGATCCTGAACCGGCTAGAGAAGACAAAAGTGGAGCGCTTCCCAGACCTGGCTGCAGAAAAGGAAGCTCGGGACAGAGAGGAGAGGAATGAGAAAAAAGCCCAGATCCAAGAGATGAAGCGGAAGGAAAAGGAAGAGATGAAGAAGAAAAAAGAGCTGGAAGAACTTAGGTGAGTAATAAACTCTAGTGCCACCTACTTGTTTTATATTTTCATTGATGATATCAACAGCAAGATCAAGTGCACCCTTAGCAAGTCTGCAAATGACACCAAGCTGGGTGGTGCAGTTGTCATGCCAGAGGAACATGGACAAGCTGGAGAAGTGGGCCTGTACGAACCTCATGAGGTTCAACAAGGCCAAGTGCAAGGTCCTACACTTGGGTCAAGGCAATCACAAGTGCACACACAGGCTGGGGGACAGCATGATTGGGAGCAGCACTGAGGAGAAGGACTTGGGGTGCTGGGGGCTGAAAAGCTCAATATGGACCACCAATTGGTGCTCATAGCCTGGGAAGCCAAACCTTGTCCTGGGCTGCATCCCACTGCTCCTCTGCAGTCTCGTGTTACTCCACCTGAAGTCTTGTGTCCAGTTCTGGAATTCCCCACATAAGAAAGATATGGAACTGTTGGAACGAGTCCAGAGGAGGCCATGAAGACGATCTGACGGCTGGAGTACCCCTGCTGTGAGGACAGGGTGAAAGAGGTGGGGTTGTTCAGCCTGGAGGACAGAAGGCTGTGAGGAGACCTTACAACAGCCTCTCAGTACTGAAAGGAAAGCTGGGGAAGGGCTTTGTAAAAAGACCTGTAGTGATAGGATGAGAGGGAATGCTTTGAAGCTGCAGGAGGGAAATTGAGATGAGATCCTAGGAAGAAATGTTTTCCTGTGAGGGTGGGGAGGCCCTGGTCAAGGTTTCCCAGAGAAGTGGTGGCTGCCCCATCCCTGGAGGTGTTCAAGGCCATGTTGGATGGGGCTTGGAGCAACCTGATGCAGGAGGTGTCCCTGCCCATGTCAGGGGGTTGGAACTGGATGGGATTTAGGGACCCTTCCCACCCAAATCGTTCTGTGATTGTATGATTCTTGTGACTTCCGTAGTGTTCACTGGTGTTTGGAGAGCCATGGGTCAGCAGTTTCTTTTCATAGCCCAGTGTTACACAGCGTTCAGCTGCCTGGCTCTGGCCCAGGCGTCTGCATGGCCCAGTGGTTCCCTTTGTCTTGACAATAAATGGCTTTCCCCCATTTCTCCTAAAGTAAAATAACGGAAAAGCTGGGGAGGGGTTCTCGATCAGGGAGTGCTGGGATAGAATGAGGGGGAATGATTTGAAGCTTCAAGAGGGGTGATGGAGATGAGATCTTGGGCAGAAATATTTTCATATGAGGGTAGAGAGGTGTAGGACTTTGCACTTGGCCTTGTTGAACCTCATGAGCACTGACAGCCACACACAGCACTGGACCTGTCCACTGGCCAACCCCAAAAGCTCCCTTTTAAGCTTAGTACTAAATCATGTTTATCTGTGACAGCCAAAGCAGAATTTGAACAGCTCTGGGATTTCCAAAGTGATTCAACTCATGGAGAGCTTGGCTTAGAGGAACACAATAACTGAGAAGCCACTAGCAGGCACAGGGGCTGCCTGCTCTCTTAGCCTTGCCCCAGAGATGCCCTTGGCTGTCACCCAAAGTACAGGATTTACTACCCCCTGGGATGAAGGAAAATGTGGAGGAGACTGCATAGCGTTTGGTCTCTGGTTGTTCTAATTAGCCAAAGAATGTGAGATAAGCAAATAGTGGTCTGACATGAGTTCAAAACGGAAAGAATGTGGTATTGTGGTTCTTGGTGCTGTTTTATTCAACTGTCTTTTTGATGGGGGCATTGAAAATGAATTGTGCAAGGCAGTCAAAGGGCTGGAGCCCCTCCCTTCCAGTGACAGACTGAGAGAGTTGGGGTTCTTCAGCCTGCAGAAGAGAAGGCTCTGAGGAGACCTTAGAGCAGCCTCCAGTACTGAAAGGGGCTCCAGGAAAGCTGGGGAGGGACAGGACCTGGTTCTTGGTGCTGTTTTATTCAACTGTCTTTTTGATGGGGGCATTGAAAATGAATCGTGCAAGGCAGTCAAAGGGCTGGAGCCCCTCCCTTCCAGTGACAGGCTGAGAGAGTTGGGGTTCTTCAGCCTGCAGAAGAGAAGGCTCTGANTTTTTGCACTCCAAAGGTGAAAATGCTGACAGTGGAGAAGAAGGTGAATGAGATCCTGAACCGGCTAGAGAAGACAAAAGTGGAGCGCTTCCCAGACCTGGCTGCAGAAAAGGAAGCTCGGGACAGAGAGGAGAGGAATGAGAAAAAAGCCCAGATCCAAGAGATGAAGCGGAAGGAAAAGGAAGAGATGAAGAAGAAAAAAGAGCTGGAAGAACTTAGGTGAGTAATAAACTCTAGTGCCACCTTGTCCCTACTTGTTTAATATTTTCATTGATGATATCAACAGCAAGATCAAGTGCACCCTTAGCAAGTCTGCAAATGACACCAAGCTGGGTGGTGCAGTTGTCATGCCAGAGGAACATGGACAAGCTGGAGAAGTGGGCCTGTACGAACCTCATGAGGTTCAACAAGGCCAAGTGCAAGGTCCTACACTTGGGTCAAGGCAATCACAAGTGCACACACAGGCTGGGGGACAGCATGATTGGGAGCAGCACTGAGGAGAAGGACTTGGGGTGCTGGGGGCTGAAAAGCTCAATATGGACCACCAATTGGTGCTCATAGCCTGGGAAGCCAAACCTTGTCCTGGGCTGCATCCCACTGCTCCTCTGCAGTCTCGTGTTACTCCACCTGAAGTCTTGTGTCCAGTTCTGGAATTCCCCACATAAGAAAGATATGGAACTGTTGGAACGAGTCCAGAGGAGGCCATGAAGACGATCTGACGGCTGGAGTACCCCTGCTGTGAGGACAGGGTGAAAGAGGTGGGGTTGTTCAGCCTGGAGGACAGAAGGCTGTGAGGAGACCTTACAACAGCCTCTCAGTACTGAAAGGAAAGCTGGGGAAGGGCTTTGTAAAAAGACCTGTAGTGATAGGATGAGAGGGAATGCTTTGAAGCTGCAGGAGGGAAATTGAGATGAGATCCTAGGAAGAAATGTTTTCCTGTGAGGGTGGGGAGGCCCTGGTCAAGGTTTCCCAGAGAAGTGGTGGCTGCCCCATCCCTGGAGGTGTTCAAGGCCATGTTGGATGGGGCTTGGAGCAACCTGATGCAGGAGGTGTCCCTGCCCATGTCAGGGGGTTGGAACTGGATGGGATTTGAGGGCCCTTCCCACCCAAATCGTTCTGTGATTGTATGATTCTTGTGACTTCCGTAGTGTTCACTGGTGTTTGGAGAGCCATGGGTCAGCAGTTTCTTTTCATAGCCCAGTGTTACACAGCGTTCAGCTGCCTGGCTCTGGCCCAGGCGTCTGCATGGCCCAGTGGTTCCCTTTGTCTTGACAATAAATGGCTTTCCCCCATTTCTCCTAAAGTAAAATAACGGAAAAGCTGGGGAGGGGTTCTCGATCAGGGAGTGCTGGGATAGAATGAGGGGGAATGATTTGAAGCTTCAAGAGGGGTGATGGAGATGAGATCTTGGGCAGAAATATTTTCATATGAGGGTAGAGAGGTGTAGGACTTTGCACTTGGCCTTGTTGAACCTCATGAGCACTGACAGCCACACACAGCACTGGACCTGTCCACTGGCCAACCCCAAAAGCTCCCTTTTAAGCTTAGTACTAAATCATGTTTATCTGTGACAGCCAAAGCAGAATTTGAACAGCTCTGGGATTTCCAAAGTGATTCAACTCATGGAGAGCTTGGCTTAGAGGAGCACAATAACTGAGAAGCCACTAGCAGGCACAGGGGCTGCCTGCTCTCTTAGCCTTGCCCCAGAGATGCCCTTGGCTGTCACCCAAAGTACAGGATTTACTACCCCCTGGGATGAAGGAAAATGTGGAGGAGACTGCATAGCGTTTGGTCTCTGGTTGTTCTAATTAGCCAAAGAATGTGAGATAAGCAAATAGTGGTCTGACATGAGTTCAAAACGGAAAGAATGTGGTATTGTGGTTCTTGGTGCTGTTTTATTCAACTGTCTTTTTGATGGGGGCATTGAAAATGAATCGTGCAAGGCAGTCAAAGGGCTGGAGCCCCTCCCTTCCAGTGACAGACTGAGAGAGTTGGGGTTCTTCAGCCTGCAGAAGAGAAGGCTCTGAGGAGACCTTAGAGCAGCCTCCAGTACTGAAAGGGGCTCCAGGAAAGCTGGGGAGGGACAGGACCAGGGGGAGTGGTTTGAAGCTGCAAGAGGGGAGATTGAGATGAGATCCTGGGAAGAAATGTTTTGCTGTGAAGGGTGGGGAGACCCTGGCCCAGGTCACCCAGAGAAGCGGTGGCTGCCCCATCCCTGGAGGTGTTCAAGACCAGGTTGGATGGGGCTTGGAGCAACCTGATCCCATGGGAGGTGTCTGTGCCCATGGCAGGGGGTTGGAACAGGGTGTTTTGCGGTTCCTTCCAACCCAAACCATTCCATGATTCTATGATAATGTCATTTCTCTTCCAGGAGCTACTCATCGTTAATGAAGGCTGAAAACATGTCATCCAATCAGGTATGATTGCCCACAGGGGTGGCTGAAATTCAATGCAGGATCGTGACAGTCCGGCTCCCGCATTGCAGTCGGGTTTTGGTGGCTGACAGAGCACATCTCTGTCTGCCTTTCTTGGTAAAGGACATTGTTTCTCTTCTCCACTTTCCAAGAGAGCTCTGTGTCTCTTGTCAGTCAGGTGGAGCCTGTGCTGCTGGCAGTGTCCTCCCAGTCCCCTTCCCACTAAAATGAGAGAACAGGGATAACTTTAAGTGGGGCATCAACCCTGACTCTCCTTGTGGGGTGTTTGGGCACAACTTGGCTCCTGAATGGAAATCCGATGGCAAACATGACCACCATGTACTTCCTTGTTTTTTTCAAGGGAAGGGGAAAATGCACATTTTTAACAAGCAGTAAATGGGAGCTGTAAGGACGTTTTGGCAAGGGGTGAATGGGGGTGCTGGACCATAAGGGGGAGCCTGAAGGGGTTGTGGAATTATTTAGGTTGGAAAAGACCTACCAGATCATGCAGTTCAACCATCAGCCCAACCTAACCATGCTGAATAAACCATGTCCCCAAGTGCCACAGCCACATGGTTTTTGAACCCCTCCAGGATGGGGACTCCACCACTTCCCTGAGCAGCCTCTGTGAGGGCTTTACTGCTCTGACAGTAGAGAAACTGTTCCTCATATCCAATCTGAACCTCCCTTGGCACAACCTGAGGCCATTTCCTCTTGTCTTATCACTTGTTACTAAAAAGAGACCAGCACCCGCCTGCTCCAGCCTCCTTTCTGGGAGCTGCAGAGAGCAAGGAGGTCTCCCCTCAGCCTCCTCTTCTCCAGAGTAAACAGCCCCCTGGCTCTCAGCTGCTCCCAAAATCCCTGGGCTCCAGACCCTTCCCCATCTCCATTCCCCTTCTCTGGACATGCTCCAGCCCCTCAGCGTCTTTCTTTCAGTGAGGGGCCCAATACTTAACCCCGGTTTTCAGGTGTGGCCTCACCAGCATCAACTCCAGGGAGATGGTCCTTTCCCTGCTCCTGCTGGCCACCCTATGACTGATCCAAGCCAGGATGCTGCTGGCCTTCTTGGCCACCGCTGCTAACTCATGTTCAACTCTGTTAACCTCCAGAGTCTTTTCTGCTGGGCAGCTTTCCAGCCCCTCTCCCCCAAGCCTGGAGCACGGTCTAGGGTGGGTGTGACCCAAGTGCAGGATCCAGCACTTGGCCTTGTTAAACCGCCCAGTTGGTCTTGGCCCATGGCTCCAGCCTGTCCAGATCCATCTGCAGAATCTTCCTGCCCTCCAGCAGATCAACACTTTCACCCAACTTGGTGTCATCTGCAAGGTGACCCAGGAAGCACTCAATCTCTTCATCCAGGATGTGTTTGTAGAGAGGAGACAGAGTAAAAGGACCCAAAGCGGAGAATGGTGCAGACCAGGGGACAGAACTGAGGAGGTGGATCATGGCAGGGTTGGGGGCTGAGGTTCAGAAGAGGTCCTGATGTGCACTGGCTGCACCTGTGCTTTGCCCGAGGGCTGGTTTCTCTGCAATTTTGTTCTTGGTGAAACCTTAGCAAACAGATCTTAGTGCTCTTCTGCATGACCCTCAGGTTCAAATGCACCTGTGGAGGGAAGTGTGGGCTTTGCAGCAATTCCTGTTTCTCGACCATGCAAATCTGCTTTGAAACTTGAGCTGGGGTGAAGCAGGAGCATCTCCTGACACGCAAGAGGGGTGGGAATGCTGGTGCAGGACCTCTCTCCTCTCAGCATCTGAGCGCCATGCAACACCAGGCTGCTTCCCGTTTACCAGCTTGGAAAGAAGCTCAGGTTGTGCTCAGGGATGCTCAGTAAGACCCTGATCTCTGATTTCCCCCACGCCGCATCAGAAGGGCTGCAGTCGTAGGGAAGTGATACTTTGTGGGCACCAGAAATAGCAACCACTGATTCAGAATGAAGAGCCTTGCACCAGCTGTTCCCACTCCAGAGCTGCTGCTGGGCAGCTGTTGGGGCTGGTTTTTTGGTGTCTGTATTGAAATGGCAGGAGAGCAGAGTAAATGGCAGCTCTGAGATCCTGCTGAACCCACTGTGTCACCATGAGGCAGGGGCAGAGGATACAGCCCAAAAAGCCAAACTGTGTCCTGGGCTGCATCCAAAGCAGTGGGACCAGCAGGGCCAGGGAGGGGATTCTGCCCCTCTGCTCTGCTCTGGTGAGATCCCACCTGGAGTCCTACATCCATCTTTGGGATCCTCAGCACAAGAAGGACATGGATCTGTTGGAGCAAGTCCAGAGGAGGCCGTGAAGATGATCTGAGGGCTGGAGCACCTCCGGTACAATGACAGGCTGAGAGAGTTAGTTCTCCATTCAGCCTGGAGAAGAGAAGGCTGCAGGGAGACTGCTTAGAGCAGCCTCCAGTACTGAAAGGGGTTCCAGGAAAGCTGGGGAGGGGCTCTTGATCAGGTTGTTCAGGGATAGGATGAGGGGAAACAGTTTGAAGCTGCAAGAGGGTAAACTGTGATGAGATCTTAGGCAGAAAAGTTCCCCTGTGAGGGTGGGGAGGCCCTGGATGGACTTTGAAGTCCCTTCCAAACCAAACTTTTCTGTGATTCCATGAAAAGGCAGCTCTGAGATCCTGCTGAACCCACCACATCACCATTTTCTCTTGTAAAACACGTTGGTCCTGATTTCTTTTTTTCTTCCCACAGGATGGCAACGATTCTGATGACTTTATGTAAATAAAGTCTCTCCTTTCTCAATCACGATGTGGTTTGGGATATCTTAATACGTCACCATCGCTATGAATGCCAAAAAATACCCCAACAAAGTGAACTCTGCCTCCATTTCTTCAGATCCTGGTGGGTTATCCCAGCAGCCTGACCCACGCTGAGCCATGGACACCTTTCCAAAGGGAGAAGATCTATATTGCTACACATACATGTTGTTTTCAGGGACGTGGGTGAAAGGAAGCAGAATCGACTCAGTTCTACAAAGACAATGATATTTATTCAAGGGAAGGGCTTGATGGAGCTTTGAATCCGGTGGGATTTAAGGGAAAGAAAACCCATCTGTGCCATCGTGGGGAGATTCCAATATTACCATTTGCTTGGAACATACATCAGCGCAATGCTGCCAGTTAGAACTCAACTCTTTGCACTGGTGATGAGGGATCCCCTTGACGTTGTGTTCAAACGGGCTCATGGCTTCTTTGCCACCTTCCCCAGCCCTCATATTAAATCCTCAGTAAACATGGAACTATGGATAATGAAGATTGAGCTTGCTGATGTTGCAGCCTAAGTGAGCACATAGAATTGCGTGGTTGGAAAAGAGCTTTGAGATCATCGTAGAATGGTTTGGGTTGGAAGGGACCTTAAAACCCATCCAGTTCCACCTCCCTGACACTTCCCCCTGGATCAAGTTGCTCATCAAGTCCAACCATCCCTGTCCACTATTAAACCTCATCCCTGAGTACCTCACCTACCTGTCTGTCTAAACCTCCCCTGGCAAAACCTGAGGCCATTTCCTCTCCTCCCATCCCTTGTTACCTGGGAGAAGAGACCAACAACCCACCTGCCTCCAGCCTCTTTTCTAGGAGCTGCAGAGAGCGATGAGGTCTCCCCTCAGCCTCCTCCTCTCCACACTAAACAGCCCCAGGGTCCTCAGCTGCTCCCAAAATCCCTGGGCTCCAGCCCCTTCCCCAGCTCTGTTCCCCTTCTCTGGATTCACTTGTTTCTCAAGGCCTTTCTTGTAGTGAGGGGCTGCAATTTGTGCTGTTAAGATCACCCCATGCTGTATTTTCTTTTTGATTCCCACTTGATTCCTGGACTTTTTCATTGTGGAGTACCTTCTTTTTTGGGAAGAAGAGTTGAGTTTTGAGCAGTGTCTATGCTTGTCCAAGCCGGAGATCTTCCCTGTGCTCTGTAACAATGGTATAAACCTTTGCAGCCTGTATATGCCTCACGATTAAATTCATAAAATGCACTGCTGGGTGGAATTCACTTGGTTTTGCTCCCAGCTCTGGGAAGGAGCAGAGCTCTGAGGGACAGGAGAAGAGCATGTCTGTGCTGAGGTGGGACAGCACAAGTCCCTGGAATTCTGGGTTTGGGATGCATCCAGGCCCTTGTCAGCCCCCAGTTCCTTGCTGGGAGGATGAGGATGGTGGGTGCATCCCCTTGCTGCTCGCATCCCATCTCAGCTCAGTCTGACTTGAATCTGGAGTGGCTCCAGCTGATGCCACCCAAAATGCTCCTCTGGGACCCGCTGTGGAAGCTGGTCCTGGGAGAGCAGTGATGGCGAAACTGAGGCACAGGGAAGCAGCTGGATTTCTTCCCCCTCCCAAGGGCAGAGGAGAAGGGGGAGGGCCTGGGGGGACCTCACCTCGCTCCTCACCTCCCTCCTGGCCACCATCAATGGGCCCTTTCATGGGTTGTGGGTGGTGGCTTCCGTCAGCACCACCCGTGCCGCAGCCCTGCAGCTGCTGAGTGTTGGACTTGGCTGCAGCGCTGGAGCTTCTGGCATGGATTGAAGGGCGATGGCCTCGGAGAGCATCGCTGCCCATGTCCCCAGTGTGTCCCCAGATCCCTGAGCTCGTGGGCTCTGCCCCCAGGCCAGCCGTGTACCCATGTCCATGAGGCTACGTGTCCCTTGCACCCTGTGCATCCATGTCCATGGGACCCCGTTCTCCAGCCCCCTGTGTGTCCCCAAGCACCTTGTGTGTCCCCCAGCACCCTGTGTGTCCCCAGGGGCCCTATGTGTCCTCAGCACCCTGTCCATGGGACCACATGTTCTCCAGCCCGCTGTGTCCCCTCAAGCACCCTGTGTGTCACACAGCACCCTGCATGTCCCCCAGCAACCTGTGTGTCCCCAGGGGCCGTATGTGTCTCTGGCACCCTGTGTGTCCATGCCCATGGGACCACATGTGCTCCAGCCCCCTGTGTCCCAAGCACCTTGTATGTCCCCAGGGGCTCTATGTGACCCCAGCACCCTGAGCATCACTGCCCATGGGCTGTGTCACCCCAAAGACCCCACGCATCAATGTCCTTGGGGCCACATGTCCCCATCGCCCTGTGTCCCCAGGAACCCTGTGCACCATGTCTCTAGGCACCTTGTGTGTCTCTGTCATGGGGCCACATGTCCCCCAGCACCCTCTGTGTCCCCAGCACCTCATGCATCCATGTCACCACATGTCCCCAAGCACCCTCTGTGTCCCCAGCACCCCATGCATCACTGCCTAGGCCAGGAGATGCTGGTTCCACCCCATCGTTTGGACCAATCCCTTGGGAAGGACAGGGTCTGGAATCCCTCAAGAGGCCAAGCAGCCCCAGTTGCCCTCTCCTTGCCTTTCCCACCCCACCAGCAGCAGCTGCCAAGATAAACCCTCTTGAAGGCAAGCGGTCCCGGCTTCATCAGCACTTCCCACCAAGCCCTTCCCACCTCCACTCNTGTTGCTCTTCTCTGGACACTCTCCAGAGCGTCAACATCCTTCTTGTGCTGAGGGACCCAGAACTGCACACAGGATTCAAGGAGCGGTCTCACCCGTACCGAGTCCAGAGGGAGGGCCAGATGTTCTCAGCCAGATGTGCACCGGCTTTCTGCAGATACAAGGGATTTGGGAAGGGGGGAAGAGGTCAGGGACAACTCTCTGCGGCCAGGTCCCTGCAGGACAGCTCTCTGTGGGACAGGTCTCCATGAGGACAATTCCCCACGGGGACAATCCTCCACAGGGGCAACTCTCTGTGGGAAAAATTTTCCAGGAAGGCAACTCTCCACAGCCAACTTTCCACAAGGACAACTCCCTGCAGGACAACTCTTCATGGGACAAACCTCCGTGGCCAACTTTCTGCAGAGACCACTGTCTGGAGACAAGTCTGTGAGAAGCAGCTTTCCACGGGGACAACAGGACAAGTCTCAATGGGGAAAGCTCTTCACAGCCAGTTTTCTGTGGAGACAACTCTCTACAGGGACATCTCTCCACAAGGACAATTCTCCACGGCCAAATCTCCACGAGATCAACTCTTTGCAGGGACAACTCTCCATGAGAACTCTCCATGGGGACAACTCTCCACATCCAACTCTCCACAAGGACAACTCTCCATGGGGACAAAACTCCAACAAGGACAGCAGCTCTCCATAGCCAACTCTCCATGAGGACAACACAAAGCAGGGACAATTCTCTGCAAGGACAACAGGACAATTCTCCATGGGGACAACTCTTCACAAGGACAACTCTCCATGGGAACAACCCTCAACAAAGATGACTCTCCATCAGGACAACTCTCCACAAGGACAACTCTCCATGGGGGCACCATTAGAGTTTGGTTTAGGTTGTAGCATGGCCAAGTTCTACCTAACTGAGGGAAACGGAGACACAGGGAGGTGATGGGCATGATGGAGCTTCATCCCCACAGCATCATTCAGGCTTGCAGGGTGCCCACATCCCTCACCCAGCATCATCCAGGATTGCATCCCATCCCTTCTCACCAGCTGAGGACCTCAGTAACCCCCCAAGGACCCCCTTTTTTGGGCGGTCAGGGCTTCCTCCTTACCCCTAAAACCTCACACTAACCCAACCCTTCCCATCCCCTTCCCCAGGACCCATCAGCCTGTGTCCCATCTATGTCATGAGTTGTCAGGTCTCTGCTCCCACCCACAGCTCCTCCATCCACACCCTGTGAGGCCTCGCCAGATCAAACCAGTGCCGGGGAGGCGTTGGCTCCTCTTCATAACCAGCCGAGGGCCGTTTCTGCGATGAAAACAGGAAAACTGCTTTGCCAACAGCAATAAATGTCCCCGCCAGCCACATCCTGCACTGCAGGCTGGGTGCAGGGCACCATGAGGTGAGGAACCCAGGGAGTGGAGATAGTGGGGGTAATGGAGCTGGCCTGGGTGTTATTCCCAGTGCTGTGGTGCTCTTGGTACTGGTCTTGCCATACATCCCAGTTTGGGAAACTGAGACACAGAGCTGGAGCAGCAGTGGACCCTCCTGGTGGTGGGGAGGTTCCTGGCTGTGNGGGGCTCTATGTGACCCCAGCACCCTGAGCATCACTGCCCATGGGCTGTGTCACCCCAAAGACCCCACGCATCAATGTCCTTGGGGCCACATGTCCCCATCGCCCTGTGTCCCCAGGAACCCTGTGCACCATGTCTCTAGGCACCTTGTGTGTCTCTGTCATGGGGCCACATGTCCCCCAGCACCCTCTGTGTCCCCAGCACCTCATGCATCCATGTCACCACATGTCCCCAAGCACCCTCTGTGTCCCCAGCACCCCATGCATCACTGCCTAGGCCAGGAGATGCTGGTTCCACCCCATCGTTTGGACCAATCCCTTGGGAAGGACAGGGTCTGGAATCCCTCAAGAGGCCAAGCAGCCCCAGTTGCCCTCTCCTTGCCTTTCCCACCCCACCAGCAGCAGCTGCCAAGATAAACCCTCTTGAAGGCAAGCGGTCCCGGCTTCATCAGCACTTCCCACCAAGCCCTTCCCACCTCCACTCCTCATTTGTTGATTTATCCGGTCGCTCCCAGCTCCTCGATCCCATCACCAGCCTCGCCTCCACCCAGACCACGCAGCTCAAGAGGTGGAAAACCCTGCCCTTGCACATTTTTCGTAGCCCCAGGGGAGGTGGTGGACGCCCGTCCCCAAACACCGCTGCCAGATGTTCTGCCAAGGCTGCTCCCAAGCCAGATGTTCTCAGCCAGATGTGCACCGGCTTTCTGCAGATACAAGGGATTTGGGAAGGGGGGAAGAGGTCAGGGACAACTCTCTGCGGCCAGGTCCCTGCAGGACAGCTCTCTGTGGGACAGGTCTCCATGAGGACAATTCCCCACGGGGACAATCCTCCACAGGGGCAACTCTCTGTGGGAAAAATTTTCCAGGAAGGCAACTCTCCACAGCCAACTTTCCACAAGGACAACTCCCTGCAGGACAACTCTTCATGGGACAAACCTCCGTGGCCAACTTTCTGCAGAGACCACTGTCTGGAGACAAGTCTGTGAGAAGCAGCTTTCCACGGGGACAACAGGACAAGTCTCAATGGGGAAAGCTCTTCACAGCCAGTTTTCTGTGGAGACAACTCTCTACAGGGACATCTCTCCACAAGGACAATTCTCCACGGCCAAATCTCCACGAGATCAACTCTTTGCAGGGACAACTCTCCATGAGAACTCTCCATGGGGACAACTCTCCACATCCAACTCTCCACAAGGACAACTCTCCATGGGGACAAAACTCCAACAAGGACAGCAGCTCTCCATAGCCAACTCTCCATGAGGACAACACAAAGCAGGGACAATTCTCTGCAAGGACAACAGGACAATTCTCCATGGGGACAACTCTTCACAAGGACAACTCTCCATGGGAACAACCCTCAACAAAGATGACTCTCCATCAGGACAACTCTCCACAAGGACAACTCTCCATGGGGGCACCATTAGAGTTTGGTTTAGGTTGTAGCATGGCCAAGTTCTACCTAACTGAGGGAAACGGAGACACAGGGAGGTGATGGGCATGATGGAGCTTCATCCCCACAGCATCATTCAGGCTTGCAGGGTGCCCACATCCCTCACCCAGCATCATCCAGGATTGCATCCCATCCCTTCTCACCAGCTGAGGACCTCAGTAACCCCCCAAGGACCCCCTTTTTTGGGCGGTCAGGGCTTCCTCCTTACCCCTAAAACCTCACACTAACCCAACCCTTCCCACCCCCTTCCCCAGGACCCATCAGCCTGTGTCCCATCTATGTCATGAGTTGTCAGGTCTCTGCTCCCACCCACAGCTCCTCCATCCACACCCTGTGAGGCCTCGCCAGATCAAACCAGTGCCGGGGAGGCGTTGGCTCCTCTTCATAACCAGCCGAGGGCTGTTTCTGTGATGAAAACAGGAAAACTGCTTTGCCAACAGCAATAAATGTCCCCGCCAGCCACATCCTGCACTGCAGGCTGGGTGCAGGGCACCGTGAGGTGAGGAACCCAGGGAGCGGAGATAGTGGGGGTAATGGAGCTGGCCTGGGTGTTATTCCCAGTGCTGTGGTGCTCTTGGTACTTGTCTTGCCATACATCCCAGTTTGGGAAACTGAGACACAGAGCTGGAGCAGCAGTGGACCCTCCTGGTGGTGGGGAGGTTCCTGGCTGTGACACCATCTCCCCATCCCTGGCAGGGTCATCTCTGGGTTGGTGACACCATTCCCTTCGTCCCCAGTGAGCCATCTCACCATGCATCCCGGTTTGGGAAACTGAGGCACGGACTGGAGTCTGGGAAACTGAGGCACAGAGTGGAGCAGTGATGGACCCTCCTGGTGGTGGGGAGGTTCCTGGCTGTGACACCATCTCCCCATCCCTGGCAGGGTCATCTCTGGGTTGGTGACACCATTCCCTTCGTCCCCAGTGAGCCATCTCACCATGCATCCCGGTTTGGGAAACTGAGGCACGGACTGGAGTCTGGGAAACTGAGGCACAGAGTGGAGCAGTGATGGACCCTCCTGGTGGTGGGGAGGTTCCTGGCTGTGACACCATCTCCCCATCCCTGGCAGGGTCATCTCTGGGTTGGTGACACCATTCCCTTCGTCCCCAGTGGCCTTCACCTCACCATGCATCCCTGTTTGGGAAACTGAGGCACAGAGCAGAGTAGCAATGCACGTTCCTGGTGGTGGTGGTGAGGATCCTGACTGTGGATCCCCCTCCCAGGCAGGGTCAGCCCTGGGTAGGTGACACCATTCTCTTCAATCCTGGTGACCCATCTTACAGTGCATCCCAGTTTGGGAAACTGAGGTACAGACTGGAGCAGCACTGGACCCTCCTGGTGGTGTTGAAGGTGCTGGTTGTGACCCCAACCCTGGGTTTGGCTCATGGAGGAAGTGACACCGTTGCCTTCATCCCCAGTGGCTCATCCCACCATGCATCCCAGTTTGGCAAACTGAGGCACCGAGTGGAGCAGCGATGGACCCTCCTGGTGGTGCGGGGGCCCCAGCTGTAACACCACCCTCCTCCCTGGCTGGGACAACTCTCTGTGGCCAGCTCTCCGTGGGACAATTCCCTGTAGGACAAATCTCCATGGGACAACAATCCTCCAGGACAACTCTCTGTGGCTAAGTCTCTGCAGTCAGTTCTCCACAGGACAACCCTCCACGGGGACAACTCTCTATCGGGATAACTCTCCATGGCCAAGTCTCTGTGGCCAGCTCTCCACTGGGTAAATCTCCACCAGGAAAACTCTCTGCTGAGACAACTCTCCACCAGGAAAACTCTCTACAGAACAACTCTCCACCAACACTTCAAAGTACATCCCTCCACCATGTGAACTCTCCACAAGAAAACTCTTCATAGGGACAACTCTCCACAACCAACTCTCCATCAGGACATCTCTCCACTGGGGTGGCCTCTCCACCGGGACAACTTTCCATGGGATAACTCTCTGCAGGACAATGCTCTACAGGATAACACTCCATGGGACAACATTCCATGGACAACTTTCTGCAGCCGACTGTCCACACAGGACAACTCTCCATCTCTCCATGGGACAACTCTCCACAGGACAACTCTCCACAGGACAATTCTCCTTCTCTGCAGGGAGCCATTAGAATTTGGGCTAGGGCTAGGGTAGGGGCTAAACATGTCCCCACATAGAGCTGTCCCCCATCTGGAGAGATGACTGTGGAGAGTTGTCCCTTCCTGTGTGCCACTCATGCCCATGGATGCTCCCTCATGCCCATGGACACTCCCTCAATGCCCGTGAAAGCTCCCTCATACCCATGGATGGCCCCTCATGTCCACGGATGCTCCTTCTTTGCCCATGGATGCTCACACAAGGTCACTGGAGCACACCTGGGTCCAACAGCCTTTCCCCCGCCCCCCGTGGCCATTTGGCTATAGGTTCTCTCCCAGCACACCCCAGTATC
The DNA here is from genome assembly GCA_013389865.1 of Piaya cayana. Taxonomy (NCBI): domain Eukaryota; kingdom Metazoa; phylum Chordata; class Aves; order Cuculiformes; family Coccyzidae; genus Piaya; species Piaya cayana. The sequence goes on along the minus strand of WAAB01011528.1, from coordinate 18,180 downwards.
TTCATCCCAGTGTCCCCAGTGCCAGAGACACCTGTCCCCATACAGCTTTATTGTCAGGGGGAAGTACATTGAGGACACTGTGCAGGGTTGGAGGGGATGGAGGTGACTGAGGTGGGGGGGAAAGGGCACAAACCAGCTGCACCCCATCCTGCGGAGACCCCTCCACCCTGGGGTTGGGGTGACCGAGCCCAGAGTTGGCAGCGTCCCTGAGAGGCGGGGACCAGCCCCGCACCCCTGCACTGGGGGGGGGACCAGGACCCCCCATCCTGCAAGGCTCAGCCTCGTGCCACTGCAGGGGACGCTCTGGGGGTGAAGCAGTGGGGGAACTCCTGTCCCCTCACCAACTCCACCACCCTGGTACCATGGAGGGCTGGTCACTGTCCTGGGGGACCCGGGGGGCCTGGTGGCCCTGGGGGACCTCGCAAACCAGGGTCCCCTTTGGTCCCCATAGGGCCAGCTTGGCCCACAGCACCGGGGGTCCCAGGGAGTCCTGGTTCGCCCTGGGGACCAGGAGGTCCCGTTGGACCTGGAGCTCCAGCAGGTCCTGGAGGACCAGGGTCACCCTTGGGTCCTCCCTGTCCTCGGATTCCGGATTGCCCGAAGCTGCCCTTGGCACCCTTGAGGCCAGGGAAGCCTTTGAAACCCAGAGGACCCCTTTCACCCTGGGGACCTGGGGGTCCAGGAGGTCCGGGGGGGCCCTGGGGTCCCGGTGAGCCCAGGATGCCCATGTCACCCTTTTCTCCTGCATTTCCTGGGGGGCCCTTGACGCCCACATCGCCCTTGAGGCCGCGGGGACCTGGGAGGCCGGGAACACCTGTGGGGAGAGGAGGGGATGAATAGAAGCATGAGGGGCCAGCACCCCAAAACAGGGAGAGAGGGATATGGCCCAGCCCTGAAGACCTTGACAGGACCAGGATGGGCTGAGCCAGGCTCCTGAAGACCTTGCTAAGACCACAATGGGCCAAGCCTGGCTCCTGAATCATAGAATCACTAGGTTGGAAAAGACCTAGTGGATCATCAGATCACTGAGTCCACCCATTCCCATCAATCACTAAACCATGTCCCTCAGCACCTGATTCACCCATCCCTTAAACCCCTCCAGGAAAGGTGAATCAACCACTTCCCTGGGCAGCCTGTTCTGGTGCCTGATGACCCTTTCCGTGAAATATTTTTTCCTGATGTCCAGTCTA
>WAAB01011527.1:0-22624 GCA_013389865.1 Piaya cayana | reverse complement strand
GCCCTCCTCTGGACAAGCACCAGTATCTCAGTGTCTCTCCTTGTACTGAGAGGCCCAAACCTGAACACAGTGTTTGAGGTGCAGCTTTGAATTGTAGAGGGGGACAACCACTTCCCTAGTCCTAATGACCAAAGTATTTCTGATGCAAGCCAGGATGCTATTGGCTTTCTCAGCCACCTGAGCACACTGCCAGCTCAGATTCACCTGGCTGTCAACCAGCACTCCCTGGTCAAGAGTTTTCAGGATCTGACTTTAAGTCATTAAAAGTCAGACCCCTGTAGTTACCTGAACTGTAGAGCATTATATTATGGACAAATATGCATAGACAAAGCTAAGTTGAATTACAGCCTTTTCTGGTCTCCCTGATTATTTTACGATAAAAGATGTCCTAGTCTGAGACATACAATAGTCATTGTATAAATGTGATATTGAAGAACAAAACATACTGTTCTGTTCCAGCTGCAGCAGTGTTAATAATATAGCATTAAAACTACTGACTTCAGTTTTCTGACAGCAAGTAAAATTACTTTCTTTCAGACTAGTATTAGGACTAACCTGAAAAATAATGAGATGTTATTATCTACTTGTCCAAATTGGAAAGTTTGGCTTGAGGCCACATTGCACTATTGTGTAGGTAAAAAAACCAAACAAACAAATAAAGAAAATTAACTCATTTCAGAATAATAATCCTTCACCTAAATGGGAATAAAAACATTAGCATTTGAGTTTTATTAATTTGTTCATTTTTGTACAGTATAGAATTCTAATTTCTGACTAGTTTATGCAGAAATTTAACCAGTAATTAAATTTTAGGAGTGAAATAGAAATAAATAAAAGATATAACACATTTATTTTAGGAAGAAAAGAAACAGTCATTTTAGGATCATTCCTTCAAGGACTGAGAAGTTGTGTTTTAATACAATTTCACCTTTTATTTTCCTGAAGTAGGATGGGACCAGTCAGCTAAAGAACATGGTTCTGTTGTCTCTGAAGGACCAAGATTATTTCAAGAATTTTAATTAATTACTTTTTAATTAAAGAAATTGAAAATTTATGGAAAAAGAGCAGAAGACTATTTCATTTTTAATAACAACAACAATAGGTCTACTCATGGCATAACATGCATTTGAATATCTTCCGTAAATGTTCTCAATTCAAAGACTACCAATGAGAGAAGGTTAACTTGTTCAAGAGACAGCACACATGATTTTGGAATGTAGTGGAATATAAGAATATTTCACAGAGATGTACTGATGGCTGTTTTAACACAACAATGTTATTAACTTGTGAATTGCATTCTAGTGTGAAGTAATAATCACATTTCAAAAGTTAACTTGTCAAAAGTAAGGCAATAAATATGTGACTGAATTTTTGCTTTATTTTCTCATGATGTATTAGTTATCTTCATGAAGTTTACCAGCAGTTTTAAAGTTTGAACTTTTTGCAGCTGGAATCGTACAAATCTATCTAAACCTTGTTCTAGGGCAGATGTATGATTCTTCTAACCCAATATTCTGTCTCTGATGATGTCAGAAGATGCTCTAAGGGAGAGCAAAAACATGTTTTCCTATAGCCTGCTTCCTCTTGCTGCCTCTGCAACCAGAAAGGAAGTAGCTGAACTGCTAGTGGATGCATCTCTTATCCAGACCTTCTACCGTGTATTTATGGGCAGTCCATGCACTCCTATTATCATTTTTGAAGTAACTGCTGTTCTTTGCTACTCATGGCAGCAGGTTACAGAAATTTCCTACTCATACTATAAGAATATGTTCTGATTTCTTTTAAAATCACTCCCTCATCATTTACTCATTTGCCTCCAGGTCCTATATTGTGGGCTTTAAATAACAGTAGTGTTAATTTCTGCTTACTTTTTAATGTCTTGACCATGTCCATGACAGCTATGTCCTCTCCACATTGAATCATCTCAGCCCTTTCTGATTGTCTCTTCTTAGGTAACTGCTATGCCTTTTTTTGAGGTGCAGAGATATGGGAACTGTACACAGTAATAAAGATGTGGGAACACCAAGATTTTCCTAGTAGAAAAATTGCCCCTCTGTTTCCCTCACAGTACCTTGCTTGACAACTCTCTATGATTTTTTTTCTGCATTATCACGGATGGAAGCCAGAGTTGCTGTGCTGTAGTTCCCATGGCTGCCCTTTCAGCCCTCTGTGAAAATGGGAATTATATAAGAATCTCCCAGTAATCTGGCAATGACAGTTTACAATGGTAAATTGCACACTTCATCCAGCTGACATGCAATTTCATACTTGAGTTACTGAGGTCTTCAGTAAATGCCATCCAGTTATGGGCATACAGGACAGGTTTTGGGTTTTTTTGTAATTCCTGCATATTTTATTTGAGTTTTCTACTGTCTCTTACCTATGTGTTACAACTTCCCCCTCCCTCCCCCTTTGCATGGAGGATCAGTTAAAAACATGCACAAAGAAATCCTTGAGCTTTAGCTAATTGTCACACCTCAACAAACCATTGTCTTTAATGAGCTTTTTGCTTCTGATATATTTAGTGAATTTACTTTCTCAGTTTGAGGATACTTTTCAAGGTGTTCTTCCATTTCTTCTTTAGTTCTCTTAATTTCCTGTTTGTGTTTGACCTTCTGTATTTTTCAGAACTTCCTTTTCTCATACTTAGCAACAGACTATCCTTATTCTTGACCTCATGGACCTATTTAGTTGGTACTCAAAAAACCCAACATATGTTTCTGTTCAGAGATTTGCTGACATTGCTTTCTTTTTTTCTTCAGAAAATATACTGTTGTTATTATTTATTGCTCTTTTCTTATATTTAAACATTTCATCCAGCAGCTTCTACAAGCATGGATTCTAAATTTTAGCTTCTACAGAAACATTTCACTAACCTTAACTGTTTACTGCTGGTTGCAATTTGAAGGTCCTGGATTAGGTACATGAGACATTTAAGGTCAAGTTTGGGTGTGAAGACATTATACTGGATCTCATCACACCATTTCTCATCTCATCATTCAAAACATCCATCTAACACTTCCTCTGAAGTTTCTGGGTTGCTAGTTCAGAGGGCAGAGAGCAGCAAATACAGAATGTGTCAAAAGCTAGAAAAATGATATGTGACTTTGTATTTTACTTCCATGGAGATGATAGGTGGAGATGCTCTAATCAACCCTGGGAGTGATTTCCCATACTTTGTATATGCTGATACATCTGCTCCCTGCTTGCTGTCCACCCACAGTTGTTAGAGGAGTAAGTATAGTTATTAGAGAGAATGACTCCGTGAAGGCAAAGGCAGCTGCAGGCTTTGGAAAGTGTACTTGTGGCTACCAATGGGAATCAAAGAGCTATAAGACAGCTTAGTAAGTGAACTGTGTATTAATTTTTCCTATAGTCATCAACAAAAGCCATCAAAGCTTCAGGTTTGCATCTTATCAGAACTAAGAGGGAGTTTAACACTGCTTTGATTTTAATGTGGAATATATTTAATTCAGACATGCATCTACACACAGAGCTGTGTGTTGTCTTTCCAGTGCTAGTCCAACTCTTCCTCTTTGGAGAGTCATGGCTACAGGCTTGGCTTCCTTACAAGTAATATCTTTGTGCTTTTGAATGTGAAACATTATGGACTTAGAGGTCTGAGTAACAAGGATGGGATTAAAAGAAAACTAAGCACTCCTTGGAAAGAGCAGGGGTATGCATTACTGCCCTGGTTTTGGTTAGGATAGAGTTAATTTTAGTATAGTGGTATAAAATTGGTGTAGTGCTATGTTTTGCATTTAGAATGAGGATAATATTGATAATGCATTGGTGTTCTAGTTGTTACTGAGCTGTAAAGGACTTTTCATCTTCTCATACTGACTTGCCAATGAGAAAGTAAGGAGTGCACATGAAGCTGAGAGGTGACACAACCAGGACAAGAGGTCCAGACTGACCAAAGGGATATTCCATATCATATGATGTCATGCTCTTTATATTAACTTAGGGGAAGTGGGCTGAGAGGATTGCTTCTCAGGAAATGATTGGGCATCAGTTGGCAAGTGGTGAGCTGTTGTCTTTCATTCATAAACTCCGTTTTTTCTTGGGTTTTGTTTCTTTCTGTTTTTGCTATTGTTTAAGCAATAATAATAATAGTAGTAGTTCTAGCTATTATTTGAATGTTTTATTTAACTTCAATCATTAAACTGTTCTTGTCTCAACCCATGACTTTTCTCACTTTGACCCTTCCAATACTCTCTCCCATTCCACTATGAATGAGTAAACAGCTGACTTAGTTGCTGACTAAGGTTAAATATCTTTGAGAAAACATGAGCTAGGTTGTCTTCAGGGCAACTCTAACTTCCTTTCTGGTTATTCACCTATCTACAATCAGCCATATGGGGAGCTGCAAAGCTGATATGTCCTGGATTTGGAGAATCATAATTTTTATTCTCTGCCAATCAAAAGTCAACTGAGTATCAGTTGAGTGAAGTAGATCTCTTGACCCTAAGTGATACTTAAATGCCAGAAGACCCCCAGAGGCTTGCTAGGCACAGTGGCCCATGCAGAAGAAAACCATCTGAACATATAATCTTCTGTGACTTTTTAAGGGAAGTCACTTGGTATCACACACTTAGACTGTACAATTTCAGATATAACTTTGTCTCTGTTGATTGATGTTTGGTTGAGTAGGCATGCTATGTCATGCCTTCATTATCTGAGAAAAAGGAATTGCTGAAATTACCTGAAAGTAATATCAAAGAATGACTAAACGAATAACAGAAACAAAATCCCTTCCAAATCTTCAATTATAGACCTCACGGTTGCTAAGATAATTACTCAAACCAGAGAAGGCAGTGACTGCTGTCACTCACAGGCTCAGATGTTGAAAGTAGTCAGAGAATATTAGCCAGCAATGCCTTGGGGGATGAATTGAGCAGTGAACTTTTAGTCCTTTAGTTTCTGGGCAATCAGGAAGACAACTGTTAGTTTGATATATGCTGATTTCACACTAAAGTTGTTTCATAATTTAGGAGATTAAAGACAAGAGGAGAAGCATTGATTAAAAATACATAGTGAATCATATGAAAATACTGAAGATATAAAACAGAACAGTATAGTAAACACAGGACCATTGATAGCTAGGTATCTGTTTGAAATGTAGTGGTTTTTTTCCCCGTTATCAAATTCTTGATGGTTTCAGTTTCTTCAAAGGTTAATATTTCAGTTTTGAAAATAAAATTGTTTTGCATCTCTGGTTTGCAAAATAGGCTTATTAAATATAGAAGGTAAAAAGCAATGTTTCTTAATCAGGCCTATAAATAATTTGGGTTTGTTTCAAACTGTGAGATTTGTTTTCATACATAGTAGACTTTATACAAAGGACCAAGTATTTAAGTTGTCAAATTTCATGGCTTAGATTTACTAGGTACTTGATCAAATTCTGTTTTCATTTACATTTAAGCTTTTTCACTGATTTTTATCAGAGCTTCATCTAAGCCTAGTGGAGCTAAGTACCAATGAAATACGGTGAAATTCCTCTGATAACAAGTAAAATATAATAAATTCAGTGTTCAACACATGATATTAATTGGAAAGATGTATGACTTCTGATGATTCTGTTGATTCAATTTCCTAGTAACCAAAATGATAAAATTTGGGTAAAATAGGACAGGAAGGTGATTTTGAGATATGATCTTTCTCTAAATTTTTTTCCCTAGGATTTTGACTTTCAAGTACCTTATGAATCATAGCTAGAACTTTCTTTTGAGTGTCACCCACAAACTACATTTATATTTTCTTCTTCCTGTGCCAAACTTTGACCAAAATTTATTTTTGGAGGCACCTAGGAAAATCTTTCCCTGGTTAATTGTTAATAAATTTAAATAGAACTAATTTTGGTAAAAACACAAATTTAAACTGTGGCGTGGTATCAAACACCTCCATCTTTGTAGGAGTTTGAGTTCAACAGTTTTAGGTTGAGCCAGCCTTCAGTTTGGGGACATTCTAAAATGCAGCTCTGTATAATATACAACATTTGAGGTGTTTGTTGGAAAGTGAGAGCAATTGAATATAGTGTATTCCTCCTTCAGTAGGTGTATATTTTGTTGCACAGTAGCAACATATGCAGACGTTGTATTTGAATATATGATTCTAAAGTTATGCAGCAACATGAACAATCGATGTCATAAAGAAGCTTAGGTAACTGAAATGAAATAATTGAAAAAGGCATATTTTGACAAGATGACTGATAAAGAATGTTAAAAAGTAAAATGAGAGACATGGTTCAATATTTACTATTCTGGTAAACTGTATTAAAAAATGATCCATAATTCCTGATTAGAAAGCTGAACTACAGTGAAGGAATAAAAATCTAGACCAGAAAATCTATTAATCACAAAGTATTAAATATGTTAATGTACCAGATTGAAATTGTTGCAAGACCATCAAATTTGTGCACAACAACATTATAAAGATAATTTTGAATAAACTATATATTTAATTCCTGATTATAACTAGCTGCAAAATGAGATTTTCAATATGCAGATAAGTGACTATTTTTTTTCTGTGGGGTGTTCACAGTTCATTTATGATATAAAGGTATTGCATTGCCCCAGAGGGTTGTACTTCAAACATCTCTGGCAGAGCATCACATACCATAGTTGTCAACTCAGTAGAAGATAGCAAAATGTTATCCTATACTAAGCTGCTCTTTTAAGAGGAGTCTTTTATGTGTGAATATGTAATAATTACTGACAATGACCATTTGTCTCCTCTTTCCCTCCTAAAAGGAAGCTGATCACAAAACCACATTATTATTTGGAATCTGCCTTATGGTAAAGGTCAATGATGGGACAAGACGTCCATTCAGGTACAACTCTTCAGGCAAACTGCCATACTCAGACAAAGATGACTGGAGTAGACACTTGAGATTATCCCTGCAGTGAAGACACCAAAACCAATATTTTCACATAACAACAGTGAATGTAGATTTAATTCAGTCATCAAAAGCAGACAAGTATGGCAAAAACAGGGCAAGTTGGCTTAGTAGAACACCTTGCTTCTTCCTTTGATTTTTTCAGGTCCTGATGTGGCTGGTTTATGTTTCTGAGGTGATGCAACTCTACTGCACTGCAGTATGATATCAGACATCTTGTTATCATCTTGTTATCTAGCAAATAGCTTGTTAGATAACAAAGATTGTTGTCATTAGATATCACAAAGCATTTACTAATGGGAGAAACAATGTTCTAACTCATGATGAGCTCTATCTGTTTGTAGTAGAAATATTTTTATTTAAAAACACATATTAATAAACAGACGCACCAGAATTATTTTGTTTTATTTATGTGAAGGTCATGGGAACAATTTAACAAAAACAGTTCTGGAGCTGTGTGGAGGATGAATACAGAGCCTAAGAACCTAAATATAGTTGTCAAAGATATATTTACTCTTTTTTCTGCTATATATAAGTATGTTTGTTTTCAGTTTACAGAAGCAGGCTGAAAATAATTTGATGGAATATTTAAAGTACTACAGTGGTTTATTCAAGACCATCTTTAATAAATATTGTTTAGCAGTTTGCAGCACGTGAATTAAAAGGACCTATGTTCTGGAGGAGAACACATCAACTTAGCTTTCATGGTCATTAATATATTTGGAACATTCAACTTATAGAGACAGTCTTTGAAAGAAAAATGTGATTTATTTTTTAATTTTAGTACTCTGTCATTCTTTTCCCTTTACATTAATAGCCCTTACATCTATCTAAGATGAACAGATTTCTTCCTGTTTTTTTAAAAATTTCTGTGAATTTGCATTTTTATTGTTCCCTTTTCAAAGATTCCTATTCTCTCTCTTTGTTTGTTTTAAAAAGAAAACATAATTTACATCTGAGCTGGTTTGTATTTGCCTGACTGTGTGTCTGACTCTTAAACAAGTTTTGTGTATGGAGAAAATTCTTTTCTTCTCAGAGGCATTCTCTCTATAGCTCTCTTCTAATCTGTTGGACATTGTGTAACAATTTGAAGATCTGCCTAAATAGAGGACTTTCTTAGTTTTAGTCCTGCATGTATTTCAACCAACTGATGTACGAAGTGCTTTGCTTGGGATATTCTCAAGGTCGTTGTTGACACCAATGTGTATGATACCCGCTATCCTTGTCATCAGGTGACCAAAAGCCCTGCTGTAAGGCTCCACAGAATGCTGGTCTTGTGATTAATTAATCAAACAGGGTGTCTTGTACTGCTCTTTGATATCCTTTCAATGTATTTGTTAATTATATATACGTATTAATGATTATACTCTGTGACCTACCAAGGTATAATATTCTTGAACAGTACACATCTCATCTGCCCCTGTTGCTCTATCTCCTGCAGATTGTGTTTGATCACAGAGCTGTTACAGCATGTTACGATCTTTCTAGAACTCTAATCTGCTATCATTGATTCAGGTTATTTTCCAGCCAGTATGCTAGTTTTCATTTACTATTTTGTCAAGTTTTTTTGTTTGCATTAATTCTGTTCCCACTAATAAATGCATTTTTTTTACTATTTATTTGACATCAATACCATATAGGGAAGACATGACTTAATTCTGAACCTGCCAGGCACATTTTCCATTTGACTGGATTCATTACTACCTCCTCCGCACAGTCTTTAATCCATTTTTTATTCACTGAGTGCTGATGTCTGCATCAATTTGAACTAATGCTGTACATAAGATTTGTGAGTACCCAAAAAGATATTATTCTAGACAAATCTGTTTAGTTCTTTTTTTCCATTCTTCTTTCCCCATTTTTATTGCCTAAGTATTCATTATTCTATTGTCTCAGGACAGAAAACAAAAATTTCTTAACTAAACTTAGCGTAGAAAATAGTCTTGGTCAATTAATATGAGAAGTTTCTTCAATTATTGAAGAAAATATATTAAAAAGTGATATTTATGGTACAAGTAGATGTGAAAAAAAGGTTTAGAGACCACCAGTTGCTCAAATGAAGGAAAAGCCACTGAAATACATGCTTGCTTTACAATAGAATTAACGGACACATAAAAATCCTTCTAAATGTTCATTACAGAAGTTACAGATGCCTTGGGGTATTTGTAATATTTGCAACTTCTTTTTACAATCTGCATTAAACTTTTTGTGATTAATACATTTATCTAACTCAGTCCTGTTAATCCCCTGCCCATATCTTGCTTGTTGGTTTGTGGACCTCCTTTCCTGTTAGGACTTACTTTTTCACTGTCTAGAGGGAGAGAAAAAAATATTATGTATTATGGAAATAACATCTCTAGGTTGAAGAAAACATTTGTATTTGTAGTATAAATTTATTTATAGTGTATGTTAAACTCTTTTATCTTTGGAACTGAATTAATTAGAATAGTATATTTACAAAGACAAAATTCAGTAATGAAAATAATACTTGCTGAATATTAACCCAAAAAAAACTTGCTCAGGACTAGCCTAATTAATGTTTACTGTAATATTTCAGGTTATTGGACAAACTTTCAGGTAAACTTTCCCTTTGAAAAGAGATATGGTTGGAGTTTTCTTGTGACTTGTTGCAAAGAAATATTATATTGGTGGAACAGGCTTCCCCCTCAATGTTTCTTGAAAATTGTTGAATTATTATTAAAATCTCATGCAATACCTTGGCAGCTCGCCCACAAGGAGTCAGGCCATTTTGAGGCTCTCTATTTTCTGAAATAACTGTAAGAGCTCTTCAGAAGTACACATCAGTCAGTTTAACATGTATCTGTCTTAGATACCAGATTATATATTCTACATTTAATTTGTATAATGTATAATAAAATAAGAAACCACATTTTCTAAAATGAGTGTGGTAAAATGAATATGAAAGGATTTAAACCACTGGGAAGCTAGAAACTATTTGAAAGCCGAGCCTGTTATACTCAGTAATAAATCTGCCTTTATTTCTACAATATTTTTAACTGATAAACAATATGAGTTTCAGGATCTTCAAGTATAGCTAGTTTTTGAGATATTTAATTCCTTTGATTCATTAGTTATCTACCTTCAATTAAGATGTACTATTTCCTTTTACCTTTAACATTGAGAATCTAAGGTAAAATAACAGAAACTATAGGCAAATATCTGAATGAGTAAAATGGTCGCTTCATTTATTTCTTCCTCTTTTATGCCTGACGGGCTGAAATAAGTGTTTGCTTATTTCTTTACTTCATCTTCTGGTATCAGAAGTTGAGCTTGGGCTAGTTCTGCATGATACATCAACCCAGAGTTTATGCAAAACTCTGAGGGCATGAAAGAGAATGAATTTCCAGGAGCCTGATGATGTTCAGAGCATCATTTGAATCGTGATCATTACCAAGAAACACTTCATCAATACAGGCATACTGAAGTTTTAAAAAAAAATGTCGTGTAATTTTCTTTATGACAGCATATTGGAGCCCTACTCATGTCTGAGTGGGTTTTCTATAAACCCAGAACAAAAATGATGACCAAGACCATGTGAAAAATGCAAAATTCTACAGAAATATTTTTTGTCTTTTGAATTAATGTTGTATATTATTTCAAGAACATATAAAGATGAGACTAATGCTTCAGTTTTCAAGTATAACTATACTGGGTCTGGCTGGGATGATTTAGTTTTCTTAGCCAGTATGGTGCTGTGTTTTGAATTTGTATTTATGAATAAAATAGTATTAGTAACATGCAAGTATTGTCACTGTGACTGAGTTGTGCTTGCACAGTGTCAAGACTTTCTCTTTTCCCACCCTTTTCCCAATCAGTTGGCAAGAGGATGGGAGGGAACACAGCCAGGACAGCTGACCTCCAATGACTAAATGTACGTCCAATACTATATGATGTAATATAAATTACATAAAATAAAAGTTCAGGGAAAGAAGGATGAAGCAGGAATATTCAGGGGTTATTGTCTTTGATTTCCCAAGCACCCATTGCAGATGATGAGGCCCTGCCTTCCTGGAGATAATCAAGCATCTGGCCTCACAATGGAAAGTAGTTAATGAATTCCTGGGGTTTTTTTTTGTTTGTTTGGTTTTTTGTTTGGTTTTCTTTTTACTTCTGCCCTTCCATCCTCTCCTGAATCCTACTGAGGAGAGTGAAGAAGCAGCTTGTCAGGTCCTTAACTGTAAGCAGGTCTTGGCCTACTACAATAACCTAATACATTTAAATGAAGTTATAATGCAGTAATTATCAACTCTGTCATGCCCAGGCAGAGCTTACCTTCTGTTTTCCCCGACCAAATAAACAATATAACTAACACAGAACTGTATCTCCACCTATTGACAGAGAAAATCTGCAGTGGTAATTATAACCGCAGGAAAAATGACTTATTTTCCAGCCTGAGCTGTGACAAAATAAATGTTTCAGGTTAAATTTACTTTTCTGATTTATTTGCAGCGGAGTACATGACAAGTATTTTCCTCATAGTTTGATTTTTGCTGTAATTTTCACATATTTAAATACCTTGCCTATTAAATGTAATTTTTATCTTTTTCCTACCAATTATAGCAAAGATTGTACTACTTTTAAGTAGTAGGCAGTAGAAAGGAATGTTCCTGGAATAAAGTTAACATTTCCAGATAAAAGAAAAGAAAGAAAAACAATATTAGAACAGCCTAAAGCATTCTTCAGCAACTGATTCTTATACAGCATTTCAAATACAACTTCTGTTTTTTGATATAGCAGCGTTGGTTGAATTGTGATTACAAAGTTTTCCATAGCAGGTTTGCTGGAACACATGCACGCATAGATATCATAAAGAATTTATACTGAGGTGTTAGAAGAGATTTGAGAATCCCCTTAAAAGAAATAGCCTTAATCATCCAGAAAAACATTGTATTAATTATTAATAGAGCTAATCAGTAGTCTGAAATTGCTCACATCAAATATTAATCATATGGGTAGACAAATTCATATTATCTGTGACAGGTACGCAACCCCTACTCTTCAATACCTTTATAGTGTTATTTTTTAGCTGCCATGAGAATGATGAGAAAATTTTCAATAGTTCTCTGTAAAAAAGGTGCTCAAAAAGATTAATTTCAGAGATTTTTTACTTACAAAACCAGTCTTCCAGGTATCATACAATATTACAAGAAATGTTTTCCAATCTGGAAGTGGGGTTGTTTTATAAATCTGGGAAAGTGGTGCTTACTAACTTCCATGGGGCTGTTCCTGAGGTGCAAGGCAATGGTGTGGTACCTTGGAGACACATCTTTCCAAACTTCCATATGAATTGTCACTGAGAAGGCAAAGTCATACCTGCTGAGGAACACAAACAGAAGCTTTTACTCTTGCTGTCTTTTGTGAGAGGTAGTACTGGTGAAGGAATATATCTTGATATCCACGTGAGAGTTAGCAGATTTTTCTCATTCTAGTGAAATTGAAAGAATTTGGTGAAATTGAAAGAATTTGGTAAAATTGAAACTTAACAGATACATTAGCAACATAAAGCAGAAAATTTCTATGTAGGCATCAAATATATATCAATAATAATATTTAAATATAGAAAAAATAGCCTTGTGGGATGCCTGTAATAGCCATTTTAAAATGTATAACTACTTATAAATTATAAATATGTCACATATTAAATTGGAATTAACCATAGATATTAAACTGAGCGACAGCTCTGGTTGTTGTTGCTTTGTAGTTTAATTCTACAGCAGATAAATATTGTAATAATTATTAAAAATATAGTCTAATGGTCACTGAAATGAGTAGGAGCATTTAAGTTACTTTCAAAGGCTTTCGGTACCTGTAAGAAAGCTGTAAATAAGTATACTTGTGCTCTGTTTGATGATACTACAAACCTGTTCAAGGGATTAGAGGATTCAATTTTAAATGCAGGGTCATAAAGAAACAGAGAACAAATTTTACTGCCAGCACAACTTCTTAATTTTTCAGATTTCTAAATGTTTTAAGGGTTTTGTTCAACAAAGTGCATGCTTGAAAAAGTGAAGCAAGTGAACACAGATAAAAAGGCAATAAAATTGGAATCTACATATTTCTAAAATTCATAAATTTGCTTGTTATAACATTACATGGATAAAACCAAGTAATTAATATTATTAATATTATAATTAATATTATTGAAAATCGAAATGTGTAAGGTATTTCATAAATTCTATGATCTTTTAAAACCATAAATGTGGTAGTTCTCATTGCAGAAATAAAACAAATAGTGCTGTCTTAATAAAAAAAATTCATAAGATTTATGTTTAAGCTGGGTTACAAATGTGGAGAGTATTACTATTGTTAACATTTGATTTACATAATGTTATCAATAATATGGTATTTTACATATGTATAGTTTTAATAGATCTATTCCTTGTAATCTTGACTGCATAGGCTACAGTAAAGTATATTTATATATTTAATAAAAGTAAATTTCTCCAGTTTAATTATACTGTTCTTCCAGAAGAGAAATCAGTTCTCAAATTAAAGCAAATTATTAAACCAAATATTAGATAAATTTGAATCTAAAGTGGTCTGAGGTACCATGTTTTCTATGACCTCTGCATGGACTGTTGTGTGGCTTATTCATTAAGGGATAAAAATTGAGCTGCAGTGGTTAGGAATTGGCAAACAGCCATTTAAAAGGACCTGAACAAATAATCAGAACTTGAAAGAAATGGAGCAGTATTTTCTTATTCCCTTCCACTGCTTTCCTCTGCTTTTGTTTATGCCTATTCCTAAATAAAGCACATCAGGGGCTTATAAGAATAATTCATGAAAGGTGATCTGTATACCAATGTATTTGTATTCCAAGTAATCATATACAATTATGAATGAGTTTCTACAGCTGTTACCTTTGTGTCGTGTCTGTATAATCAAATTCCATAATCATAAAAAATTTGAGCAATTATGTAAAGCATGTTGAGAAAAATGAGGGTAAAAATGAAAAAAATCTCAGTAGTAAACGAGCATCTGAGGTAGGATTAAAAAGTTATCTGTCAAAACAGTCACAAGTAACATGCAGAGCCTTCTAAATGTTTTGTCAACTTTAAGACAGCAACTGAAATACAGCAAGTAGAAGCTAAGGAAACAACTTTTTCACTAAAATTGCAAGAGCAAAGATTTTTGGCTTTAAGGGCAAAAGCAGCAATTCAGATTAACATAGAAAGTGTTTTCTCACTAGAATTTAGAGTGTCATTGCCAACAGTTAGCAGAAAATGTCTAGTTGGTTCTTCCTTTCATGATAAATGTCAGTTCCACACCTGACTGGTCTGTTGAAATTTTGGAACTGTTTCAAATTCACAACTGAACAGAAAAAGACTGGTACAGCTTGGGTCTAAACAAACACTACTCTGTATCCACCATGGTGACATCTGAGAGCCTTTTCTTTGTACCTTTCTATTATGTGAAGGGAAGAAATATGCCACTGGTGCCTTTGTAATAGATCTGAAGAAGTATGCCTACAGAAGAGCAGAACATTTTCCACAGGGTAGTGAATCAGTTAGGCTACTTACACACACCAGGAGTTATTAAAGATGATCTGTTATTAAAGACAGCTGAGCTGAATAAAAGTTTAGAACAAAAGCACAATATTTTAATGAATTCTTTTTGTGTCTGTTTTATCCTAATACTAAATTTGAAACTCTAGATTTGCAAATTTGCACATCTTCAAAATTGGTACTCAAAAGCCTTGAACACTGTAAGAATATACTGGCCTCATGCAATAAGATGTTTTTCAGATGTTAAAAACTCAAGTTAAGTTGTCAAAATGTAGCCAATGAACAAATCTACTACTGAGTCCCTTGTGAACATCCAGCATGAACTCCAGAAACTCATTGTACCTGGTGGAGAGGCATGAACTCAATCCCCAAGGAGCTGCAAATATTGGAGTAAAAGTTGAAGTCCCAGATATGTCCCAGTCCAAGTAACAAGTGATTGATATATGCTTTTTGGAAAAGAGATATACACAGTGAAGGCAACAAGAATTCTTCCATAGCAAATAAGTTGTCTTTTAAAAGACCTTTTTTGTCTAACGCAAACATTCTAAATACACTTAAACAAGTGATGTTCTCTCATTAGTTGTGGACACTTCTTATGTTAAATTTAAATAAAAAGTATGACACCATGGAAAAGTCAGAGAAACAAAATAATTCTAGTGCTAAGACTTCCTAGATTATTTCCAAATGCTGTTTGAGTCTCTGTCTACTTACTACAGGTCTTTAAGGCTGGACACAGCTATTGAGTATCATCATCTAGTCCCAGGCTAGCACTTCAATAGTTGCATTGTTTCTAGGCTGTCTTAATTTTCTTACTGGGTTAGTCAGCTCCCTTGCCTGCTCATTCTTGCATTTTTCCCATTTTCCCAGGTTGCTCTTCACCCTATACTAGATGTCTAGGCTCCAGTGGGGAGAGGAGTCCAAGCAAGTGAAAGCTTAGCTGAATGTGATTGCTTTTGATGTAGTTCAGAGAATACAAGTCTATGCATATAAGAGTACTAGAAATTGTAGGCAAATCTAAATACCTGCTCCTCATCTGGATAGTTCTCTGAAGAAATCTGCAGACTATCTGGATGGTAATCTATTGTAAATGGTATCCCAAGAGGAAGAACTTCTGCCAAACTGGAAAAGAACCGTCTCTACACTCAGGAAGCAGAAAACTTTCAATGAAGAACTACTACCAGGTGCTCTACTTTAATTGAGAGCACCTTAAGCATCAGGCTGTATAAACATTTGTAAGTTATCCCTCTGGTCACAAGAAACATTAATATAATTTACAGGAAATCGAATGTCTCCACAAGGCATAACTAATAGAGACTCTGCATAAATATTCTGGACTCTGATTCTGACGGTGGAATGTCATTTTGGGATTTGGAGCCTTTAGTTCCTAAATCTTGTCTTTGAAACAAAGCAAAACAAAATAAAACAAACCAAAAAAAAATGAAACAACCCCAAACAAGTTCTGAGCAATAAAAGTTTGATACCACAGGAGAGTGCTCTCACCACTGAACAGTCATTAGTTCCTCTTAGCATTTCTCTCTTTTCTTAAATGTCCTTTATTTTTGACAAAACCAAGATTTTTAAAACTCATAATGCATTATTTAAAAAACAAACAAACAAACAAAAACAACTAAATACCTTTTTGTAATGTAATAACAGAAGTTTTAAGAATGGTAAAGAATTTTAGCTTTCCCAGATGCTGGGGATTTTGTGTTTTTAAAGATTTGACTGCCTAATAAAAGACCAATTCTTCCTACATTTCTGTCTCTGTGGATCTAATGACTAGCATTGCTAGTAATAAATCTGTTTTCCTATCATAACTCGATATCTTATCTTTCTGGTAACTAAGTAGGGTTCACCCTCGCTCTTTCCTATACAAGATACAGGACTGAGTATTTAATTAATACATTAATAATTTCTATCTAACTCATTTAATAACTTAATTAATTTTATGCTAGCTTAATTAATCCATTCTTTAATAGCTCGTCTACTGATCTGATTAATTTCTGGACTAATTTTACGTCACTCTACCTACTGGTCTAATTTTCCCCTATTAAGAATATCCTTAATTCACTTCTTAACCATGTAATCTGTGTAATTCACTCCTAAACTCTTTCCTATTTTTTACCCCACCAAACTGAACTTCAGACTCACTGGAATAAAAAAAAAAGACCGTCTATTTATAGCTCTACTCACACTTTGCAGAATTCAGAAATTGAGAAATATAGAACACTAAGGAAACCTTGGAGTTTGAGGAACATTTTTCTTTACTGACAAGAAAAGAAACCTCCATGATCACTTGGTAGGCTCTGTAAAAACACTTCATATCACTATCTAACATGTGCTGTCCTGAAGATGTGGAGTGTATGAGCTGAAGTCACAAGCTTATCAGGTCAGAGGCTTTAGGTGCATGACTACCATTCTGTTTTATCCTCAATATGGTTAATTTTCCATAGTTAAGTGCCAAGAGATCCAATTTGTTTTAAAAAACATAAAGGAGGAAAAATACTACATAATATTTCTCTGAAGGCCGTGTTTGTATTCCATCAGTGCAGAATTTAGACATCTTTCCTTACTATTCAACCTATATTTACTACAGACTAATTAAAAAACTTCTTGTTTATTCACTACACTATAGCCAATAGAGAAAAAGAAATGATTATCATCCTCTTTCCACTAGTGTTTTACATTGTATAGTACTTATGATATCTACACTCAACTGTCTCTTTTAGAAGACTAAAGGAACTCAGCAGCTTTAATCTTTATTCCCAGGCAGATCATATTTTCTAATCCTTCAGCATTCTTTCTTATTTCACGTAGATTCTTTCCAGATCGCTATTATAATTTCTAACATTTGTTCTATAAAATTTGTTACTTCAGCCTAGGGCTCATCAATGCTAAATGAGCTAGAAAACTCTTTTCAGAGTGAAAGTTAGCATTTTGGAAAAAGAATTATACTTCTACATTTAGTTTGTGATCCAATATAATCCCGTGAGCATAATATACTGCTGTCTTTAAAAAACTTTAACTTTCTTTTGGTTTTTGGTTGGTTTTTTTTGGTGCATTCTTCATCTGTATTTGTGAATGATGCACCAATATAGTTCTTACATCTGTCTTTACTGAATTGTGTCTAACTGGGTTCACACCATCTTTTCAGCTTATAAAGATGATTTTGATTTTTGATTGTATTCTCCAGAATCTTTCACTCTTCCCCTACAGAATTTACGGTCCTCTTACTCTTTCATGATGCAAGGCATTAATGAAAACACAAATGTAACAAAGACAGACCTCTACGGAGTGCCATGTTCAGTGAACTCACAGTTTGGTGATAAATAGTTAAAATAAATTTTTTGATTGTAGCTTTCAGATGTACACCTACTACATCTAAATGAAGCTCTTAGTTTTCTAATGAGACTATTGTACAGCAGTCATTAAACTCCTAAATTTATTATATCTACAGATTTTTCCTTTATCTACTCTAGCAGTTATATTGGCCCACAGTAGAAAACAGACTTATTTACAGAATATGTTTTTTATTAACTCCAGGTTGCTTTATATAGTACATTTCTCTTCAAATTACTTGCAGACTCAATGCATTT
Source organism: Piaya cayana (assembly GCA_013389865.1). NCBI lineage: Eukaryota > Metazoa > Chordata > Aves > Cuculiformes > Coccyzidae > Piaya > Piaya cayana. The sequence goes on along the minus strand of WAAB01011527.1, from coordinate 4,604 downwards.
AAATGTTTTGCAACACCTTCCCACATTTTCCTTGGATTGTGCAGGTCCTCCTCCCATCCCATTACATAAGTTTTAAAAGAAAGATGCCACAAGTTTTCTTCTCTCATTTCTGCCTTCCATGCACTTGCAAAAGATTATCATTAGTGTTTAAAATATTATTTTGAATACTTTCTTTAATACTTTATCTTGAAAGATACAAATCCAGCTTTCACTTCCACAGAAACATACACCCAACATAATTTAAATGGGAACTGTCCTCTAGACATTTTTGGTCCATATCCCCACTCAGGACAGTTACAAATTGTTTAGATTTTATTCATAGAATAATAGAATCATAGAATCGTCAGGCTGGAAAGACCTCTTGGGTCACATCCAACTNTCCCCCTTGTCCTGTCCCCTGACAGTTGGGAGAAAAGGACAGCTCCTACCTCCCTACAACCTCTTTTCAGGTAGTTGTAGAGAGCATGTACAGGATAATCAGGTGATCAGAGTCCCTCAGCAGAGATTTAGAAAAGGCAAGTCTTGCCTGAATGACCTGATCTCCTTCTATGTCTAGGTGACCCATCCAGTGGATGAGGGAAAAGCCATAGATTCTGTTTACCTGGATTTACGAAGCCTTTGACAGTGTTTACCTCAGCATTTTCCTGGAATAACTGGCTGGGTAGAAAATTGGCTGTATGGTCAATGGAGTTAAATCCAGCTGACTGTCATAAGTGGTGTTTCTCAGGGCTGAGTGATGGGGATAGTTCTGTTTAATATCCTTGTCAATGATCTAGACAAGGAGATAGAGTACACCCTTAGTAAATTTGCAGATGACACCAAGTTAAGTAGGAGTGCTGATCTACCTGAGGATAGGAAGACTTTACAGAGGCATCTGAACAGGCTGGATCAGTTGTATGAGGTTCAACAAGGCCAAGTGTTGGGTCCTACACTTCTGTCACAACAACCCCACGCAATACTACAGCTACTTTCCAGCCACTCTTGGGGAAGAGTGGCTGGAAATCTGACTGGCAGAAAAGGACCTGGGATTGTTGGTTGACAATCAGGCAAATATGAGCCAACAGTGTGCCTAGGTTGCCACAAAGGCCAACAGTATCCTGGCTTGTATCAGAAGTGGTCCGGCCAGCAGGAGCAGGGAAGTTATTATCTTCCTGTACTTGGCACTCATGAAGCCACATCTAGAATACTGTGTTCTGCTTTGGGCCCCTCACTACAAGAAGTATTGAAGGTGGAGTGTGTGCAAAGAAGAGCATCAATGCTGGTGAACAATCTAAAGCACAAGTCTTACAAAGAGCTGTCGACACAATTGATGTTGTTTAGCCTGGAGTAGAGAAGGCTGAGGGAAGACCAGGTATCTGAAAGAAAGTTACAGTGAGGTGGGTGTTCTTCTCTGCTTGAAAATAACAAGTTGCAGAATGAAAGAAAATGGACTCAAGTTGCTGGGGAGATTAGATTGGATATTAGGTAACATTTCTTCAAGGAAAGGTTGTCAAGCATTAAAAAAAGCTGCCCAAGGGAAATAATTGAGATACCTTCCTTGGAGGTATCTAAAAGACATGAAAATGTGGTGTTTAGGGATATGGTTTGGTGACAGACTTGGAGGTGTCTGGTTAACAGCTGGACTCAATGATCTTAAAGGCCTTTTTTAACCTAAACAAGTCTACGATTCCAATTTAATAAATACAGAAGTAATTGCTTTATTAATTCATTTCATAATTAGCTTGCCAATTTATCTTGACAGTTTCTAAAGTCTCATCTGTATCGTGTAGCCCATCATAATCTTTATTCTTGATTGTGATCTAATAGGCAGCTGCTGTGTATCTCTTATTCTGAGTATCGCCTGTTTTCAGTAGACCTATTTTTTTCTTCTTTTTCCTTCTTTCATCTCCCCCTCCCCCTCTTTTTTTTTTCTTTTTCTGCACTGCAAATGTAACTTCCACCTTTTTACTTTTCTCCCAGGTAAGATTTGCTAAAATACAGGCCATTACCATTTTCTTCTCATGCACCTTTTTCAGTATCATCATGCCCTGATTACCAGGCCTGTATTTTACTTCTCTGTGTCATGTACGTGCATTGTCTAAGACTGACTCTCACTGAGTAAGATGGACTCATTTCTTAGTATCAGGTGCTCCTTAATACGATCTTTCAAACAATTTCCTCCTCATTCTATGCATTTACAGGCTTATTAACACAGAACCAGATATTATTGCTCAGGCACTGTCACTGACAACAAACTCTTCATTTCAGGTGGACTCCTCTGTTTTTCTTTTGTTTGACATGAAAATAAACTCAGTGGAACTGCTCTGCCAGTGTGGTTGCTATAAATAAGGATGACAAAATCTTGATCTGTTAATGACAATAAACAATTCAGCATGCAGATTAGCACCTTATCAACACTTCGATGTCTGTTTTAAAGGCAGATATGTGTGCAAAGAATACCAAAACTTTTGGATGTTTATTCTCTGATGTGACAGGTTATGTCTGACATGTTAAAATCTTTGTTTCTACTAAGTGCCGTCACTTCTTATTTACTTAATTGCCTTCAACCATATGCAAACTTTTAGTCTGCATTCTTTGGTTTAATTGTTAGGTCACTATTAAGTCTCGGGTTATCTTTTCCTTTTATCTTCATGTGGAAGTAACACCAAGAATTTTTGGAATGCATCTTGATATCTAGGTGCTATGTGATGCAAGATGGAAGTAATAATGATGGATTTGCTTCTTTCTGTCACGGAGTCTGAAAGATGTGCATTATGCATCATATATTATAACTAAGAATATTTTAGAAATGCAGCCAGAAAGGTAACAAAAAAATTTTTTTGCATATTTTCAGAGAAAGACATCAGCCCTTGAGCTCTTTTCCATGGGTGTTTTTAGATAACTTTGATTTAATGAACCTCAATAAATCTAAGTTCTACATTTACCAGACTGATGTATTACAAAATTTGACATTTATAGTACATAATGTTTTACATTTTAATATAAAGATAGCCACAAAAAGTCCCAAAATAATGAAATTACTTTTTCTTAAAATATAAGTAATTTTCTAGACTAGGTAATTATCACAGTTTTCCTTCTAGCCTTGTAATAAAAAACTACATGTGCCTCATTTTCTGTCCTATTAAGTATCTAAACGAATGGATTTTATCAGGCAGAATGTACTTCAGCTGCCTTCTGTGTAAATTCTTGAGTTCTTTCACTGACTGCCAGGTCTCAGACAGTCCTTTTCAGTCTGTATCTCCACTCTGATCCTGTAATGAGTTATGACTGGGCAGGTATGTGTAGTCTCCACATTCCATTTGCAGGATCAGTGCTTAATAAGAGGTAGGTAAGAATGATTCTTCTGTCCCACAGAAATTGCCAGCACTCCTCATGTTCCTCACATGTCTTTTTTTGGTAGATCATCTGAAATTGTTATGGAGGACTATAAAGCAGAGAAAGATAAGAACAGATAAAACTGTGTTGGCAAAGGCACTATATTGGGATCTAAGAGTACACTTTCAAGTCATTAACTGCTATGAAATGAAAAGAAAACACAGGCAAAACCCCTCAAACAACACCACCCCCACCTTCTAAACCACACACAACCAAAAGGCCAGCCCTTCCATTACCATTAATTTTTTCATAATTTCTTATGAAAAAAACAGTTCACTGGTATACAGAGGTATTTCATTCTGTTTTACAGTATCTGTAGATTAATGACTAGAAATTCCATATTGATTTTAAGTAGAGTATTGCATTTGATACAAGAAGAGAAATGGAAGAAACTACAAATGTGTTATATTAAAAATTATATCAAAAAAACTTTTTTACTGTTATCAGAGACAGATGTTTGTGCAAGCTTAACTTCACAGGTTTGAATTCTCTGGAGCAGCTGAACAGAAGCACAGTTGAATTTCCTCTTTCAAAGTTCTGTAACATTTTCTGTATTTTCATGGCAAAACAGAGAGGGGAAGCTATGTGAGATAGTTGCTGGATTTCTTTTGTCAGAAAAAGTAATGGTTGTAACAAAAGTTTGCTGAGTTACTTTGATCTAATTACCTGTTGAGATTGACGAGCACAGCTGACAAAAATTTTAAAGTAATGGTAATTACTGTGCAAGGCAGTTGTGTTTATAAGGAATCATTCAGATTACTCTAAGAACATATACTAAGAGTCAGAACAAAAAGATTTGGATAGATTAGAGAAATAAAACCATAGACAAAACCTTTAAAAACCCTAAAGAAAACCAAAACAGATTTAACCCCCAAAAACTTACAGAAGCCTAATTGCCATACATGATAGTAAAATCCTGAATTTGAAATGATAATAATATAATAATATAATATAACTATATATATAAAAAATATAATTAGAGAGTAATCTAGAAACCTCTGCCAACCTGGTTACTGACAATGATACTCCTATCTTAATATTTGCCATCTAATCGAAGGTTAGCTATAGGCGTAGACAACTTTCCCCAGCCCTGTCAGGCAATGAAAAGGTACAACCATTTCCAGAGTTTGACTTCCTCTGCCTGTCTTAAAACTGATCCTTAGAGTGACCTGTAAGTGGTGAGTTTAGAAGAGGCTTATATTTTAGGCAGAATAGAATAGAATAGAATA
>WAAB01011526.1:162080-190906 GCA_013389865.1 Piaya cayana | reverse complement strand
TTCCCCCACCAGAGCACAGCTTCCACAGGTGGAGCCAGTGCCAAAGGCATGAGCCGCTTCGGGAGGGGGGCACTGTCTGCAGCCCATGGTCTGGGTAGCTGCATGTGCCCACTGGGGCTCCATCTGTGTGGCAGCTTCCATCACTTCCATCATGCTTGGTGCAGCCTTAATCTTTTGACGGGTAGCCACCATTGTCCTCTGTCCCTTCTGGTCATGCTCCAGCCCCTCCCTGCACCCTCCCTGCTCACCCTAACTGCCACTCAAACTGCCCTGTTTAACATACCCCGCTCCTCTTTGCCTGTGCTCCCCAAGGACGGTTTAAATCCCGTGGTAGCTTCTGGGACCACCCCCTCCCATCAAGCACCACATGGGACCAGCGTGTGTGTGCCGGCTGTCAGGAGCCCCTCCCCCACCTGAGTTTTTCAGGGATTTCCTGGCTCAGGGAAGCTCCCACCGCCTCAAAATGTCCACCCCACCACAGAACTCACTGTACTGCTGCCGGGTGCCTCTGAAGAAGCAGTGTTAAAGGCTTCCAGGATCAAATTGATGGAGAGCAATAGTTGTCTTCCTGGGAAACCTGGGTAATTCTGTTAATAGACCAGCTGCAAAATATTCATGTTAACCTTTACATTGTCCCCTACTGGCTTCAGCATCATCATTAACTGAACAGTGATTCACTTCCCTGAGGATAAATTGTTCCATTTAAGAGGTCGCATCAAGAGCATGACCTGCACAAGTGGGGAAGAGTGCAGTTTTGCAGGTGCCTCTTAGGAAGTACTGTTGGAGCAGATGATACAAATAAAGGCAACATAATAACAATGGTTGCAACTCCATTAGACCATGGTGCCCAGTTAAGTGTCCTTTCTCCCGTGTATCCCATGGATTAGCCCATGTGAATAAGTGACCAAAAAAGCATGAGAAAGCTGCAGACCGCTGAACCATCTATGTAATTGATATAGGGAAGAAAGAGACTGTGGGTGTACATACAAATTAAACTATTGGTTGATTTTCTGCACAATTTTTCCTACCGTTAATCTTTCCTGAGAAATGTTTTTTTCATGGCATTTCTCCTTTGAGGAGGAATTTCATGATTTGATACAATTTAGAACTGTGCTGGTTATGCTGGGTTTCAGAGCAGCATTATAATTTTCAGTTTCAGCAGTTCATTAGCTCACATTGAAATCAATAAACATAAGACCTAGAAAGAAGTCATTTAAAAAATGAAACTAATGTTCACAAACAGATAAAATCATCAGCTAGGTCTTCACAAACTATTTGACTAGGACAGCAGAAAAAGAAACCACCTGTGATAGCTGAGTCTATATGATACCACAAACTCCGTAACTGATATAACCTAGGACCAGTTTCAATAAAAGTGCCACCCTTACCAGGGCATCTGTAAACTTCTGGACACAGAATCTTGACATTCATGTTGCTTTAAATTACAGACCTAAACTAAAAATGCAACATGTTAATAAATACCACTCAACTGTAGAACAAAAATTGCAGAAAAATAATGTTAGGGCTCAAAGAAAATGAGGACATTTCATGGAACAAACAGCCAGGGTGATGTTGCAGCATAAATTTTGTCAATCTGAATTGCAACCCACAGAAGACAGAATTTGTCTTAACAGCTCTAATTATTTTCAAGATTTCCGCTCTGGAGGTCATTCAGCTTCTCAAAAAAACCTTCTTCTTTTGTCCTTCTATTTGCCCTTTTCCAATTCTTTATGATCTAATCCATCATATTAGATGGGAGAGGAGAGGGGAGGGGAGAGGAGGAGAAGGCAGGAGAGGAGAGTGGAGGGGAGAGGCTTGGCTTAAGGAGAAGCTTAAGGGGCATGAACTGACTAGTAGCAGAAAGGTTGTAGATTAAGAGAAAATATTGAAAGCTCCTCAGATCTCTGTTTTCCATGTGATTCATGATTTCAGAACAAACTGTGTATGTTTTAAGTAATTAGAAATCGTAATGAAGAGGAAAAAAAGAACCAAAACAATTTTAGAAGTCAGAAGTGTTGTTTTTCTGAGATGTTTCTAGTTTGCATGAATATTCTAAATTACTTGAACTCATCAACAAAGGCTAACATACCCACATTTGGAAAACATTGAAATTTACTGAACCACTGATATAATTTTCACTTATATAATTGTTTTCATTGATTATTTCTTTTCCTAAAAGAATAAGCAGGTCAGTCAGTTATATCTGGAATATCTGATATGGCAAGAAGTTATATCCTTAAATATTCTTCACACACTGATTTTCTTCCTTAGAAGTAAAGGAATGCAACATTTTTAAATAATTAAATGAATTTGCAAGACTGTAAAGAGTGGATAATAGTTACTTGTTGTTTTGCCAAAAGAATGTTGAGAATGTTAGTTACACTTGAACTAATACTGTGATTTATTTTAGAGGCTGTGTTATTTAATCTGTTATTTAGTTTCATTTTCATCATCTCTGTACATATATCCACTGAGAACAGAATTTGCTATGTGCTGCTTGTTTGTTTGGTATTTCTTACAGGTATACTATGTGGTTTCCTTTCAGATATGCAACAGAAATCTTTCTTTGAGCATGTAAGGCCCAGATATGAAAACCCCCAACACTCTAAAATCCTCTTCCTAACTTCCCTGACAACTATATTCTAAGAAGCTCTCCAGCTCCCTTATCTCATTAGTACACCTGATGGCTCTGCCCAGCAGCCTTCCCATCTGTCTCCAGAGCTCTGGCAATGTCCAAAATAACTACTATAAGCAATGTGTTTGGCTATTGTTTCAGGTGAAATAAGGACAGAATGTAATGTTCATTGAGTATTGCATTTTTCTTTACTACAAGCAAGCTATTGTCTGCCTGAACATGTATCTGATGAAACTGGAGTCTTACGCTTTCCTGAATTACAAAGTACTTTTTACTTACAAAACCAAAATGTAATGATTAGTGTGTATGCATTAATAAAACACATATAAGGTTAAAACACTTAGAAAATACCAATATCAAGACTGTCTGAAGAAATATGCACTTTTCTCTGCATTAAATGTCCAACTTGTACACGTTATGCTTGGTTTTCCATAGGTCTTGCTACTACCATACAGGTTTTGGTAGGATGTTAGCCTCATTCATTGCAGAGAATGGGTAGTGTCTGTTGAACAGACATTTATTTAATATGGGATTTATTTTCAGTATGCACTGCATGTCCTGTTAACCACACCATGTGTAATTTCATTTGGCTTCTTTGCCAGTTGAAACTTACAAAGGCCCTGGTGTTATCAGCTCAACCAAATTTCTTTTCTGTGAAAACCAGTGCATAAAGAAACAGAGGGAAAAGATTGGAGTGGTAGAGTTGGTGTAGTTATGGATCATGTTCCATCATAGCACTGGTATGTGAAAGTGACACGTACATCCGTGTGATTCCAGGTGCAGAATTAATCTGTAGCAGCAGAGACAGGATGCTTTAAAAGAATTCTATGAATCTTCCATTTCTCTTTCTAAGGTAGCCAAAAGTTTAAAAAAAATGTTTGCCATATATATATATAACAAATTTATCTTCAAGATGCCTATTGGATAATGTAAGAATATATTCTGTTTTTGCATATAAGTGTACCAAGAAGTTGTAACTTAAACTTTCAAATATTGGAACACAGAAATACTGATTTTTCAAATCTTTTGACATATTTAAAGCATTTGCTATGTAAATGTTTTCCATTACTTCAATTACAATTGTAATTATTCAAGATCTCTGTAAAACGGAATCCAATTCATTGTCTGGTTATCCAGAAAATAAGAAATTAGGAGACCCATTTATAAAAAGATTCGTAAAAGTCATTTTACTTACCTGACATGGGAATTTATTGACAAAATCAGAGATGGTGTTCAGTTCTTCAGGCAGAATTTAATTTCCTTAAGCATGCATCAATTAATTAATTAATTAATTAATTCACACCAAGTTTGGGGGGTTTTTTTGGTACAAATATCACGTTTTGGTAAAATGGATTCCGCAGTTATGAGTAACACCTTGCTTCATCTGAAGAATACTGTTCTCTACACTCCATAAGATTTCCAGCCTTCAGATTATTTTATGCCTTTTCCTGCCAAGTTAAAAATCATCTTACTATCAGAAACATTTTAATTATATTTACATCAATGGTAGTTAGAACATCTAAAGAAGGACGAAACTAATCTAATTCAAGTAAGGTGGAACAATTTGATTCCACTTTAGCTGGAAACATGGAATGTATTTATCTACCTCCATCTGTAATGACCCATATATTTATGAATCTCTGGGAACCTAATCCAAATACTGGATGTCACATTCACAAAGAAGCTGTAAAGTATGTACATGCATCATATAGAGTATGATTAGAAGACCAAAACTAAAGCAGACTGTATTGATTCTTGAAATGGAAGGTTGCATTTCCATTTTTTTTCAAAATCAGTGTTAATAGTTGCTGCTTAGAGTCAGGGCTACACATTACCAGGATTACATTACTTTCAGTACCTAGGTTAGGTTTTTGTACCATGCTGAACCAAAATGCATGGATGTAGAAGTCTGACCACCATTAGCTTGATGAGTTTATGTCTGGTCCTTGAACAGTGTAGATGAATACCATAATACCTAATCGCTCTGTTGTGTTTCATTGATTTTATATCTCCATTCATCCCTTAAAAGTGTAGATGCACCCTAAATTCTGCTAATAACTTTTCTTCAGTGCCAGTTTTGGTTATGCTCCTTGCGTCCAAATACAGTCATGCAGCTGAATTCAAACTCCCCAGCTATCTTCTGGAATGAAGAACATAATGCTTTATATCATTACCCACAACGTCTGATGCAGCATGAGTTCTCTGAAGAGAAAGAAGACAGCCAGCAAGGGGAAGGAAAACAAACTGAAAAGAATGAACACCCACCTCCATGAGGAATCCTCTAGTTGACAGTGAAGCTTCCCTCTGAGGCACGGTGATAGTCAGAAGTGCAACAGATGCTGGGAGATGTTAGAAGTGCCAGATTTTGGTTCAGTTTCCTACTTAAATATAATGTATTGTACTCTCTATCATTATAGCTGAGAGGAAGGTTACCTGACTGATTTTACCTGAATATTCTCAGGTAGGCTGAGACATCTTGGGAAGACAGAGTAGTAGACTACTTTTTCTCCTGAGAGCAAAGAAGGATCCATCTCTAAGCAAATAAGTTGTCCCACAGTAGCAGTGAAGCAGTTGGCACTGAGGAGTCAGCATCCAGGCTGTCAGCATTGCAAGAAATTTCTTTGGATGGACTCTAATCTAGTTCTGTGTGTTGAATATCCTTTGGTATTTGGAACCCATCAGGTGCATTTATGGAGAACCTCTGGTTCCATACAAAAGAGAGTTAGTTTTTATGCTTCAAGAGAGTAACTTTATGCAGTCCTGCTCTGAATTAAAAAAACAATGGAGATACACTCTTCAAATCCTGGAAGGAAAAATGGGCTATGAAAGAGAAACAGATGCTTGCTATTGTCATAGGTCTTGCACTTGGGGCACAATAATGCTGTGCAGTGCTACTAAGAGTGTCTAGAAAGCTGCCTGGAGGAGAAGGACCTGTGGCTGTTGGTTGACAGACAACTGAACATGAGCCAGCAGTGTGTCCAAGTGGCCAAGAAGACCAATAGCATCTTGGCTTGTATCAGAAACAGCATAACCAGCAGGTCCTGGGAGGTTATTCCGCCCCTGTACTCACACTGGTGAGACCGCTTCTTGAACCCTGTGTGCAGTTCTGGGCCCCTCACCACAAGAAGGATGTTGAGGCTCTGGAGCGAGTCCAGAGAAGAGCAACAAAGCTGGTGAAGGGGCTGGAGAACAAGTCTTTACGAGGAGAGGCTGAGGAAGGTGGGGTGGTTTAGCCCAAAGAAGGGGAGGCTGAAGGGGGATGTTATTGCTATCTACAACTACCTGAAAGGAGATTGTAAAGAGGAAGGAGCTGTCCTCTTCTCCCAAGTGACAGGTGATAGGACAAGGGATAATGGCCTCAAGCTACATCAGGGAGATTTAGACTGGATATCAGGAAAAAAATTTTCACAGAAGGTATCATTGGACACTGGAACCATCTGCCCAGGGAGGTGGTTGCTTCACCATCCCTGGAGATATTTAAAAGACTGGTAGAGGAGGTGCTCAGGGGCATGGTTTAATGGCAGATAGGAATGGTTGGACTTGATGATCCAAGAGGTCTTTTCCAACCTGGTGATTCTATTCTGTGATACCTCCTTAAAGAACTTACAGCCATAGGAAGCCAATGTGCAACAGGGAGTAGAAGCAGAGCTTGTTCTCTAAGGATATGGAGTCAGAGCTACCCTGATGCATGAAGCTACTAAGAACTGCTGTAATAGAAACAGAGACTGATTGAAGAGGTATCCACTATGCTGGAATCCAATAGATAGCTGGTAGATCTGTCTTCATGCTTTTTAATTAAGCGGTTTTTTAACATCAGATATAAATTTTTACTGTAGGCACATCTAGATTTTTCTAGTTTGTTACTTATGTGTTAGAATAAAAATGAATTGGGTACATGGGAAGTCAGATGACCTTTTTTTGTGTTTTCAGCAAATGCTAAAGGGCCTATGGATTAGGGTTTCTGGATCTTTCATGTTAAGAGAGTAGCATGCAACATGCTCAGTTTGATGTTACTTTTTTAAACTTACTCTAATCCTTGTTCCTCTGACTTCAGTAAAAAAGTAGTAGGAACAAGAGATATTTTGTGCACTATTTCTCTGTGTCAGCTTTAACACATGATTTTATCCGCAGGTTTTCTGCTAGAAAAAGAGGTGTTCAGTTTGGCCCTCTGTTTTTATCTCATTCCCACTGACAGCAAATATCATCCTGCTTGAATGAAGAAGACTGAAAAGTGAAATAATGTTTATTTCTACTGTTTACACAAACATTTTAATCTGCTCTGCTTTTTTTTAAATAGTGATTTAATTCAGTTTTTAATTTCAGAGATTTCTTCCTGCAAACTGCCTCATTAGGCTTTAGAAACATTTTTTTCTTACAGGAGAAATATTTCACACACCCTCTCCCTTTGTCTGAAAGTATAGTCATGTGGGAACTTATTGCTATTCACTGGAAGGATATTTTCACTCAGAATTAATATAGTTTTATTTAATTTACGACATCATGTAACATGATGAATTACGAATTAAAAATATCAGTATTTGGTATGTGAATGCTTGTCATCCATTTTGATAGCAAATTAATCCTGAAGCTTTTGAAAATATCTTCCAGCAGCACACAGTAGCATCATTAGTAACAGAAGCTCAGAAAGGTCTGAAATGTTTGCAAATGGGCAAGCCTTCACTGTACACTGCTGGGCTTTGCCTGACTTTTGTGATTTATGAGATTTTAATTTATAATATATTTTTGTGATTTACTAAATTTTCATATATAATATATTGCATTCAAAGCTAAATAGAATGTGTTGTTTGACACTGAGACAATAGCTTTTCTGTAGATAGCAAGATGGCACAACAGCTCTAGCAAGGAAGAGGCACAGATCCATCTACCAGTGCTCCATCGAGATACTGGTTCACAATGCGTAATTTGCATATTTGCCCTAGAACGCAATTTTTACAATTTTTGAAATTATTTCTTTCAATTTCTTATTGTACATTCCTTTACAGCCAAATTCAGTCAGACATGAAAAAAATATCCTGTATGCACCTAGGTATATGACTACAAAGAGTCTTCAGATTTGGGAGAAAACATAAGGATTTTTTTCTGTTAATTTCCCATTCCGATTTCACTAGAAATGATGAAGCAATGAGCTAGAAAGAATAAATTAAGCTAATTAAACTCCTTCATATCCTAGACTGTCTGTATTTGTTTGGTGGAAGTTTCAAAGATTTGTGCTGTTTCTTGTTTAACTGATCCACGCATTCCAGTGAATCCAAGAATAGATTTTCTGTCTTTGGATGATTCTTGACTGCCTGTAATCTGAGGAAATGAAAAAGGAATGAAATTACTTTTACATGTGCTGTGGGACAGTACTTGGCTGAAATTCTTTCTTTAGTACTCAGTTTTTAAACAGAAGTTCCTAAGAACATCTTCCAGTTTATTCAGCATTAGACATAACCTGATTCAACACCATCTCTAGGCTGAGCTTCTAGCTGTGCTGCTTGACTCAAATATCTCACACTGTCTTATTTTATTTTTTTACTGATTATAGCTTTTATGTTTTGTATTTAACCCAGGCTTCTCAGTTATGTGGAAAGTAAACGAAAGCAGAGGGCAAAGATCCAGCACTATGTAGCCATCATAAATCGCAGTAATATGAACCAGATAAATATGGTTCAGAAAACACGGTAAAACTTCATTGGTGAGTTTTCATAGAATCATAGAACAGTTAGGCTTGGAAGAGACCTTAAAGATCACCAGTTCCAACCCTCTGCCATGGACAGGGGCATCTTACTACATCAGGTTACCCAAGGCTCCATCCAACCTCGCCTTGAACACCTCTAGGGATGGGACATCCACAACTTCCCTGGGCAACTTCTGATGGTGTCTCGCCACTGTCGTGGTGAAGAATTCCTTCCTTATATCAAGCCTAAACCTGCCTCTGTCCAGTTTATACCCATTTCCCCTCATCCTATCACCACAAGCATTTATGAATAGTCCCTCTCCAGCTTTCTTGTAGGCCCCTTTTGAGAACTGCAAAGTTGCTCTAAGATCTCCTCTGAGCCTTCTGTTCTCCAGGCTGAACTCCAGGCCCAACTCTCTCAGCCTGTCCTCATACGGCAGGTGCTCCAGCCCTCAGATCATCTTTGTAGCTCTCCTCTGGACCCATTCCAACAGCTCCATATCCTTCTTATGCTGAGGATTCCAGAACTGGACACAATACTCCAGATGGGGTCTCACAAGAGAGTCATAGAGGGGCAGAATCACCTCCCTCAACCTGCTGGTCACGCTTCTGTTGATGCAGCCAAGGATGCAGTTGGCCTTCTGGGCTGCAAGTGCACATTACCAGCTCATGTTGAGCTTCTCATCGAACAAGCACCCCCAAGTGCTTCTCTGTGGGGCAGCTCTCAACCACATCGTGTACTGAAAATGGAGATTGCCCCAACCCAGGTGAAGGAACTTGCACTTGGCCTTGTTGAACCTCATGAGGTTCTCAGAGGCCCACTTCTCCAGCCTGTCCAGCTTCCTCTGGATGACAACCCATAGTTCTGGTGTGGCAACTGCATCACTTAGCTTGGTGTCTTCTGTAGACTTGATGAGGGTGCACACAATCTCACTGTCAATGATGAAGATATTAAACCGCACCGGTCCTGGTACAGACCCCTGAGGGTCACCACTTGTCATGGATATCCATCTGGACTTCAAGTCATTGACCACTATTCTGTGAATATGACCCTCCAACCAGTTTCTTATCCACCATACCGTTGCCCCATCAAACCCATATCTCTCTAATTTAGAGAGAAGTATGTTGTGGAGGACTGTATCAAAGGCTTTACAGAAGTCTAGATTGATCACATCCTTCAGTTTACCCATGTCCACTGCTGCGGTTACCCCATCATAGAAAGCCACTAAGTTGGTCATATCAGATTTGCCCCTGGTGAAGCAAGCCATGCTGGCTGCCATTAATCACCTTCATGTCTTCCATGTGCTTTAGCATAGCTTCTAGGAGGATCTGTTCCATGATTTTATATAAGTATATTAAAGTTTTCCTTTAATATATTTTGCAGAAGTTTAATAGCAGCCAGTTTTGATTGTTGTTCATTTCAGACAGGAGAGGTGAAATGTGGTTAGAACTATAGCTAATCCGGGTTGTTTGTGTATGGCTACAACATTGTGTCTGCCTACCTTATTTACAACTAGAATAGCTGTTTCTGGTGGGTGAACTATATATATTAGAGATAAAAAGAGGCAGCTGCAAAGAAAGAAAAAGCAATAGTGAAAGCTTATTCAGAGGTTTCTGACAGAGGAAAAAAAATAATGGAGGAAAGGGCAAGCTGGAGGAGATTCTGAGGCTAACTTATCAGTGTTGGAGAATGAATATCTGAAGTAAAATGCATCCACTGTAAAGACAGTTTGTTTGTTGCTTATTCTGGTGCAAATCACGTAAATTGTACAAGCCTTTAAGAAGGCAATCTGTTTTGTCCACTGAAATTTAAAGAACATGCTAATTTAGAGCTGAATGGAGAGAATGGAATGAGAGAATTTGAAGAAGTTAAGCCCTGTTAAGTTTACTGGGATGATACGTATGTAAATGAACACTTAGAAGATCTTTGGTGATGATCAGAGCTTGAAACTGCAGAAGGCTTTATTATCTCTGTCTGAAACATGCATTCAACAAAGTATTTGAACATATCCAGTCTCAGAGTCATAGGTAGACCAGTGGAAGACATGGGGTCAGTTTCCATACTTAAATAAATTCATGTTTAAGTAGCTTGCACTGAAACTATGTATAGCATTCAAAGTGCCATTTTAAAATTCTGGGCTCTAAGGAACAGTGAATGAAGTGTGCTAAAAGCTCAGATAAAATAAAGATTATTGAAGAAAAGATTGTTCTTTTGGCAGACAAAAGAGATGTAAAAATATAACCCTTTTGGCAGACAAAAGAGATGTAAAAATATAACCCTTTAGTATGGAAGAGAGAATCATCAATATAGCAGTTGCTCCAATGACATTACAATGAAACATTGAAAATATTTCTTAGATACGTATTGCTGTTGTTTTAACTGGATTATCAGAATAGGTCATTAATTTATTCTGTTTAATGTTTTTTTTAAACAAAAGTTTTGTAAATTGATCCTGTCTGCTTAAGAAATAGTTTACACTGTTAATAGATAGCAGGAAGAATGCTTTATTAAAGACTCCCAGTAAACCAAAGGAAGCAAGGTAGAGCTAATAATATTATTTTTTAATGAAATATGGCAGCAATTCTTAACTCTTTTAAGTTTTCATTTTTTCTAAACCTACAGAAAGAACAGAGTTTTTATTGTTAAATTTATGAGGGAGAAAAAAGAATAATTCCCAAAGCAGAGACTGCTAAATTTATCTTTTTATTTTCTTTTTTTCACCTTCATTTCTTTAATAGAATTCTTCAGGTTCAAACAAAGAGTCAGCTCTAGTCCTGTCCATGTAAAAGAAGTAGGTATAAGTTCCTATCAAGAAACATCTAATAGCATAAGTATACATTCCAAATACACAACCTGAAAGTAAAAAAATATTCTAATATTGATATATTGTAAAGAAAGACAAAGTAGGATTTTGATGGCAGCCTTAATTCTTCCTCTGTTCCAGCAGTCAATTATTCTCTGTGCATCATATCTGCTATAAACAGAACATGCTTTTTCATATATAGCAACAGGGTACTAATGATTTCACCTTTGATGGCCCATAGGAAACCTGAAAAAACCCATAGTCCTGCTTTGAAGAAGGCAGAAAGCAATTTAAAGTGGAAAATAATTTATGTGCTTAGTTATGGATTCACTTTTTTCTTCTATACGTATGCCAAAATTCATCAGAAAACGTTGAAAACAACACAATGTGGAAAATTTAAACACAAACTTGACTCCTTTTGTGTTTACTGTTCTTCCTGTTTTAATAACATTCAGGGCTAAATCGGGTCCATAAGAATCTGAATAGTTTGCTAGGAACTATGACACAAAAGTCACTGGGACAGTCTTGCTTTTTTTCCAGTGTTAGTAACTGTGATGGATAGAAGATCTGACCCTTGTCCACAAAACTTAATTTTCCTGTATACTGCTTTCCCAATTACTAACTGCAGGAAAGGAGCCATCTTCTGAACCAGATCCAGCCTTAAGCTTTCAGTTCACTAGAGACGCTGACTAATAAGATAACTCTTCAATGTGATTTCAGCTGTTTTAAATGTTGCACTCCTCCATTAATGCATTTGCTTCCCCTAATTCAAGGCCTGTTGTTGGAGTTAAGGCACTGCCATTTAGTAAGGCAATGATAAAATTAAAGCCCAAGTACAGGCCTCAGGTTTTGTATTATTTTCATATATTTAATAATTTTTCCTCTATCTTTACTGCAAAGGTGAACCCCAAAGCCTTTTATTTTGCCTCCTGAATCATCATCCAGATAGGTGGGCATGGTTTTTATTCTCAAATATTTATCACTGAAAAAGAAGGAAGAATATGTTCTGCTTTCTAAGTAAGATGTGGAGCTGCAGTACTGGCAGTGAGAAGAATCTTGTTTTAACTCGTAAAACAAGCACATTGGATAAAGAAGTCACTGAAGGAGAATAAATGTGAAACACTAAGATATCATGTTTATAACATCACTTTTCTGGTTATAACAGTCACTTTTAAAAAAGTAACCTGAGCAATAATTTCATTTATTGTTTACATCTGCTCAGAGTAAAGCTGAGACTTGGGAATGCAGTAAATAGTGCCAACAATATTTCTGAACAAACTGAAAAAAACCATATTTATATTCAGCTGCATAGGATAGATAGAAGTAATAACATAGAGCTTCTACTCCTCATGTGTACATGTGGTCTTTATTTCATTCACTAACTCACATCACTTTATATTTTCACGTGTAATTGGCTTCATACATTAAATGTGCTACAGATGAAAAATGTAAAAAGAAAGCATTAAGCCACCTTGAATTATTGCAAAAATAGATTTTGAAAGTTGACTTTGATATCTGTTGCTGACTAGGGACCTGAGGGGATGCAGTAATAAAACACAGTGCTGGGACAGAGTAAAAATCAGTTCAACTTTGCCTCTGGCTTCTTCTTGGTATGGAAGTTTCAGTGGTTAAATTATAACAGTGTGCTAAGGTCCCTTCCAAAGGGATATGCAAAACCAGACTCCAGAATACTTTGGAATAGTTGCAAGTTTTCATTAAGAAGCAAATATATTAGGAGAAACAAAAACTTATAATAGTGTCCTGAAAAAACATTCTTCCTGTTACTTGCTTCCATTATTCTTTCTTATTTCTTCACTCCCAAAATCTCAACAATAGAGCAGATCAGCTTATCTATCTGATGTTACAAAACTGATAATAGTTACAGTACTTACAAGCTGAAGTCTAATCAGGCATTCTTTATGAAACAATGTATTCTATGATATTGGTCATTCTTTGAATGGTGAGAGTTAGCCCAAGTGACACCTATGACCCCCTTCCAGCCCAGATTATCCTATGAAGCTATAAAAGATGTGTATTAAAATGATTATTAAAGGACTAAAAAGCATATGTTGACATTGGCCTATATTGAGGCAGAGAGTGTAGAAGCCCTGAAAGTGATGGCCATAGATTGATGTTACAGTTCCCCTGGTCAGGAGTCTGAAGCCTGGAAATCTTCATTGTCTTCCAGGGCCTGAACTTGAGAGCTTGGAAGTTCTGCAGCATGGGCTGCCATGTATTGTCTCATCATGTTGCTAATCCTTGGATTAAAATTGGGCATTTGGAGAATTTTTGGAAGCAGGAAAATAACATCTGAAATGTAGAAAGCCTATAACATTAGTGTGAGCACCCTGAGAGACCACAGGCACATACTTGCTTCAGCTAAATAAAGAGACGTTCTTGAACATCCAGCCATCATCCTGAGGGGGGTAGATCTTCTGGTGGTCTCATGTCTGCTAGTCTCACGTGGATAACTTTTATGTCCTGAAGTACCTCAAACTGTAGTACAGACCAGTATCTGGGCAAATGAAGCCAAACTCCCTAAGTTAACACAGCTTGGGGAGAAAGAAAGTTAATGCAAGAATGGAAGTTAACGCACTGTTCCCTGGATCAGACATCTGGGGAACAATGTAGCCAGTCACGATCCATGACTGTGAAATACAAAAGAAAGTTTCAGTAAGTTCTGGTGACACTGGTGCAAGTCTCAGTTAGTTCTGATCTTTCCTTTTAAAATTCTCCTTCTCCATTAAGAAATTTCTTTTCTAAGCCTAGTCTTTGACTCCTCTCTTGCACAATCAAAAAATTGTTCAGGTAATAAATGTTAAAAAAATGTTCTCCAAGCACATCCTACTTGTTTCCCACTTCCTTACTCTTCCTGATGATTCCTACTTAATTTATCATATCCATTCTCATTTATTCATCATCAATTTTCTAAGTAATTATGAAAAATATATCAAGGAGAAAAAAAAATTCCTAATTGGCATATATTACACTTGATCATTTCTACTCTGTTTTGAAGTGTAACTCTGTTTTGGAAACCGTGTATTCATCTTCCAACAATAAAGTTAACATTACTTAATAGTTACTGGTTACTTGATAAAAAATAGTGAAGTGATTCAAATATGGTGAGGTACTCCCTCTCCAAACAGCATTTGTTATTTTCTGAGATTTAGTTGATTTATAATCCAGTTACAATTTTCTTTTTAATTATTAGAGCCAGGAGAATAAGTCAATGCACAAGTTTGAATTGGAATGCATTTTTTCTGCTTTCAGTGTACATGAGCATTCATAAAACTGATTTTGCAGAAGTTTGCAAAAAACAAGAAGTGATGAGGGAACTAATTCTGAAGTTTGTATTAGTTACTAAAAGAAAGAATTTCTTGCATGGTCATCCAACCAAAGATAATATTGGCTGACTCATCTGGACAGACACAATGAGCCACATAAACCAACAGCTAAATTTCAACCAATGTAAACCCAAAGGCTTTGAAGATATTCAGCAAATCAATGCAAATAACACATGATATTCATTATTAAAAATCATGATTTCCATTTAATTTAATGACTATTGAAGGAAATACATTTCTTTGTCATGCTTTTTTTCTTTTCAGTGGTAGAGGCTTGGCTTAGTTTAACTTCACAAAAAATATGGGGACTTAGGCTTAAATAGGTGACTGTTTAATCACTTTTTTTGCCACCTCAGCTCTTCTAGTTAATCCTTGCAACTAGCTGAGATGGTTGAAGAGGTTAACATGCCTCATACACTGTCAGTTAGCTGTTATTGTTCTCCTGCTGGAGAGTAGCACCTCTATTGCACAGCTGGAGAAAAGAACAAGCATATGTACCTCCCTTATTCCAGTTTTGATAGCAGATGCATGTTGAAGCCTTCTGCTCTTTTAGTGCTAGTGAGATTTGTGATGCTTTTTCATTTTCTGTCCTCTGGAAGAGTTACAGGCTGACAGCTCCAGATGCAGTTAGTAAAGGTGGAGAATTTGGCCCATTAGTGGTCTGTACTGGAGATGTGAGAAAATTTCCATGATCGTGTCTAGGAGGTGGCCAAATACTTAAAGAGATCATCAGTTCTTGCATTTGTTAAATTTGCCCTGGCAACCTTGTTCCTTAATTCTACATTCTTATTTAGGACATATTTCCCTTTTTCCACACACATATATTTATTCCACGTTTTTTTCCTGTAATAATCTAAGGATTTTTTCAGAAGGCTGCTCCATATGTTCTTTTAAAAATGCTTTTATTGCTCTTGTTAAATGCAATGTATTTTTCTTTTTTGGCTAAGATTTTAATTAGTGCTGTGACATAAACCTTAGTGCTCACTGTTTGTTTACTTTCCGAGGAGCCTCAATTACTGTAAAAAAATTCTCTAATTTGTTCATGTCTTGCAGTTTCCTATCTTAAAAAATGAGGGACTTAATTTCCATCACATTGATTTAGCCTAACTATATCCATCTTGACTAGTAATTGCTCCTTTTCCTTTTGTTTTGTGCCTTGTTGCATGCTCTCAAGATACAGCCAGTTTCCCAGAAAGGAAAACAGGGGCTGATGAGATGATGTCACTTTCTCTGAGAGGACCAGTCTTTTTACAGACCAAATTCACTGTGGAGTAGCATCACAAAAGTCCATGAAATTGCAGTAGGGCCACATTTAATCCCAGAAGTCAATTAAAGGACTCTTGTTACATGGGTCTGCTTTAGCTTTCATTTTTCATATACCTCTTAAATTTTCTGAATTCACACTAACAACCTGATTCCACTTATCCCTATTGTTCAAATTGCTTCGTGCATTTCTGTTAGTTTAATAAATATATGGCAGAAGAAAGGAAAGAAGGGAAAGGAATAACCCTTGTCCTACATTGCACAGGGTACTGGAGATATGGTAGTTGTGTTTTGTGGCACGAGTGCAGACAGATTACCTGTCCTCTGCTTATACCCTGCTTGACAAGGACAGCAGGAGGAAGTGGCAAAGTCAGTGAAGGGCTGTGGGAAAGGATGAGATTATGGGTGATGAGATCATGCAACTGCACAGCAGTGCCCAGATCCTTACATACATTTACTTTCTAAATCTCAATTTGTCCTTGTGACCTCAGTTAAGTCAGGCAATCACAAAGCAATGAAATACTAAGGGGTTCATTCCTTAAAAAAACACCCACACATCAAATCAAATATAAACAGTCCCTGAGCAATCCCTGCTTTTACATTTTACAACAATAAAATAGATTTTGGAGCTCATAAAAATGAACTTATATTGCTGAGGAAGAGATAGATGGATGGGAAAAGATTTCAGCAAAAATGCTTCCGTTGCAAACATTACCCTTACTTCTTTTCCCAGAGCGAGACAATTAAATTTTGAAACAAGTCACATGCTATGCTCTTATTTACACAACTGATCTACGCCATTCTAACAACCCCCCTCCCATCTGACCCACTAAAATCCCTTATGAAATTTATAAAATCCAACTCCCTTTGTTCTTTAAATTCAGTTACAGCCACTCAGAAGTCATTCCTGTATGATAATAGGGTTAATTCTTTAGCATAAATGCTAGATGAGAGTATAACTGTGATAATCACCCTGGAGGCAAGTAACATTAGGCCCATTTTCATAGGTCTTCAAACACTTGCTCAGAATTGCCTGCAGACCTTGTGCAAAGCTGATTTCCGAAGTATAAGGCTTCTCTGAGGATGAAAGTGGGCACTGCCATACATAATTAAAAAGAAGGTCAAAATTATTTAAATATTTGTTTTTAATGGGAAAAATATTACTTGAATGTACTTTTCATTCATTACAAAGAAACCTTTAGACCATGTGCTGAAAGTGGTACTTTCACTGACATTAACATAAGTCTGGGATCAGAAAGAAGCTGCAGTAAAATATATTAGGTAACATCAGTCTTATCTGCAAATAATAAAAAATAATGCAAAACCCCCCCATTTATGGTTCTGTCACTATTTTTTCTCCTGAATATTTGTTTTAGTTACATGCTGACACCTCAGTTACATGAGTTTCTTTATTTGCAGTTGAGATTATTCCTAGTGACTTCAAACTATGCAGAAGTAGTTTTATTAATTAAAACTGAATCCTACAAACAAC
The DNA here is from genome assembly GCA_013389865.1 of Piaya cayana. Classification (NCBI taxonomy): domain Eukaryota; kingdom Metazoa; phylum Chordata; class Aves; order Cuculiformes; family Coccyzidae; genus Piaya; species Piaya cayana. The sequence continues at coordinate 173,688 of WAAB01011526.1, read as the reverse complement.
ATGAGAGAGGAGTGCCATCTCTGCAACTGCACAAGTTTTTGTGTCTGTAAACTCAGTGACACCTGGAGGAACTGAATTTAATTAGACACTCATTTTATGGGAAGAGAAAACTGCTGGTGGCTTTATATAATAAAATGATTGTAATGTTGTGGGGGGATCCCAGTGATAAGTCTGGGGTGGAAATGTACTGCTGTTGACTTATGCTGAACAAAGAAATTGGAACGGAATGTTCTTGTGGGAGTTGCAGACCTGCTGTTTTTGCTAACCTAAATTCTGTACATGCACTTGCCTGAAGATGAAAGAATAATTGGCATGGATTATTAAGCATGATATAGAATTGGGTAGGAACACATATTTATGGTCCAGACTAGCCATACAGACACCAGTGTACTCATATAACATTGAAAGAGAACAGCAGGTAGTGGAAGTGGCATTGCAAACTTGAGACTTTGGTGTTACTTGTGTTACTTAATGCTCCAATAAGTGTTACTGTGGTATCAACCAAGCAAAGAAAACAAAGAGAATAAAGCAGCCTGCGCTGAGGCTGAGTGGCTGCTATCAAAATGAGAAACAGAACTTGACTTTTACGTGCCTGATGGGCTGTGCCACATCATATCAGGCAGTAACACAACTAGATGTGTCAGTCCGATGAGCTGTAGGGCTATAATGTGGTTGTTCAAAAGTTAAAGGAAATAAGAAAAAGAAAGCAGCAAAAGTTCCCTCTTTGCATTAAGCTCCCTTCTTTTATTTGGGTAGTTTGTGGTTCTTCAAGCAAACATGTTGAATTCACATAAATACAGAGTAGCCAGAATAAAAGATTAAACAATCCTAATAGTTCCCTGTGCATTGTTTCATGGTGGAAAATATATAGCTAGCAGCTCAATGACACGACATAAGCCATTTACTTCCTGAGTGAATAGACTAGTTATATTTGTGCCTGTGGAATATTAAAACAACCTTTTTGAATGTATAAATGATCATGTGCAATCCTACAAAATCAAGGTTGGCCCTATCACTTCTGATTTGTTCTGTGGTAGATATGATGAAAAGCTTGCATAGATGTCATTTTCCCCTGACATTCTAACAGACTGTGACATTTACTAACCTATTTACATCCTTTGAATAAACTTGGCCCACTGAATATGTAAAACATACCAATATTTAAACTGAAAGGTTAGGTTCATAAATGACACCAAAATGACATGGATACATACAGCCTCCTGTGAACTGCTACAAATAGAGATCTGCAGTTCTGAGAACACTTTTGATTTTCTTTAAGCAAACCATATCCTGTTTTCAAACACCTATCAGAAGACATGTTTCTGGAAGACTGCCTTTTACCTTCAAAGAAGCCTCAGAATGCTCGATCTTTAAATTGAACTTTCCATTAGCTTTATACAAAAAGCAAGTCTCAAACAGTTTGTTTCTCTTCAAAGTAGCACTGTTTTAAATAATGAACAGTTGCCAGGAGCAATGACACAGGCTTATTTGTGGTTGTGTATTTGTCTGTCTGATCATTATTTCTGCTCCTTGGTCATCTCTAACTCAACAGGTACAAATAAAACCCCAGGGCTTAACCCCTTCCTACAACAAGTTATCTTCTCTGGTCACCAGTCAACAGCATCTTTTTCTAATTATTTTTGTTTTTATTATTATGTACACCTTTTTTTTTTTTTAGTATAAAACCAGATCAAGCTATTGACATCCAGTGACTTTATTTCTGTCTCTCTTTGAATATCGTTTCGGTGATGCTCTACAGACAGTGTTGTTGAAACACATGTAGGAAAAAAGCATATTAATCAATAACATAAAGAACAGAGACAAAAAGGACAAGTACAGAAGTAAAATGGCTACTACTTTTAATTTTTCATCTTTCTAAATACCATGGCAGTAGAAGAGAAAAGACACATTCATCAGTTATGAGCAATTATAAAAATGTCATACATAAACACTAAGCCTAATAATGGCATTTCTACATATCCTGAACCTGTTCTGCAGCTGCTGCAAGTTAGAATAGTTCAATTGATTCATTTCATTCCTGGCAGAAACACTACATTTGATGAATCAGCAGTAGATTTCGTATACTTTAACAAAGACACATCATTATACAATTTTAATGCTATCATATTTATACATTGTGAGGTATTAAAACATTGAAACCAAGGGAACAGATTCTGCAGATCTGACCTAAAAGGGAATCCCAGTTTCTGGGATTTTCACTGTGCTGGATAGCAGAATCACTAGGCTTAACCAAAGTTTTAATATACATTAGAAATAGAAGCCCTCTGCCTCTATTAAGAAACTATTGCGAACCTGGGAATTCACAGTTGTTTGGTATGATGACTAGTTAAAAGGGAAAGTTCTTATAAAAATGCTCCTTCTTTGCCTTTCAGCACTACATTTAATGAGAACAGAAGGAAGAAAATAGTTCAAATGGATAAATAGTCCATAGCATATTAAGAATGGCAGACTGCACATCAATATGCTGCTCTGAGGAGACATCTACATCCCCAGTTCAGGATCATAGAAGGGACTCTGCTGTGTGAACTCTTACTTTCTCCACACTTGTTTTTTTTAAGAATTTGGTTTTATTTTAGAGGAAATTAGGAGGTTTCAAAAAATTAACCAGTTTTGGGCTTTTTGAAGCTCAATTACTACTGTTTCAGGGAAGAAAAACTGCAAAAGATTTTTCCATCAACAATTGCTGCACTGCTGCAGAACAACACTTAGAATCATAGAATCATAGAATAACCAGGTTGGAAGAGACCCACTTGATCATCAAGTCCAACCATTCCTATCAAACACTAAACCATGCCCCTCAGCACCTCATCCACCAGTGCCTTAAACACCTCTAGGGAAGGTGAATCAACCACCTCCCTGGGTAGCCTGCTCCAATACCCAATGACCCTTTCTGGCAAAATTTTTTTCCTAATGTCAAGCCTAAATCTCCCCTGGCAGAGCTTGAGGTCATTCCCTCTTGTCCTGTCCCCTGTCACTTGGGAGAGGAGGCCATTACCCTCCTCTCTACAGCTTCCTTTCAGGTAGTTAGAGAGAGTAATGAGGTCTCCTCTCAGCCTTCTCTTCTCCAGGCTAAACAACCTCAGCTCTCTCAAATCTTCCTCATAAGGCCTGTTCTCCAGCACCTTCACCAGCTTCCTTGCTCAAAGTACATTGTACGTTGTCTTCTTAAACCACTGAATTTACATTTCATTTTGGTTCAGTAACTGTTTGTGAGATTATGGATGCATGGTATTTGATTTTCTCCTATAATTTTTTTCTTTGAAGTTAACCTTTCTGTGTTGTCTCAAAACCCAGCAGAATTTAAGATCCAGTGATCTTGTCACACAAGGTGTGACATAACCTGAATTTAATTTTGGAAGCTATTGATCAGTTTGAAAACACTTCATCTCAGTGTATTTAGAATGATTTTCTTTGTAATTAGATCCCATGAGATGACTTCTCCCTGAAAATTTGCTGATGACACAGCAAATTCATTAATTTAAATATCCTAACCATATCCTAAATCCACCAACTAATTATGTATCTTGATTGGAGCATTAAAAACCTTTGGAATGGCTAAAATATTAATATTAATTTGTGAACTTCATACAGTTGAATATCATGTAGTTTATGCTTGACAGATTATGATACTTATTTATATGATCAGATTTAATTTAATAAGGAAAAAACCCTTAGTTTCTTTCAAGTAAACTAGGACAGCTAGAAATACATTAAAACTAAAGGTCAATTTTCAACAGCAACAGGGAAAGCTAGAAGTGGTTTAATATTATTGATGATTATTTAGACAACTGCCTGACACTTCTGGAAATGTACAGAAATACAGAACTTTCAGGAATTTATTCGCAAATCAGTATTAATCTTAAAAATTCTCCTAGAAGTACCATGTGCTGTAAATTGCAACCCTCTAGCGTTCATTGTCTAGCTTCAATGTATTAGTTATCCATGTGAAAGAAGAAATAGTATCACAGGACCAATCCCCTGACAATAACAACTACTAAATATTCAAAATGGATACATGTTAAAGAGATATGTTGAAAGATGTTTGCCTCAAAGCACTTATTGCACTTACTGCCATTAGCATGATTATCAGAATTCATAACTAAGCACTATATACATTTATAGAGATTAATCTGAGACTTTGTAATCTGGATTGTTGTAACACTTCCTTGGTAAATCAGAAAAGAAATAACAGGAGGTTTACGCTTTGGAAGAGGGAAATAAAACAAACAAAAAGTAGGCCCAAACTCCCTTTTCTGTCTGCGTTAGGACAGTCTTGTTTTCTTTTCTGTCTGGATTGCATGAGAGTTCTGCATATTAAACTCTCAAATCAAGCAAAATGATTCCAGATCTCACATATTCTAACTTTCTTAAAGTGTCACCTTCATGACTATCTGTTTTGGAGCTTCAAATTTTGCCCTGGGAAATAAAAAATGGCTTGGAGCATGAGAATAAAAGAACAAATGAATGTAAAAAAGAGAGAGGAATATTCTGTCCCTGATGATACTTCAGGAGATCTGGGAGATGATACTTTAGAATTTTGAAAGTTTCAGTAAAAGTATTTGCTGACGAGAACATACTTCCTTACATCTTGTAAATAAAATAAAATAAAATTGAAACTTCATAATCCTAATAGAAATAAATGGTGATATTACTGAGCTAATACCCAGAAAAGAAGTGCTTTTTAATGGCAACAAAATAATCTACTTCTCTACAGCTGTTGAGCACATGGTATCTAAATGATCATATCAAGAATGTCCTTGTTATATTGGAAGTCATAGACAGTTACTTGACATGGACAGTATAGAACCAGGAACAGTCTCCAAAGGGTAGAACATTTACTGTTCTTCCTTTCAGATTTACCTAATTAATCTCTGAATGTAACTCATCCCAGCAAATACATATGTATCAGTAAGAGACTGTGTTTTTATCTGGACTCAGTTGAATCCCATTGCTTCTGCAAGAGCAGGATATCATCCTAGCAAAAGTCTCTGTATATATGTATTGGCAAATGAGTATTAGAAAATGGTAGCCTTGCTTAGAAATTACCTAGATGACTATCTCAGACCTTACTAGTTCAAAACTGAATCTATAATTTATTTTCCTACCCTATGTAGAATTATGGCATTATTCAGAAGTAAATTGATAGCTCCTGTCTGTACTCTGTTCTATCTACATAATTATGCAAGTTTGTATCTCAGGAATTAAAATTAGAAGCTACAAAATAACCTATTTCTAGGTTAGACATGAATGAATGAATGAATCAATCAATCAACTAATCAATTAAAGAATAACATCAGGAAATATGACATAAATAAAAGAAGCCAAGAAGGATTAGAATGAAGAAAAAGAATCTGCCAAATTATTGCCTTACATTTGTATAAAATGAAAGAATATCCCAAGAAATTGCCACCCAGCTCCCACTTGTTCCTTGAAGTGGCTATTCTGTTTCTTACAACTACTGTTCAAAACACTGAGTGTGAAGGACTTGTTCTTAGAAAACACACTTCAAGAGGAAGGAGCATCATGATGTTAACAAATAATATGCTACAAAACCTGCTAAAGAAACTAAATCCCTCTGTTCTTTGAGCCAGATTTACAGCTGGTTTTCACCAGGTTTTTTTTTTCCTCAGGTTTTTTATTCCCCTTCAAGATTAATTTTACTGTTGTGCAGACATACATCATATCATCTGACATAATTTTTGAAAGACAAAACTAGGCATTTCAGCACATATTTTTAATTTAGCTTTAGAGAATCAGTTTAGTTTTTCATGTGTTTTGCAAACTACTGAAACTTCCGACCTCAACAATGAAAGTAGTTAGGTATTTGGCAAGCCATCATGTCTAATGGGCTTTTTTATTAAATTACTTTATTTTTTTCCCTAGCTATGTAGTTTCTATGAAAATATTGAGCTTCTCAGTGAGTCAACCATCTTGCTAATTATGTAAACCAGGTCCCCTGCAGACAATGGTTCTCTAGATAAGGAGTCATTTACAACCACAGATTTTTTAATCTACATAATTCTGATAGACTTATCATGAAAGCTCAGGAACATAAGACCTATGCTCAGATATTTGTTTCAAGCCTGTACTCCTGCATGGTGGATTCTGAAAGTTGTAATCCTTGGATTTTCATGACATTTGAACTGGGAATATTGCAATGACTGAATGTGGACTGATGTCGCCCCCCATTAAATAGTCACCTGGGAAGACAAGTGTCCCTGTGAAAAAGAGATGACAGTTGAGCTTTCCTCTAGAGTGCTAGAATTATTACTCCATTCAGCATCACTGAGTGTGCGATGTGTAGGTACTGAAAGAATTCACTGTAGCGTGGTACATAGTACAAGGAGCTGCAAATAGGGTCATTCTTCTGTTCAGAGCCCCAATGCCCAGAGTAATTAACTTCACATGCCATGGCTGAACGTTGAGGCTGAGTTCAAGTGAAGTGCTGAGGAGCCCATCCCTGAAGGGCATGGTTGCTTGAGTTCTTTATTACAAACACAATGAAAAAAGTAATAGTTTTTGCTATACAATTTTGCAGTGCTTCTGCTCAGGAAATGAATTTTTATGTTTTGTATCTCATGAATTCTGCATATTTTATTCCCTTGAGTCTAGTGTAAAAAGTACTTTATGTAGTGTTAAGTAACATGACTAATTGCACAAACAAAACAAACTGGCCTTGCACATTATGAAGTTGAAACATCAGGAGCCATCAGGAGGTCCCCAGGAAAGAATGCCTATGTAATTCGAAATAGACTTTACACAGTGTTATCTTAAGGCAAACTCAGAATATTTTAACAAACTTGTATTTTAAGAGTAATAAGGAAAAGCTCTTTGGGTTTAACTATTTTTTAACTGTCCCAGGCAAAACGTTTTCAAGAGTACAGGCATAAGATTTTTATGTAATAATTTGTGCATATCAAAGTAAATAAAGTACAAAGGAAATAATATATGCTAAGAACTCATTCCCTTATTTAAAAAAACCAGCAATACTCCTTTCAATACCAAACCATCTGAAATGCCTTGATTTGACTAAATTATAGCAGTCTAGTCTGGATAATACAATTCTTTCCTTCCCACCTCTCTCTAATTGGGATACTGATTACAATCCTCAAATTTTTATTATATTTTCTGAATGAGGTTGGAAATAAATAACTTGGGCACCAGTAGGAAGAAAGGCATTTGCCACCAGTGGGCTTTCCTGAAGGTGTGCTTTATTTCTTGTCTTATGCTATTAATTCTGCTGTCTTCCTAATGCAGGTCATCTCCACATTCCCTTACAATTTGTGCACTCATAGTAATATCTATGGGTGGATTTTGAATTTGAGCTGGTTGCTGACCAAATTCAAGCTTCAGGACCACACAGTGCAGAAATCCAGAGGTTTAAAATCTTGGATTTTGTTAAAACTCCCCTGACCTCTTTGTAATCTAGGGTCTCCATTTACATGCTGTAGGGGAGTATGTAGGGAAGTGGGTGAAAAATAAAAGGGAAGTTATGCAGACTTCTTTAACAAGCTGTTTGTTGTAAGCAGTTTTGTTGTGTTGCTTATCTCCCACAGGTTTCAGTGAACTGGTGTAGACAATCAGCATGTAAATAGGCATACCTGTTATTTTGTTTCCCAGGGAAGTTTCATATCAAAGAAACAGAAGTGACTCGCAGCAGAAGTAATCTACAGTGAGTGAATGCGTGAGGGTTTGTCTGCAGATTGTCTCTATTACAGGTTTCAAACCTGTGGTTGGATGTACTGATGAGTGTGATAATTGGGTAATGTCTTACAGTTTGAAAGGTAGGTGCTTGATGAATATTTTTACTATGAGGAAACTATAGTCTTTGAAGAGTTGTATTTGCAAAATATAGTAGATGAAAAATGAGTAAACTGTTTAAACAAATAATAAAAAGCCTTCAAAAGGCCATCATGTCCAGCTTTTGCTCAAAGACAGAATAAACTGTATCCGTGCCTTATTTTTTTTTCCTGAAAATCCCTCATTCCTGTGAAGAACTACTGCACATACTGTGATTTATGATTAAAAAGCTGTGGTGAATTACTGATTAGACTGTGTGTGTTGGGGAATTTATTTTGTAACCTACTGTAAAGAAACCTGCGTCTACAAAACAGGTTGAAGGACAGAAGTCATTGTCCTTACTCAACCAGTAGCTTCTTAAATCTCTGAAAATCAGAACTTTAAAGACAAGTTTCTTTGAGGTTCTGAGGGAAGGGGGTTCAGTCATTTCTCTCTGCAGCAGTAGTAAAATTGCTTACAGAGGTCTGGGGTTTTGCCCAGGGTTTAGTAAGCTGTTTAAAGTGGATGACAGCTGTGAGTCTAAACAAAATTTACTGTTTTAGGATTGATCCTCACATGGATATTGCTGTGAATGTCTTCCAGAAAAAATTCTGTAGCCTCTTCCTCAAAACTTCTTATATAATCTCAGTTATGAGCTGCGGTTCAAATCACTGGCTGACACCCTTCAATCTTCTTTTGTAAACTGTACAAGTGAATTTACAGAGCTGCAATCTGGATACAGCTGCTAACCTTTTCTTTTTATCCCTCTGTCATTAAAAAAAAAGTTGCTTTGCTCTGCAAATAGGATAAGGCCTTGACAAAGAGTTTCTGTAAGCAGTGGAAACAATAGCTAGCATTAGTCTGCTGGGCAAAACAGATTCAATAATGGAGCCCTTATATCATGTAAACAACCAGGCAAATTATTGAGATCAGAGTCAGAATACCACTACAAATAACGTTCTGCAAACTGAAAAATGATGCAGTGCTGGTTGCAAAAATGGGTATGATCAGGAAAAGGACTTGCTGGATCTGAAGGGGCAAGGAAAGGAGAGGGAGAAGAAATAAGTTACTACTGCAGGACAGAGCTACAAGGAACTTTAGAGGTGAATACATAAAGTTTGAACTTAATTTGGTTGATCAAGAAGAGGAAGTGAAAAAGGGTCTATATTTTCAACATTATTTAAAAAATGCCTTTTGAATGCATTGTAGAGGATCAATTAAAATATCAGAAGAGAAATCTTCATCAGTAGAACCATCTAAACACTACTGACTTTCACTTTCATTTAACTATTTATTGCTTGATAGGTATTTTGTATAATTTACAAGGCACAAATTAGTACTCCCTAGAACAGCACTGAAATATATACCCCAAAATCAGTTGCCAAACTCAGACTGTTTCTCCTAAATGAATGAGCTCACTAAATATATGAAGAATGATTTGCAATTCTCCGACAGGTGAGTATGTGAAGTTAAGCCAAACTGCTGTTTCTCTGCCAGTCTGATTTTTACCTTCAGGATAAGTGGCAGCTCATTGATCAGTAATACAGACAGCACAGTACTACCTAAAATGTTAGATATTTATTACATTAGTTACAATGGGAAGAAGATTCTACCAAATCATGACTATTTATTAAATGACCTCTAAAATTATGGAAAGATGAGAGAAAATATTCTCAAGATACAAAGAAGTACCTCCCTATATATTAATTTAAAGAAGGGAGGACAGATATTGCATGTGGTATCAAATTTGTGAAACTCAAAGGGTAATGTATTATTTCATTATCTTGGATACATTCTCACTGGATTATTAAAGAGTTACCAACAGTACAATTTCCAGCAGCTGAACTATGCATAATGACACAGATACAGTACAGTATATCTTTTCATAATTTACAATGTAGTGCTGAGAAAGCTCTGGCCCAGTTAGGAGATTCTCACATATTCAAGTGATTCTATTTAAGTCAATGAAATAACCTGTGCCAGGGCTTCTTTGCCTTTTCATGGGAAAGGGCCTCTTGAATTCAGCTGATTGGCACGTTTGAATTTCAGTGATAATGGTTTGATTATTTATTAGCTGTTTTTAGAAAGGAAATAGTCTTATGAACATCAAGATACAATTTTTTTTCATTCTGTACTGGAAGTGGGGCACAATTTTATTTTAGCATTGAAAGACTGAAGAGCCAAATTTATTATTTGCTTTATGTAGATTGTATTAAGGCATAAAAAACCTCAGTGGATTGAATTCTGTAAATTTCCCAATTCAAAATTTATTTGAAACTGTTACCAACACTAATTACATTTCTGTGTTGCTGTATATTTCTTCCCCAGACTCAAATTTTTTTAGAAGTTCATTTTCTATTTTCTCAGGGCTCTTCTATCTACTGGGAATCATAACATATGTGATAGAAGTGCCAAAATTCACATATAAAAACATCAGGAAGATACATAGATTTAACAATTGAAACAACTACATTTGGACAGTATGTTAATAGTTCTTAAAAGACAACACAGTTGTACATTTCTGCTAATTAGGCAATTTACTATTGCTTTCCTTAATGGAGAAAGGAGTTCTGCTCCATGAATGACAGACTGAGCATTAGAATATTGACCCATGCCAGCTTTTCCTCTGAAATTTGAGCTGCATGCCTATACACAAGCACATCCATATTATACAGAGCAAGTAACTGCTCATGCTATTATGTTAATGCAGGACACAATTTTAAAGGCAGTTTTGAGAAGCATTTGTCACTTTTTAGATATCTGGTACTCTCTGGTGGAATTCCCATCACTCTGTTTACTCCACAGAGGGCTCTGAAATTTAATAACTAACCTGTTCTGGGTCTTATGGCTGCACAGTGCAGAAAAAGGTGGTAGCACTTTGATGGAGTGGCTGACAGCTGTCTCACACCTGTGTGGTGCTCGTGTAAGGCTGGTACAAACAGAGAAGCTAGCACTTTGAAAGTAGTTGACTGCAGAGATGAGTCACAGATGGTTAGAGAAAGCCTTAGTTCAGCACTGAACTCAAATGAAGTGATAGTATTGTCAGCTTTTTGAAATTCTACTTGTTTGCCTTTATGAGACTTGTCTTTTTTCACCTTGTTCCGTACTCAATTGTGACTGCAGCTTCACGCTGAACAGGTGCAATAATAAGAAAAGACATAACCAGAACCAGTGGATTATCCCAGCTACGGTACTTGCTTTAAGTTCATGATGTGGTTGCTCCAAAAGAGCAGGGAAAGGGTGAAGTGGATGCTTCTCATAATCTACTGTCTGTGCTGGAGGCAATCATAGGTGTTGCTGTTCTGGCAAGTCATCTGGTCTTTAGTAAAAGGCTTATCTTTCATAAGTATCTTATATGCTCCTGTCTGCTCTTTGCTCCTGCTAACATCAATATATAAGTGTATTAATGTGGGGCTACCGCTTAAAGTGACCATAACAGAGACATTAGTAATCAGATAGGGAGGAAAAAGAAAAGAAACAGGCTTGCTAAGCAAATGCAGCTCCTCCCTCCTTAAATGATTTAACTAATCTCATATTTAGAAATATCATCACACTTAAAGAGAAATACATGAGATTTTGCAAGAAAATAACAATAGTAAAGATACCCATGGCAAGATTTTTCACAGTCAAAAGTTCTGATTAAAATTTTACAATATAACTGCTATCTTCCACATTGGGAATCATCTCCCAACAGTTCTGGAAGACTGGGGAAGTTCCACTGTACTGGAGGCTGAGTGATGTTGCACCCATCTACAAGAAGGGTCGCAGAGAAGATCCGGGGAACTACAGGCCTGTCAGTCTGACCTCA